>OX467088.1:18720442-19320442 GCA_950106755.1 Climacium dendroides | reverse complement strand
TTAGGTGCTGAAATTTGAATTATGACAGGAAGTGCTTGGATTACCGGCAGGCAAGAAACGGCAGTTTCCATTACCAGCTTCGGTAGATGAGAGCGTCTCACAGGTACTAATGGTTGCAATGAATCTGAGCTTCAGGGATTGAATGCATTTAGTGATTTTGATTTGATTTCTTTCCATTATTGATAGTTGCTGCTCTGGGATCCATTTTCGGCTCGTGTGATCCACTAAATTTTGTTTGCAAAAATCACGTGCAAACAAGTCTGAAACTATTTCATAAGAAATTTTGCATTATGTTAAGATTTTACTATGTCATTGACGACTTGTCTGGGCTTTAAGATCATTAATATACCCATGATTCTGCTTAAATTATGATTTCCCATCTTCTAAACTGTGTAACACTTCTGAACTAGAATGACTCGATTGCCTTTGACGAAAATCCATGCACAACATTAGCGATTGATAAAATTCTGCAAATTCACCATCAGTTCTTATCATCATGCAGAATCTGGTGAAAAGTTCCTCTCATTTTAAGAGGCACAGAGAATGAATCTCAAACGATTACCACTTGTTGAAGGATGAATGAGCTATGTGTGAGCTCACCTATTTAGGGATTTAGCTCATTTTTTATGCGTGCAGGCGAGGCAGGCTTGCCAGCAAGCGATCAAAGAGGGCAAGACCAGAATGTTGTTAGAGATTATCCTCCCACTCATTGGTGCAACTGATCTTGATGATTGGCCGGTACGTTCCATTGAAATCGCAGATTTAGTTATTGCCGGTTTAATGTTTAGGATCTGGTTTATTTTGCCGTGAAGTAGCATCTCTTGGGCTTCAAGTCGCTCTTCTTTAATCATTCGTTTCTTGGTTCGGCTCAGAATGACACTGAGTCCCACTCAAATAATGTTACTCTCTCAAGAATTGATTCAAGGTTGGGTGGCAGGGACTGCCTTTGTGGTTGTTTTGAAATATTAGGGAGGCATTCAGATGCAATTTAAGGCAGCGGCACCACTTGTATCATCTTTGCTAATGGGTCTTGTGGAAGGAGCGAATGCTCAAAAGAAAGATGGCGGTTGTCGCACTTACATTATCGACGACAGTGATGCAGTGGGTGGTTGGGAAAGTGATGAGGTAATATTCAAAGGACCAAGGATTCATAGGTCACATTGTGGGGCCAAATTTTACATCACTAGAATTAATGTAGAACAGTGCATACGTTAGTCAAAATATACATAAAATAGAACAAAGAAGGTCTTCATTATGACCTCAAAAACCGCTCAAATACTTCATGACTCCCACTTTTGGACTGTTGGTCATGTAGAGGTTAGGATGTCTACATATTCTATAGCTATGATTGAATCCATATATCGCATTTCGATCCCATAACTGGAAAATCGATCCATTCTTTTGCTGTCAGCCGTGAGGTCTGTGACATTGCCTGTGCCGTTGTCCATCCTTGGAGGAATGCGGTGAATTCACAGATAAGCCATAGCATTTGTAGAAAAGTGGTACAAATTTTTTACACTGTATTTTCCATCTCTTTTTTTTTAATCGATCCTTGAATGTAATAAGAGTCACCTTGTTCAAGAATAGTCATTTCTCTTCACTGAGATTCAATTTGTGATAATTCAATCCACAAATGTAAAACAATCCTCAATAAATTAGTTTAGACTAATTTTGCTGCATCTCTCAATGTCAGATTGCGGCAGTCCTTTTCCCTACCCCGGAGACGCTCAACGCTGTGGAGGCGCTGGCTTCCGTTCCTGGCCGACCATTATTGTTGGTGAATGCCCAGTGGCAACCTGGACAGGTGAGCCTAGCCTTGGAGGTTTGGTTTTCGTTATCTTAAGAGACCTTGATAGCTCCCATTGTTGTGGTAACTTGAATAAGCATCCATGGCTGGAATACAAGTTTAATGCTTATTTTTAGAAATTCCTGCGGATATATTTAAATGTGACAGGAGAGAGTGTGGTGCAGGTTGTGTCTGATTTTGGATTTGGAGCACGGAAGAAATCACGTGAGGATCTCGTCAATACCTTTGAAGTTGTGTACTTTCTGAAGCGCAGTCGCATACTTGGGGAAGATGTGTGTCTTATGCGAAGATATCCTGGCGATTGGCAGGTACCAACGGAAAGCATCCATCCTCTTTTGTTTTCTGAGTTGCGTGGAAGGGGTAGCTTTTGATTGTACGTCGACTGCCTAGTCACAACGGGTACTTGAATCTAGGTCTTGAATATTGGTGAGTCTGCCGATGAGTTGGTATGCATTTGAAAACCCAGTGGTCAAGTTGTTGGATTACAACTTTTAGTGATATATATTGGTATGAAGCTGCACATTAACCCCTATGTGCCGAATTGAAAATAGATTTAACTCCTGTAGGTATGGAAACGGACACTTTTGGCCATTTGGGTACTTGTATGTAATATGTCAAACCTTGGCGTATACTGTCTGCAGGTATTTGTCATCGATGATGCAGCTGGTACCAATGAATGTGTGGGAGTTGAAACTGGTAGACCTTCATACAAACGGCTTCAAGAGATTCTCAAGAGCAGGAAAGGCTCAAAGGCGGGCCAAGGCTGGTTCGACAGACTTGTAGGGGAGTTCAAATTCAACCAGAATTCTCTAAAGAATGACGACAACTAAGGATCTCCACTAAATATTCAATTAAATTTGACGACTTCATCACATGTGCATTTCTAGTTGTGAGCTTATTTGCCTCGGGAAGTTTTTCAAAATGAAGAAGGCTCCTCGTAAGCATTTCTGATTTCTAACTCTCTTGCTTTTTGTCCACATAAACAGTATGCACATGCTTAGAACTCTGCAACTATTTTGAATCTAGGCTACCTTGCATAATGTCTTTGAGCTGATGGATTAGTTGATGAAAGAGCTTTTTTTTTTTTACTTTTTGAGAAAGTGTCGGGATGGCACTTAGAATTTAGTGGAGCACTGTATTTCTACCTTTATCCATCTTTTGGACCAAAAAAACATTTTTCAATTGTATTCATGCACTTTTGCATCCAAATTAGGCAACTTCATCCACAATTTAAGTAGAAATGGAAAATTTCTAATGAAAAAAAGACTACTTTTGTTTGGTGAAAAGTAAATAGATTTTTTGAAATGGTGCAATTTGGTTTTGTGGTACCTCCCAAAGGCTTGGTTGATGACTATGCACCCAAAAGACACATTCACCTCTTGTTCCTATAGTTTCCCCCTTCTCTAGTCAAAAAACCATAGCCATTGATCTTTTTACCAAAAAATGCCCCCTTCCTTCATTGCCCCCCAAGAGATGCATTCACCTCCTATTCCTACCATTTCCTCCCCTTCCTTGGTGAAAAACCCATAGCCATTGATCTTATTAAAAAAAGTTTTCCCCTTTCAATGTCATTTTTTAGATGATGAGATGGAAAAAAGGTAGCTATTGATTGGCCATCAAATAGATTACAGAAGAATAACATTTCCTCTATTTACAATATATTATTTACATATATCCAGAAGATATCCAAAAGATGCATCTTCTAGGTGCATAGTGTGATAAACATGTTGCTTTTCCTCCAATTCACACATGAAAAACAAAAGGGGTTAAACATGTCATTCTCCCATTGTTTGTTAAGCTTTTACAATTTTTTTGAAAGGGGTACACATGCAATTTTTCTACTTGTTGTAAAATTTGAGTACATTGTGATAAAAACTTGTTGAATGAATTCATGAATTGTACTTGTGAATACCCACCCCAAACCCATATTTGCATTTTTTGGATCTTTTTTAATCATGCGCACTCAAACTTCTGTTAGTAACAGTAGAGAGGGACAAGATCATGATATAAACCATGCTCTCAATGTCCAATGCATGCTTTGCCACCTCCACAGAAACGAACGCTATTGAGATTATGGTCTGCAACTAATGAATTTGAAGCTTGTAGAATACAAGGCAAATTTCAGGCAAATTTCTTGATGTCGTCAGCACATTCATTAGTTACAGTATCGAAACGACATCAACAAATGGTTCGATAAAAGAAGCAATTCTTTGACCTCATGAAGTAAAGGATTAGGGTACACTATTGACTTGAAATAGTGTCACCCTAATCATACAATTTCAAAGCGTTTTTTTTCAACCCGTTATTCTAGAATTTAGTGTACCAATTCAGGCCAGAAATTACTGCATTCTGTATTGGGAACTACTGAAAATAGTGCGAGCCGAATAGAAGAAAAGCAGACTGTCTCACCCTCGTTGAATCCAAGGTCAAGTGACGTCAAAATGCTCATCGACTATTTTCAAGCTTTTCGCCAACGCACTCGCACCCTGTTTTCAACAAAGTCGTTCGCTCAAGAGAGTGTCTGTGTATAGGTCCAGTGTTCTAAGTGGGAGACGTTAAGCACACACACCCTCGAGCAAGGCTGGGTCTTAGCACTGTTGAGCATCCGGGCTCCAGCTGCTCCAGGAAGTTCGACCCAGGAAATTCGAACGTCTTTTTCCTGCCCTGGCTCACCTGTCACCTCGCTTGCTTCAAATGTTGCAAGTCTATTTGCGATCCTCAGTTTCCCCCTCGCCTGAGATTGATGAGAGACTCGAAGAGAGAGTTTGGAAGAGAGAGTGTGGTGACAACTCGTATGGAAGAATGAAGGAAGAGTGAGCCTGGCATTGCGGATGGAGGCGCTTGGGTGTTTCCAGATGCAGGTCGCTATGATTTGGAAAGTGAATTCATCGTTATTATTGGCAAAAGAGAAAGCATGTTGCAGCCTCCCTCTTGGACTTCATCTCAATGAGAAGAAACTACACATGGATTTTCAAAGTCTTAAAAATAGTTGTATTTGAAAACACTCCTAGATTCTCATGGATAAAGACAATACATTTTAGGGTAGAATGTGCTAGAGACAATACACTTTACGGTAGAATTAAAAAAAAATTACAATTAGATGTAGTTAATTTAATTAGTAGGGGTGTATAATAGAGAGTTGAGCCTTAAATATAACACTCTCTTACAAACTTGAATGACAACATGAAACCTAAATATTCTACAATTCTTTCAAAATGTTGCCTCACATTCCAATAGTGAACTATAGGTATTTTCAAACAAAAAAAAGTTGTACTAAGAAAAAGTGAGTACAATAGTTTTTTTATTTAATACTTGTATCCTACATTCTAAAATAGTTTCAATGCACTAATTAAATGTCTCACCTAAATCTATATACAAAAGTTAATCATTTAAAATTTTTAGTTTTTGTATTTCATCATCAAAATAGTTTTGGCCATTAGTTAGTGAATTTTTGGCTCCCATGGCAAAAGTGCATTGTTTGATGGAGAAGCTCACTAAATTTTAAGTCATTGAGATGCTTCAAATTTCATCAAATGTGAAAATCTTAAGTGTTAAAACTTTGCTCAATTTCTTATTTGGATGATTTCAAGTACAATTATCATACTATAGACGTTTCCAATAACTATGTAGTAATTACCAATATTTATGTGGCTCGTTATGTGATTATAGATAAGAATGTATAGGAATACAGATGAAATGTGGATATGATTGTTGATATAATGTTAATCATCTTCTACCTTCTGGTGATAACTTGAATTAAAAGTAGTATTTAAAACTCTGAACTTAAGAAAATAAGGATACTTGCTTGATTGAGGCCTTGGCACATTGAGCGACTATCCACTCAAATGAATGTCAGATGATTCTAATATCTACAAATACCGAAGATTTTCAAATGTAGCGGGCGGACTCCAAAGGTGCGAGAAGGCTCCCTTTCCGTCTCTTTTGCGAGGGAGCCTTGCTTCTCGCCGCTGCGTCGAAGCTCGCGGTCGCGCTGCCTCAGCAAGTCCGACACGATGGTGACGCCTCTCGTCAAGCGCGATGTCATCAAGAAGCGCGTCAAGAAGTTCAAGCGCATGCAGTCGGACCGCAAAATTTGCGTCAAGGTCAATAAACAATCCATGCGCGCAATTGCCCTTGTTTCTTGAACACGAGCTTGTTTCTGCTGTTTCAGAACGATCTTCATTTTTCGTTTTCGGTGTTCCTGTCTGCCTTCCAATTCTCGTATTGATTAGGGTTGTGCTATTGCTTGTTTCGTGCTGTTTGGCCAGATTTGTCATTTAGGGCTAGAATTAGGGTTAGGGCGAGGGTTCTAACTTGGTGATGGTAATTGTTCTTTGGGTTCTCGGAGTTTTGCATCTGGGCTTTTGATTGTGTGGGAATTGAGACTTGGTAGTCGCGGTACCTGCAGCCTGTTGCTGTGGTGGGCGTGCTTTTAGTGTGGTTGTTTTAAGCATGAGGATTTGGAATCTGATAGTGCGAGATGATGTGATTGTACGTGGCAGACGAACTGGAGGAGACCGAAGGGTATTGACTCGAGGGTTCGTCGTAAGTTCAAGGGTTGCACGTTGATGCCCAACATTGGTTACGGGTCGAACAAGAAGACGAGGCACGTGCTTCCCAGCGGTTTCGTGAAGTTTTTGGTCCACAATGTGAAGGATGTGGAGCTTCTGCTGATGCACAACAGGTGAGCAGTTCAATGTTTCTGTTGAAGTTTCTGCAGAGAGATGACCTGGAGGAAGCGGGTGTTGTCTGGGTTTTCTAGAGGGGTTCTTCTTATTGGATCAGCGAGGTTTGTGATGTAAGGCTGATGTGCAAGTGATGTGAAAAAGAATAGGGACATCATATATTCCCGCTAGGGATGATGACGCATTCTGGGAATCTCTCTGATGCTATCAGTATTCCATGTTCTGTGTGAAGGATTTGTTTGTGGCCTGTGTACCACATCCGAGAACTATTTGATGGATTTCTTATTTTTGTTATATCGATCTACCGCCGTTAGTCGTTGTCCCTATTTATTCTGCGCACTTTTCGTCATTGTCCGCAGCTTTGCTTTTTGTGAGGGGGAGTGCCTTGTGCGTTAATTATCCAAGAGATTGCCTTTCTAACCTTGTAATTATGGTTGTTTTCTGCATTCAACGATGATGCAGGAAATACAGCGCTGAGATCGCACACAACGTGTCCACCTTGAAGAGGAAAGCTATCGTGGAGCGCGCAGCACAGTTGAACGTTGCGTTGACGAACGGCACTGCGCGTCTCCGCAGCCAAGAGGACGAATAGATAACGATTTATCTCATTTTTTGGTAGTTTTCTCATTGTACTTTATTGAGGTGGAAAGATACCACTTTATTATCTCAATGAGGAAGGCACATTGCTGCAAACGTTCCCAAATGGGTCGCTTTCTTCTGTATTTTACCAATGTGCTGTACTCTCGTGTTTGGAATGGAGCGCTTGGGATTCATCGGCATCCTTAAACTTTGCAGCTCACATTTTTTTGCTTAGATTACTCCCAGTGCAACTTGCAAGTTTAATTTGAATGGAAAATCGTGTACTGAAGTTGCGAATTCATGAAACCATGGGGTCGTTGTCAAGAGTTGGGGTTGCATATCTTTTAGTGCTGAATGCAGAGTTCTAATGTGGTGGCTTTTCAATTCGCAAGGACGAACCCCTGTATGACTTGAAATTTACACTACGAGTTGTAGTCCATGATACAGCGCAAGCATTCTCCAGCATCCAAGAGCTGGACAGCTTTGTTAATTTCCGAGAATGGCAAAGTGTGCGTCACGTAGTGGTCCAGATTGATCACCTGTACAGGAGTTGAGGGAGGTAAGCACGACGTCAGTGCAATTCAAGGAGGCAGAAAGCAACACATGAGCGGAGTATTTAAAGTTCTGCAACGTACTCCGTCGATACACTTGTCGACCAGCTGAGGCAGGTGAGTTTTCGCTTTAAAGCCCCCGAAGAGTCCCGAGGTCCATGTCCTGCCCAACAGTAAGCTTTTTGGATGAAACGAAACGAGATGCCGGGAATCCACCAAGCCTAGGATCACTGCAACTCCACCATCCTGGAAGGTAATCGAAGTCCAACACAACTTCAGTTCTGTTCACTCAACATGTGGGCCCTGGACCCAATTCCGAAGAACCACAGCATCGCTACAGAATATTTAAGCAGGTTCTTATGTACCACGTTTTCGATTCTAACAAGAAACAAGCTACATTGCATAATAAGCTTTGAGAGTTTGAAACGATGCAAATCCGTGGTTGGGACTAGAGACTCTTGGTGAAATTGATGTTTACCGGTCTGCTGCTTTCCATGGCCTTGGAAATGATGTCAGGGTTGCCTGTACAGTCGAAACTGAAGTCCACACCTCCGTTGGTCATTTCCCTGATGACCTCTTCCAAGGGCTTCTCAACAGCGGTTGAGTTTAAGATGTCGGTGAGTCCAAACTCTTTGCCTGCTCACCATTTTTCTGTTTTCAGACTTTAAGGAACAAGGTGGAAGAGCTGCGGCTTGTATCAGGGAAGAATGTGGAGTGTACCTTTTTCGAGCTTGCTTTCAAGTCGATCTATTCCGATGATGCGAGATGCCCCTGCTATCTTCGCTCCTTCAACCACCTGTGACCAAACACATCAAAGAACTCGGTGCGTGTAAGCATTTCACCCCGAATATTTCCTCGCAACATAACAGGGTACTAGACTAAAATACCAGGAAGTTATATACAGCACCATCAAGAGAACCTGGTCGTGATTCATGGGGTCTACATGATCATTGCAATTTCAAAGAGATATCCCCATAAATCATGGTGAGAACTTCCTCTTATGAAGCTGTTTTAAAGTTCCTGAAATAGTCTAGTTTCACTAAAACCCCAGTCAAAACATAACATTCTTGATTTGTAGTAGCATGGCCTTGTTTGGGTACGTCATCATCCAAGACTTATAATAGAAAAGTCATGCCAAATTGGAACAAACTGAGCATAATTTAAGAAAACGCACTTTCTGTTGCGAGACAATAACTTATTGCCTCAGTTGAGACCCCACATCCCAGCAGACACACTTTCGACAGATCGGCCTTGGGGTTCACTTTGGCCACACTGGCTTCGTCCAGGACTGTGTACTGGCTGAACACGGAAGTGTTGAAGAAGTGCGAGATGGGCGTGAAGGCTGAGTCCACCAATAAATTCAATTCCACTTCTATTGATTGCATAAATAGTAACATATTGCATTTATAAGTGACAATGATATACAAATTTGTAATTATCATTCATGTGTTTCTTGTATGCATGGCTTTAATATCATTTTCTATATAAGCATTAGAAGTGTAGCAAAGATGTTGGTTGAAGAGCTTGTTGCTCACTTCATGAATGTGTTTGGCATTCTATATCTATAGTATAGATGTATGCCTAATGTGGAGGAGATGTTTGGCAAGCATCTCTATACTCTGATGGACATTCATGGCTATAGGAAGATTTAGAGGGAAGGCAACAAAAAAGCCCTTCATTCTTGCCTTGATTGATTAGAAGGCTATAATGTTACAACATACTCTTTATAAAGCATTCATAAAAAGCAACTCTCAGACAGCAATGCTTTTATTCTACAACATTATTCTATTAACCAAAGTCTAGCGAATACTTGACAACAACCACAACTTGACACAAAATTTTAGAAAGTTCTTGAAGCTCATAAAAATGGTAGTCATGTATGCTATGGGGGCTGTAGAAGATGAGTGTTTGTTTTCTACTATCAGAGTTCTAAAGTATAAGCTATATAACAATCTAGAAGAACACATTCAAGCCGTTGTAGGGATGTTTTCTTATTGTATTTACACCCTTGAACCCTTCCCTTACCAATGAGTGTTTGATGAATGGTTCATTTCAAGTGGCCAAGGCAAATACTTGGCAAACTCTTAGATAGTTTTGGAGACCTACAACAACAATAGTCATTCTTTAGTAGAAGTAACCGGTAGCATTAGATTTAGCTAGTTTGTTGATGTAATGATGATGTTTGTTGAGATTCATTTTGTCCTTGAATCCCATCGTCTAGTTTGCTTTTCATATAATCTTCAATGGTATGGATTAATATTATGAAGTCCACTTTACTTATACTTTCTCTTATCAGTATTTTTAACTTCCATAGATTTGGGACACTACAATATTATCTTCTGCATGTGAGGTAATTGTAGTTTGGTATTATATTAGTTTAAAGTTTGAAACATTTTAAACAATTACATTGAAGTTTAGGGTGGCTTTTGTGCAAGTGCATTTGGATTTGGGATGCCACAACATTATCATTGGTATATGAGGTAATTGTAGTTTTGAATAAAAATAAGAAAGTTACAATAACGTAGTTTGGAAAATATACAAAATAATTGTGACCAATAAACCCTCATGATGCTTCAATCTTGTTAATGTGGGGAAACCTTAGACAGACCACATTCAAGAAAATAAACATTCCAATGCCATCTTGATTAATGTATTCTTCTCCTAATCATCTTTATCTTAAAATAGGTTATTTAATTTGTTTTTTTTGTTTCATATGTTGAGATTTAACAAACCATGAGGCGTCTGGCAACGTTTCTGGTATTGCTCAAAAGCTCTTGGCAAAAAGGGGTGCACATACTTTGTTTCATGGCATTTGGACATATGGTGTAAAAATGATTGAATTTCAAAGTTTTTATGAATTAAAAAATTGATTTAAAGTACCTTTTATTTTTTTTAAATCATAACTTTCATGTAGCATGTCCAAATGCCACAAAACAAAGCCCTTGCACTCTTTTGTGTAGAAAGCATTCTATTCATACCAATTTTTTTGGCATTTATACCTATGTTGTGAATGTTATGAAATTTTTCAATTAAAAGATTGTATTAAACTATATTTTATTTTTTAAAAACCATAACTTTTACATGACACATCCAAACGCTACAAAAGAAAGCCCTTGCACTCCTTTGTGCATAAAGCTTTCTATTCATACCAAGAACACAACTTCTCACACTATAATATGAAAGTTATTGAATTTCAAAGTTTTCATGAATTAGAAAATTAGTTTCACTTTTATTTTGGTTGTGGCAATGGTATAGAGCACACTAATTAATCGTTAAGTGATCTTTCTTGAAATGATTCCAACAAATGAGATTGAACAACAGTCCATGATCCATGGGGTAGACCAAATTTTAAATTAAGGAATAGGAAATGGTAATGATAATTAACTTTTCTTGACATTTGACACCTTTAACCTTGTAAAGGCAAGTTTCAAGCCTTAATTGTCATCACTTTTGTTGCTATTTTTTTGCAACTAGATTTGAATGAAAAATTTCATGTTTATTTTTCAGAGATGAAATTATGTGTCTACTACAAGTTATAAAATTTTAAAATTATTTGGAGAAAGTTTGAAGTGATTATGAATTTTTTAAGCAAACAGTGAAAAATTCATAACAAATATTCCCTCCATCTCAAAATGATCATCCTATAAGCCTTAATTTTTTGTCCTAAAATGATCTTCCTATTGTACTTTGTGGCGTTGCAAATTGGTTAGATTATGTTTTGGGTTGCTATTTAGGACCAATAAAACAACTCCAAGTAGTGGTTCTCCTCTATCCATGCAATCATCAATCAAAAAACAAATGAAATGACTAAAGGGGTCAATCAACATTGTTCATTCTTATGTTTTGCATCTCTTTGAATATTGCTTGATTGAAGGGGATGAAGCTTTGGGAAGGGGAAATAAAGGGCCACACATAGTCTTGGGCATATACTAAATGCTTACAAAATGATGACTTCACACTCAACAATTTACAGACTAGTGACACTCCTTGAAAATACCCTCCAAAATCTACTTTTCAATATTCCAAAACTACACTTTGAAAAAGGTTCTAAAACTAAAAGTTTTGAGAATACAAGGACTGCACCAAACTCTATATACATTGCAAAGTTGGTTTTTAAAATGTTATTTGAAGCTTTACTTTGGAACATTTTGTCCAATAGGAAGATCATTTTGGGACTGAGGTAGTACAAACTATACTAAAAAAACTTGAGATTTTCACTCTTGATGTTTACTATAATGTATAACACCATGGTATAAAGCAAAGCTATTGTATCACTCTAAAATCAAGAAACCATGGTTATAGGTCCAATTGCCCAAAGTTCATATTGCTATTAAATATTGAAATTTATGAAATTTTCTAGATTGCCAATTGGAGAAGAAACTACACTTGGCAAGCTTCATTTCACTACTAGTCCAACTCAAAATCCAAAAACAATATTTTTGTAGCTCAATCTCACATAAAGAGAAAATAGCAAGAAATGGCCAAAATATACTTCAAGGGTGAACCGTGGATTGAACATCTTCTTCTTTAGAAAAGTGAGTAAGAGTATAATGAGGGAATTTGCAATGCAGAGTACTATTCACTAAAAATGTTTTCAAGTACCTTCCAAGTAAATAAATTAGATGAAAAAACATTTTTTTCATTGTCCTATAGTGCCAAGCAAAGTTATCCAACAAACACTAAATGTCAACAGCAACGCTACAGGGTTAAAGATGCAAGTATTAATTGCCTTACCTAAGCTAATTGAGCTGAACTCATTGAACTAGGGCTTTTATTCATATTTTAAGAAGTGCCAAAGTGGTCATATAAAATGTTATATTGGTGCTCCAAATTTCAACATTCATTCACATATTGGATAGAAAATATCACATTAGCACATATCACATGTTTGTAATTCAAATTTCATGCACAAATTGGCAATTTCATCCAAGATTTTTTTTAAATCCGAAGTTCTTTTAGTGATTTCATCGAAGTTTTTGGGCATTTTGTTGCCAAATTCTTTTTTCCAGGTGCAATCTGGCACCAGAAAGCCAAAAAAACAGCCTTGCATTGCACTATGAAATCCAAATTGAAAATGGGAGACGCAATTTCATAAGCACATGGAGATGTAGAAGCCTCCAATCCAGCTTGAGCTCTTGAAGATGGGAAGCTCTTGAAGAATTTGTTACGAGTATTGTTATGAGTACCGTATCGGGAGCGGCGACCTCACGTCGCCGTTGCCGGAAGGAAGACCAGGTGATCCCCTTATTTCCCCACTTGAATTCATATTTGCAATCAGAGGCCCCAGATGGATGCAAACCTCACGAATTAAGCTCTCGTTCAGAAGCTCCCGAGCACTGCAATCAAAGAAGCAAACCACCTGTGGTTCAATTCTAGCTAGCTATGGCGTAACCTTTGCCAGAGAGCACATGACCCATGGCATCCTCGAAGCTCAACCTTCGGATGAGATGCACACTCGGCAACAACAAGTCGTCGTCTCTTCCAAACTGGGTCATTCGCCTGTAACAGAGCTGCAACAACGTACACCATATGGGTGATACGTCTACTCGTTTCAAGGTTTGGAGAGTACTTGTTTGATATAATTCTACCATTTAATAGTGCTCATTTCAAACATATCTGTGGCAATCTCAGAATCCAATTAGCAATTCAAGCAAATGTCCACTGGAAGCACATTTTACTCTGCAAACCTCAGCAAAATAGTTGTTACCGGTAGCTAAGTATTCCAGTACATTATCTATTTGTGGTAGCTTATTCTATTCCACCTCTCAATGATCTGGGTCTGAAGATCGGTGAAGTTGCAGTCGCCAACTTGTTCGATGGTCATGGCCGGGGGAGGCGAGCTCAAGGACTGTACATAGCCCTTGGCAGATATGGCGTCTTTGTCCACATCCAGCTGGATCACCGTGCATCCAGATGAGCTTGCGTGTCTTGCACCACGAATCAAAGCCATGCCACGATGACGACACGATCGCGTGCGGCAGCCGGAAAAACTTGGCGGTTCGAATGAATTGCCAGATTGAATAGGCCATCTGAAACCTCAGAAGAAAACTCTGCACGAACTTGAACTTCGCAATCGCATCATATCGGGTTTCAGGTTCAAGCTCATGACGACAACCGAGCCGGCGTGTGCTGATTCTTCGCTTCAGGCTCACGTACCTGGGTTTTAAGTTCGATCTCTTCTTTACCTCAGCCTGCACACATGATGGCAAATAAAACCAGAGACCTTTCCATGGCCAAATGCATATAACTGATCTACACAGTAATGCACTACTGTGGTGACGGATTTTCACGCTTGCTGAGGGAATTCTTTTGGTTAGGGGACGTTTCGATTTGCGCTGTGAAGAAATCCTGCGGGAGCATTTGCCAACCTCTCCTTCTGCAAGCCCTGGCGCAGCATGAGCACATGAATATCCATTTATGAAGTCCCAGTGTCTGCTCTTAGAGTTGCTGGGATTTCATGCGAAAGGAGGCAGCTAGAGCATTGCCATTGCTGTAACAATTGCACCATTCTTAGAACATGATACTAACATGAAGCTCCTCGCTCTCAATTCGACTGAGGTGTTGCAATTCTGTCCTATTGTCTCTATTCAAGATCCGAATGTAAGTTCTTGACAGTTACATGTTCTGTCCCTGCACACTCAGTTTCAATTGTCATTTGCATGATTGAGACAGTCACAATTGGTATTGAATGAACATCTCTGTGCGAGGATTGACAACATCCGGTGGTCCTCTGAAATCTGCTCATTGGATATTCAAATAGAAAAAAATTATGTTTAATGCGTTCTAACATGCTTTTCTAGCATTATTTACTGGTGGAGATATGAGTATACATGATTGGGTGGCTACTGAGCTCTTGGAAATGGGAACCCGAAAAGCACTAGCACAATCAATCCACCATCTCTACATTATATAACTGCATTGAAATACGTTGTACATGCCACACTAACATTTACTGTTGCACACTGGTCACGCATTCAAATCAATTATATCTCATTGCATATGAGACTGTCAAGTAAGAACAGATTAGGCAGTACTACCATCTGAGGATGTTTGAACGCAAATCCAGTGCCAAATGTAACAAAGATGAGGTGGAACGATCCAAAATTAGAAGAGACGTGATCGGTTTTGAATAGGAGTTGAAAGGTTCAGCATTGGATTGCACATTTATAAATTTACTAATTCAATGAAAAAGAGTACAAAAGACAAGACTAATTGTCAACATCCCAAAAGACAAGATAGTTCCTCTAAACTTCAAAGGTTGACAAATAATATCCCTTCCCTTGCTAAAAATGCCGAACACAAAGTTGAAATATGGCATTCTAAAGGTTTCAAGGTTTAGGATCTACAAATGTGTTGTGGACATTTGTTCCTAGAATTCTCACATCTTTGATGTTGGGAAGAAGTTCACCGGTGGTTGTTGATATGCAAGATGAGCGAGCCCATTTTCAATATTGTACTCGAATTCGTCACTGGTGAATTCGTCTCGTGGGTACCACCAGCTTGGTGGTAGGCATGACGGCTCCGCGCACATGCGTAGATAGAAAAGTTGCGGATGTGTGAAAGGCACAACATGATACCCCGCAGATTCGCTTCGCATCACAACACTCTTCAACATTTTGCAAATGTGGATTTGCCAATCAATACCAAGAGGTGGAAATCCAAGGATTTCCATACATACATCCCAATCCTTTACATCATAGATTCTTTGCACTTGATGAAACAATACCTCACCCATCTCTTCAGATGGATATCCATAGTGGTTGTTCAAGTCCTTGACCTCCGATTGCGCCAAGCGCAAGAAGCTCACCTGAATCATGACGAGCCTCAAGGATTGCAAGCTTGCATCAAAGGTTTCCCGAAGGCGCTGTTGGGAGACATACAAATCGTCTTCCAAGTAGGCAAGGTGGGGGTATTTTGCATTTGTAGAGTTTTCTCCATCCAAGAACCACACCACATCGCGTGCCAAAAGCTCCTCCACAAAAGGGACGCAACAAGATTGCCAATCCTCGTTCAACACTACCAAGTATGTGAGAAACTCACCAATGTTGGGTATGGCATCTTTGTGCCGACCAACATCACTTTGTCGAAAGGCTGCGACACGCCTTTGAAGCTCAATTTCAATGGCGGGGTAGTGTTTGGACAACTTGGAGAATAAGTGGAGCAAGAGGTTGTAGCCTTGCAATGCCTTCTCTACGGCACGCTTCATAACGTTGTAGTCTTGGGCAAGCTCCAACACTATCCCGTTCAAAAGGCGAGGAAGAACCTCTACCACACACAATGCCCCTATGATGAACTTCTCTGTTGGTACAAGCACACAGTGCACGCTTTGCATCACTTCTTGAATGGCGGACTCCGCACGCAAGAAGTGACCATCATCAAGAGCAACCGGGAGGAACACATTAAACTTCTCCCCAAAGACTCCCGTTCGCACACCATGCTTATGGAAAGCTTCATACGAAAGCAAATCCAACACACGGATGGTGGTCATCACCACACCGGAGGGTACAAGGCAATCCACCTCAAGTCCAATTCCAAGCATAGACTCCGTGTACGTCTTTCTCAAAAAGAAGCATACAAGTTGCCTGCGAATGAGCAAATTATGCTTTCTAATCACATCCATGACATGAGGGGAAGTTCTCGCCAAAGCATACATATCTTGATCTGACAGGAGGTCAAGAATCACCATCCAACAATCATCCGTAAGTTTATCAATCCCATGTGTCGCATCCCCATCTACATGTCCATCTTTCGCTCCTTCACTCCTCTCTAGACATCCTGGCCCCTCCACCACCACCAAAGGAATGCTCAAGTTGAATCCACAGTTGCTGCATACGTAATCCATCACCACATTCGCCATACGCTCTCTAAACCTCTCTTCACCTTCGTAGGCCTCCCCAAGCTCAGAGGTCACCACAAATGCTTGGCCCCCATGTTCTTGCTCGACCTCATAGGTCGAGAAGAAGCTAAGCAACTGCAAGAAAACATACTTGAGGAGATATGCAGGTGTGTAGCCTCCACTGTACAAACTATCCACCGTGACATGGTGAAGAATGTCGCAACAGATGAAGCCTCCAAACACGTTGGGATGGGTGATTGAAGTTTGGATGGTGACTTTAGGTGGGTCATGTGGGTAGGAGCTTGGAATCTCCACATCCAAGTGTAAACGTAGGTTGCGAAAGGGGCCAACCAAAGGTGACAGAATGAGGCACATGTGGGTCATGTTGCCGTTGTAGAGGTGGTATTGAATGCCATCCATAGGCTCACGCTCAAGTTCTATAAGGTCGCGATGGAGACGCTGCAAGCTAGCCCGTAAAGGCGACGCCATGGCCGGCTCTATTTGCCTACACAATCCAAAAACTTCAGTTGGTTATAAAGGTTTGGAATTGAGACTACAAGAGTTCAAAGACAAGTTAGTGAGCGAAGGTAAGAAAGGTTACAAAGGTTTGCAACAACAATTTTATAGCTTGCACATGTATTTGTAGCAACAAATGGTTTCAACTCCACACCTACAAGCTATGGAGTTGCAACCACTTTTTGTGGTTATGGCGCTATTTTGAACTACAATTTCAACAAGAATAACAAGTTTAACCTCCTAACTACAAACAAGACCAAATTATCAAAGTTTTGTTCTATAATTAGCACAAAACTTGAGAACTTTTCACACTAATTCATAGCTATTGAACAAAGCACAAATAAACAACACGTTTCTTGCAAAAATCAATAAGGACCATTTCAAGACTAAGGTGAGGAGACAACTTACAAGAGACGATCGGCCTTAGAACAAACCACCTTCGGAATGAACGAAACCATGCCGCAAACTACACACAAAGACAATGGGTGTTAGGAGACCTTCAGAATGAGCTCGGAACTGGGCCACGTCGCCTTTGGGGGACCTTCGAAATGACCACAACCGGGTCGGGTGACTACACATGAGATACACCAGGGTTTAGAATGAGACCTTGGTTGTGCTATAAGAGAAGAAAAGAGAGATAGTCACAAAACAGATTTCTCCTCATCACTTTAAATGATGATTTAAAATTTACACAATAAAACCTCTTGTAACTAAAAAGTTTGAACCTTTTGTGACTTGCTTGAAAACCTTTATCGCCTTTTATAAGTGTTGAAAAGGTTTCTTAAGTCAACCAATTCGTATAAAAGTTAATTTAGATCACTAATATTTTTTGCATACAACTAATTGTTGGCATTTTACATAACATCATTAAGAATTTCTAGTTTATTTTGTAAAAATGAACTTATTATGATGATTATTATACACCTTATTTTCTTCTAAAACTTAAGATACTTTTATTGTAATCATAAATAAACATTAAATAAATATTAATAAAATTATTAAAATAAACATAGCATATGTTGATTAGTGTTCAATACCAATGTAGTGAAAGACCAAACATGCATCATAAGCCTACATTCATGTTTAAAAGTGACCACTAATTAGTCGACTTGGTCTAATTCCCAAAAAATCATTTGTTATACTGGTATTTTATTTAAATATTAAAAATTTGACAGTAAAATTGATTCTATTTCAAATATTTCAAATTCAAAAGTATACAATATTTATTATTCTTATACTCAATAAATCTAAACATCAAAATTTAGAAAATAATTAAATTGAGAATTAAACCAAATATATAATGGTTTTTAACAAAATTTAATTTTTAATTCATAGATTTATATATTAAAGTTTTCAAATTTACTCATTTTTTATTTTCAAATAATATTTTCTTTCATACAATGTAAAATCAAATTGGTTTTCATTCATTTGATAGTGGCATAATGCTTTTTATTTGAATCCAAATGATGAAACAACACTACATACACAAAATATGTAAAAATTAAGTGAATTTTTTTAGCCTTTCAAGATAAACCTTCATGCACTACTCAATTTAAACATATTATTTATTTTCTTCTCCAAAGTCATGAAAACTAATTTGATAAAAATAGAATGAAATTAATGAAAGAAAATATTTCAAATCCTCTTAAAAAAGCCTTTTAATAATCTAGTCTCTTAAAGTCATAATGAAGTGGCTTAACTTTTTTTTATAAGCAATATTTAGTAAAAGCAAAATAAAAAATTCACTCCTACATCTAGTCTTCACCCCTTCTAGTGTTGTGATGAATGTGATTGGAAGATAGATAATCTCAATTTGAACATTGACTTATATGAGTGTACCAACCTTGCTCAATTATAGAACCCCCCCTATTGTAAGAGTGTATTCTCTTCAAAAGCGATGAAGTAGTTAAGTTTGACATGGATTGTAACCTTGAGGATTTAAATAGGAATATAAAGTATAATTATAGACAAATAGTTTGTCTCTACTATAGTTGACAATTTTTTTTTTTAAATTGGCAAAAATTGACCTTTAACAAACCAACAAGCAAGAGAAAAGAACATGCAAGAATCATTCTACTTGGAATTTTAGCAATGCAATTTCTTCAACAATAAATTTGAATATTAAACTTTATTTAAAATATAAAGATATAACACAACCAAATCCAAACAAACAAAGTGTAGAATGAAATCGTACTAGCTTCTATTGGAGTTTGTTATTGATTTTTGTATAAGCTATTTTATTTTCTAATTATTATTTTTAATTAATTAGAATAAAACTTCTTTTGCTTTATTTGGAATGAATTTTGAATGTAATATCTATAACTATTGTTTTTCTATTTAAGTCATAACAAAAATTGAAATTAAAGAAAGAAGTATAAGATAAATGACAAATACCACCGAAGAATTCCTTTATGATTCATTGGTACTATATTTGGTACTCTTGTAATTGGTTTACTTCTTCTATGTCATAGAAGATACAACCACACAAATATTTAAATGAATGACTTTCAAGGCTTGTATAAGAACATCTAGTCAACATAAGACTATTTAACTAATCATCATGGAGGTAGGATTGTCATTTCAAAGTTAAACTACCTAACTATTTCCTTCCATCATCTAATGATTTTGAAGATTATAATCTCATGAGTGAGAATTCTAACCTTTAAAAGTTTTAAGATATAAACCATCCACCATATCATGTGTCAAATTGGATAGGCATATATAGCATTCTTAACCAAGTTAGGAGCTTTCTATTTAACCCCTAAGGTCCTAAGACCGTCTTTTTTCATCAAAGAATACTTAAAACTACCAATTCTATTGCAAAGAGAAACACATTTTACAAAGTAATTCTTAATTGTAGGATCTTACACTATACTAGTATAAAAATGTGTGAAAAAAATTCCAAAAACTTTCACCATGTAGATTGCAAGATATTTGTGTTTAAAGTGAAAAAATTAGGACTTGGGAACATGTTTCGTGACTAGAACAAAGATTGTCTTGACTACAAGGCAAATTTTGAGGAATTTGGATTAATGGTTACAAAAATCTATCCGATTCAGACTTTTATGAACATGGGCTAGGTGGACATCAAATGAAACTATTTCTATTTGAGGAATTTTTTCTTCAATTTTTTTGTGGATTTTCAACTAAATTTGAAAGCAAGTCATTGACTTGTAGAAGTTGTGACACTTACATTTTTTAAGGAAAAAATTGAAAGATAAAACTAGCAAGTTCAAATATGTGCAAAAGAAACTTTTTCTTCAAGATTTCAAGCTTTATTTTTTTCTCAAAGTTTTTTGCACTATTTACAATCAATGTTTTTTTCACTTGAAATTTTGATACAATACACTTTAGTGAATTAGTTATGTAATTTTATAATGAAATTGAAATATCAATATAAAAAACGTTTTTTGATGCCCTAGTTGAGACTTAAAACACATTTTAAAATTAATTTTTCTATCGATTATTTGAATTGTACATAAATTAGTATCCTAGAAAGCTAGTAATGCAACATAAAATCCCTTAAAATCATTTTTAAAAATGTTCTTTTTATAATTTACAATAGCCTACCCCCTAAATGCAAAACATCAACGTGGGCTTTCCTATCCTATAAAGGTTAATATTATAATAGATTAAAATTCAATAAACAAATGAATCCTTGTCCTAATTTCTATATCCTTCCTTGAATACCATATCATAAAGATAAGTTCAATAATCATACTACTAAAATCATAAGTGCCTCTATAATATCACAAATGCTACCATTAATACTAGGGGCTTCTGCTTGCTATGCTATGCATTCATTGTATCACATATTAGTAATAAATTGATATATTTGAATAGAATGCATGATAATGATTTTGATAAGTCTTTAAAATAATTATTTTAATTATTTTATAAAAATATTTCTAATCATGCATACATAGAAATGATATTATTGAAATAAAGTAGCAATTCACAATCACCTCTATAATATCACTTTTTACAAAGGGTGATATTATATAAATATTATAGCGGTTGCAATTGAGGTGATATTAAAGAGGATCAATATGATGATATTATAAAGGTAGCAATTCCATTGGTTTTCTTGACTTTATACTTCTTTTCCATTTCTACAATTTTGTGCTTTTGTGAGCTTTGAGCTTCTGATTTCAATTTTCTATTGCTACTACCAAATGATTTGAGAAATTTATTAGATTGAACTGATTTTGGATTTCACAACAATTAAATTGTTCACAAAGCTTTTGAGATTTACAAGTTTTTCCTTTAAATTCTTCTATTTGGTTGCCATTGTTTGTAACTATTCAAATTTCTAATGCATTCTAATGTATATGTATCTTTTACCGTATTCATTATTGCATGTATTTCATTCATCATTCATTAAATTTCTATTGTTTAATTCAGTATATGCTTATTTATGAAGATTTTAGTAGTTTTTATTTGAAGATTTATTGAAATTCTTGCTCTACATTCTATCTAAAACATAAAAAATCTAATGAAATTCTAATGGTAAATGCATAGTATAGCAAGCGCCAACCGCTAGTCTCTACTAAATAATTATTTAATCTGCCAAAAATTAGAAATATTTTGCAAATATTGTATAGTATTCTTCTTTGTCGATCCAAAAAAAATTCAAAATTAACCCCCAATTGCTTAAGGTGCCATAATTTGGTGTTGACTAAACTTTGAAGTTCAATAAATTTGTACCAAATTATTAGTTTGGATATTTATTTTTTCAATTGAATATCCTTTCAAGTTTATTTTAACAATCAAATATATAATTTTGAAAAAAAATAATTTATGATTTTGTATAGAACATTTTGTGCAAGAGTTTCTATTGCGAATCTTGATTTTTTAGAGTTAGAGTCTTTTAGAGATGAGGTCCTTGGAAATGATAGTCAAATACATTGGATCTTGGAAGGGAAATCCCATTGAAAATTCATTTATAAAAGGATTATGATTATTTATATTATATTTATTAACCTCATATTTTTTTTCATGAACCCAGAATTTTAGATTTGACATGTCAATAGAGGATCGAAAGACTTTGAATCACTTTCACAATTTTAACATCTTTTTAACTTCTAAAGTCTCATGTGATCCATTTGCAGGACAACATGGATTTTGAACAAGTTCCTATGGGCTTAATTTTTTATGAAACTTTTTCATCACATGGAAAAACGTATTAGCTTTCTAAGGATGTAATTTATATTCCAATTGAACCTAGGAGCAAAAGCTATAATACCACAAAAATAAAGGTAAGCCAATAACCAAACTTAACAAGCCAAAATGAAAACCTAAAATACTTGAAATTAAAATTTAGAAAAATTTAGAAAACATATTGGATTCATTTTTGAACTCAATTTTTAGTTTTTTTTAAAACATAATGCTATATGGGGTTAACTTTGATTGTTAAAAAAATCTCACCATTGGGATTAGTGTGTTTAATTCCAACTTAAAGCTTTTAATGATTTGTTTTTTCCCTCTATTGTATATTTTTTTCTTTTGAATATTTATTTAACCTCTAAAAGTCCAAGGCCTTTTTGGCTTTAAAAACATCATTGCTTTTGAAGTGTTATAATTCTAAATCTCACAAAGGTATAGAAATCTCAACTGTACAAGAAGGTGCAATTAGTCCCCAATAGTAAAAGCAACAATTAGGTTGACGCCATCTTGGGTATACTTACCTTAGGCCTTATCCTTTCATGGCTAAAATGTAACAAAGTGTTTTCAATGATGGAAATCATTTCAATTGTGTCAAAATAAGAAAAAAGAATTAAAAGTTTGATGATGAGATGATGGAGTCAAGGTGAAAAAATAATATCCACTATTAGGTGACTGTGGCATTTATTGCACAAAGCACACTATTCCTTTAGAAAAGACATACACTAAGATTTGTTGGGTGTCCCTTTTCAGGGATAGTGAGTGAATTTATTTTACTACCTACTCACTTAACCCTTAAATGTTCAAGGCACCAAATTTTGGTGTCAACAATACATTAAAGTTAAATAAAATCTAACCAAATTGATATTTTTAGTAGTTTATGTATTTTTTGAATGCTTCTTAAAATCTAGTTTTAGCATGAAAAATGAAAAATTTCATTTTGATAATGATTGATTATGATTTTTCTATTCAAGATTTTGTGCAAGGGTGTTCATTGCAATCTCGACTTCCCATATTATTGAGGGCTCTTGATAATAAGCCTCAAATACACTAAAGATCTAGGAGAAAAAGTCACATTAGAAATTCATTAAAAAAAATTGTAGAATAGATTTTGAGAAGCCATAAATTGATGGAGGTTATGCATGTTAGGCCCTTTATCCTCATATTTTTTTGGTGACCAACTTCTTAGATTTGATATGTGAGAAGAGGATTGAAAGACTTCAAATCACTTTTTCAATTTTAACACCCTGATGATCAAACTTTCAATCTTTCAATCCATAAGTGGTATTGTTGTGTTTTCTTTTTCAATCTCTAATATGTCTAGCTTGAATTTGTACTGTTACAGTTTTTTCAAAAATTAATACAACTTAGCAAAATGTTGGCTTTTTGATCAACTTAGAGCAAATTCTAGGAAATTCAAAAAAGGCATTGGGTATTTAGGAATTAATAAGTGAGTGGATAGCCAATCCAATTGCTATATCCAATTTCATGAAATACATCTATCAAAGAATATACATATAAAAGTCATTGATGCATTGTAAGTTTTGGACCACAATTGTTGTAAACAAGTCATCATTATTGCATTGATACTATGCTCTTTTACTTATCAATAGTTTAATTTTTTAATAAGGTAAATTAACTATGAGAAAGAAAAATTGTAAAATAGCAAGGGACACAACAAGATATGAAAAATATAATAAAAACAAAGAAGTTGCAATAGCAAAAAGACTATTAGGCTTCTAAAACATACTAAGAGTATAATTCACAACCATTTTAGAAGGCATTCAAATAATCTAAAATATTGAAGAAGGCATATACATTTTAATAGCCAAATTCAACTCATGATACCTTAAGTAATACACATTTAAGACACCAACACTAGAGAACAATCCACCTTGCTAGAGAAACTTATACCAAAAGAAATCACTAATATGTTATAATAAAATAAAAACAGTCCAACTATACTTGTAAAATAAAATCCCACATTAATATAGAAGACAATGAATAAGCAAACAAACTAGCAATAGCATGCGCAAGAAATTCTCCAAGGAAAATAAAGAGAAACCATCCAAATACAAACACAAGCCCCTACTTGCTACCTAAGGCAAAACCAATAAACTTAAGTAAATCCATCAAGCTTAAACATATTTTGGAAAGACCCCGTACCAAATTTAAAAATATTCCTAGATGAAGAACGTATTCAACAAAGCTATTGCTACAAAATACAAATACATAGATAAGTAAGTAAACAACAATGTACTAGACCTTTAGTTGGAGATTCAAATCATTTTTGTAATAATTCCAACACCATTGCTAAACAAATCACACTACTACTAAAATTCAATGTTGACCAATATATGGGTTGTACTCAAAAGCACCTATTTTGACCAAATGAGCATACAAATATCAATTGTCTATATATATAAAACACAAAATATAGACACATGGCCACACCTTCTATTAGCATGCCTTACAACAAACATTAAAAAAACTTATATTCACTATAAAAAAACAAGTATTTAATTTGACAAAGTTTTTTGGACATTCAATATAAAAGCCCGTGTTTTTATGTCAACAATGATGTCCAATGTAACATCTTCATGTTGTATTAAACATTAGTGTTGACATAAAAATATGGGTATTTGCGTTGAATGTCCAAAAAAAGCCATCAACTTTAACATCAGACCATTAGAAGAAATTTTAAGCCTCCAGAAGATTGATTCAAGGCTATTTCTTTTGTTGTAAACCACTACAGTGTTGGTAGACTATTGAAATATTTAAAAACTATAATTTTTTAATTAATTCTTTTAAATACCAAAAATTAATTAAATGTTATTTTTCTTATGTAGTCGTCTCCCAACTACATTAGATTGTTGATGTGGCTATGTTCCCATGTTCCCTGCAATTTGGAAACTCATAGTCTTCTAAAGGCCTCTAATGTATTGGTATCTTATAGTGATTGTAGGTTTCAATTAGAAACGTTTGTAACAATTACACTACAATTTAGGGTGGGTTTGGTGTTGGTGCATGTAATTTTTGCATGTTACTTGTAAGTTAAGCCCTCGAAGAAATTTTGTGCTTTGCCTTTTATGCTTTGTTTTTAGTTTATGTCCCATTAACGATTATATGGTTCATTGTGTTGCCAATGTTCTTGCTTTTAAACACTTCATTTGTTTTACCTAAGTACTTATTGTGGCATTAGAAGAGGGTTTGGATGGGAATGTTTATTAGGTAGTAGGTCCATAAATTGACCACCTAAGAGTTGGAAGTAAATTTTGGAAAGCTAAATTGTCTTGAAATATTATTGAGTAAATTTTCTTTGAAAGACAAGTGGAATTGGCATCTAACCCAAGTCGTTTCATATTTTTTGGAACTTTGTGGAATTAGTTATGAAATTTGGAAGTTGAACTAGCATAGGGCTCCATAATTGCCCACCTTCTAAAATGTACATTGTTTGTACATCAGTGAAGGCTCCAAAAAATCAAGATGTACAAATAGTGTACACTTCAAGAGTTGGGCGGCTTTAGAGCCTCCTACCTTAATCCCTAAAGTACCAAGGCCTTTTTTTCCATCAAAAGCCACTCAAAATTGTCATTTAATTTGCAAAGAGCAAAAAATTTTAAAAATTGTTTTTTTTTAAACATCTAACTGTAAGATCTTGTACTACACTAGTGTGAGAATATGTGAAAAAATTCAAGAGCTTTGACTTTCTAGATTACAAGATATTTGCATTTAAAGTAATGAATTCAAGATTTTTTTTGAGAAGATGCTTAGATTGCCCGAAAACTAAGATTGTCCATAACTTTCTCATCACTAGTTCAAATGGAACGAATCAAAGCTTCACATGTAGACAAAAATGTGATCTTTAAGAAAAAAATTAAAAATTAAAAAAATTTAACATTTTGTGATTTTTTGGAGGTTGTCCCTTGAGTTATTTTTTGAACTCATGGTGACATAACTTTTGTTTTTGGGCACCGATTGAAAAAAAAATTATATTTTCCAAAAGCTAATGTGATTTCCTATCTTAAAAGAAATTTCAAAAAATCATATCAAATTGAGATCACACAAGCCTACCCCAAATCCCAAGAATCCCCCGTAGAGACTTTGAGACTTTAGGGATTAATATTGAAGTCTTTTTCAGAGAGATAATTGCATGCTGTTAATGTCCATTATTTGTTTTGCTCGTTTCCTTTAGAAATTTGTTGACTTGATCACCGGAGGGGATGTTTTGGAAGGTACAAGTCCAAGTCATAGAAAAAGATACTAAAGTGAATGATAATGGACCTTGCATAACACCAATTTCCAAAATTTTCCAATTTCATATTGTACAAAAGAAGTCTCATAAATTCACCTCATCGACCTCAACATTCTATCATCCCATTTCACCAATTCACTTGCAAAAAATTTTGAATTTTACCAAGGAGGCATTCATTCTAAAATTGGTATCACCCAAATAAATCTAAGGCTAACAATAAATTCACCAATTTTTGCACCAAATATTTTCAACCATTGCTTCCCTAAAATTGTGTACCCTATGAGTAAATTGCCATGCAGATCCTAACTACAAAATAAATATAGCCTTTTCTTTCATTTACAGAATATGAAAAAAAAACTAAATATCACCTCTAAAATGGATGGCTATACAATTTTGTTTAGTAATGGTAACTATGTGAGCTCAATTAGTTGGAATTATGCATGCACACACTTTAAATGAATGACTTTTTGACACATGGATGGTCAACCATAGATGGTAAACTACATCCAAACTTAATGAAACTAAGAATTCAAATTTGCCTAAATTTCTTTTAATTATATTCAAAGCACACATGTGAAGAATTTAGTGGATTTCATATAGGCTACTATAGCCTCAATTTTTATCATGATTTTTTGAAACTTTTTTTTAAGATAGGAAAACACAGTCTTTGGAGGAGAATATAGTTTTTATTTCAATTGGTGCTTAACCCTAAACCACCCAAGGGGACAGATTCTGGCCTCTCAAAATTTTTGAAAGCCTCATTCGCATTCATTGTGAATCGAGATTAGGTTTTAATTTTGAGGGTGGAATGGTGCAGATACAGTGATTGCCAAAACTGAGTATGAACATAGCATACTAAAATTCAACAAACAATGTAAGGAAATTGAATGTACCAAAAATAAAACCATAAATTGTAAAGGAATTCCCATTGCAATCAGTCATACTTCCATGAGAATTGAGGTTTATTACACACAAGTATGCATGTACAAAAAAAATGAAGTTCAGTCCAAAACTCAATTTTGCTCACACTAATTGGAACAAAGTTAAAAATTTGTCCACCTACCCTTAGCAGCTATAATAGTTGCAATGTGCTTAGGTATACTTCTATACAAGTTCTTACATTCATTGGAGATAATTGAAGCCCAACAATCCTCAACTCACTTCTACAATTCTAACATTCCTTTGGGAGGTCTCTCATATTAATTCAGTGGATGTTTTAAAGTTGCTTACAAATGTTCAATCAAATTCAAGTTTGGAGATTGCACTTGCCACTTTAAAAGAGTGAATTCTTGCGAATTCAGCCAATGGCACACACTCTTGGATGTATGTTTCGGATCATTATCTTGTTGAAAAATCAAATTGGTAGGATCTAAATTGTATGCATACAGAGTATGAATCAGTTCTCGCTCTAAAATCTCTCTATACATGTATTGATCCATTTTTCCCTCAATCCTACACATCATACCAGGGCCACTTGGAGTCATGCAACCCTACATCATCAATCCCCCACCTCCAAACTTAACAATTTGTTACATCATTCCAACACTTCTACTCTACCCATTACTAAACCAACACCAACTGCAACCATCAGAGCAAAATTGGTTGATTTTTGTTTCATCAAAGAATACTACACAATCCCAATCATCATCAATCCACTGTCAATGATGTTTAGCAAATTCTAATCGTCCTTTAATCTGACGAGGTGTGAGCTTTGGTTTCTTTTGCTTCACCTTACATTTCAAATCTGCTTTTCGTAACACTCTCCTCATAGTACTATCACTCATACTAACATAAAACATTTCTCTCAAGTAATTTTCAACTTTGTGTGTAGTTTGTAAGCCACCTACAATGATTTCTCTCACACAAGCCTTGCAATCAGCTGCACTGTACACCTATGGCCTACCATCAGAACTGCGATTTACATCACTCAACTCACTCAAATGTTGCTTACAAAATTGTGCAACCCAACTTTGGAATACTTATAAGTCTCTAGCAACATTTCTAGTACTTTCACCCCTCTTCAACTTCTCTAAAGTAGCTTCTTCTATCTACTTTCTATCAGCAACATAGAGAGACCTTAATGAAACCATTTTGCTCAATGTGCATACATGATGTGCATTGAATAGGGACACAATTATAAATGTGAAGGCTAAGAACATGCCCATCCAAAAAATCAGACCTACTTCAGCCCTTCAGCTTTCACATCTTCTTGCATAGCTATCTTTTTACTTTTCTCAGAATTTTTTGGTGCACTGTCATGCTTCTTTTGTCTTTGTGAATGCATTGTACAATCATTTGGTCACAAAGTGCGTGCTCGCTACAATTGTCCAAATCTATGCTATGAAACCCAAAAAAGCTCGTTCACCCTGAACTCTTCCGCCTTCATCACCTGCATAAATTTGAAGATCTGACCAATGAATTTCTATGCTCCCTCCGCATCCTACCTCACCTGCAACCTCATTTCCATACCCACCAATTGATTACCGCAATTCCAGCGAGATCGGACATCGCAGTCTGATTCTTCACTCATATGCATAGGAATGTGTAGGTGATGCAAACGTTGAGGTTGGGCAGTCTAGGGTTAAGAGCAAAAGTTATACCATCTTAAGCCTAAAAAAGGGTTGCTATTATGTGAGCCTAGGAGTGTTAGTCCATGAGCCTAATGACTATACACCTATATTATTGGTTTCTATATAATAGAAACTTTCAATAATTATAGTGTAACTATGTTACAGATACCTATATTATAAGCACCTACAATAGTTGTATGATTTTACAAGCTTGCATTTTCATGCTCATACACTATCGTTGAAGCCCCAAATGGAGGTTGTCATATAGCACAAGAAAATCACAAAATGTCAAAATGAAATTTTCAAAATCTTGTTTCTCATAGGAAATATTTTTGTCTAGATGAAAATATTTGATTCATTCTATTTGGACTAGTGATGGGAAAGTTATGGATAATCTTGTATTTTAGACAATCCAGGCATCTTATTGAAAAAATAACTTGTAGGATTTATTTTTTAATACAATTTTGACAATTTTTCAAAAACAAAAATTGGTAGGATTTAGCTTGTTTTTTAGAACAATCTCACCACTAGGATTATTGTGTTTCAATTCCATCTTAGACCTATTAACAATTTAGTTTTTCCTTCAATCTATTACATACTTCTATTTAACAATTTTTCAAAGAATGAAAACTAAAGTATGTCTTTTTGATTTTTCTTATAGACTTTCAAATCAATTTTTCAACACAATTTTTTTTTTGTAATTCAACGTCGGTGGTGCTAAAATTTTAAGCTAAGGAGATTCAAAGCCTTAATAATTAGTCAAGCAATGTATCAAAAAAACAATTTTCTTCACTTCAAACACAAATATCTTGAAATTGATGTGGTCAAAGTTTCTAAAATTTTGTCTATACATTCTTATGCTTATCTAGTGCAAGATCTAATGGTTAAATATACAAAAAAAAATTCTAAAGTTTTTTCACTCTTTGCAATAGAAGTGATAATTTTGAGTGGACTTTGATGGAAAAAAGACTTTGAGACTTTAGAAGTCAAGGTGGAACATGCTGAATTTGTGCTTCTATAGAATCATACATACATTAAACCTAAAAAATGAAAGTATGTACAAATGAAATGGATGATTTGGGGTGTTATTTAGTTTTGATTTCCTTATGCAGACATCCATATTGGAGTAATGTTGTTAGATTTCAACAAATATTTTGCTACAAGATCTACAGTACATATAAAATATTTTGATTCCGATACAAATCTATAATAAATTTTAGGAAAAAATGTAATTATTGAGCACAAATTATAGAAAATTTGCTAAGAATTTGTTGTAAGTTTTTTAAAAAATTACGTTGTATAGTCGGGTACTGAAAGCTTACAAACTGCCTTTTTGAACCATTCAAATTTTTTTTACAATGTGGATTTTAATTGGTATTTTTTCGGTAAGCATAATTTTCAATGCATCTTTACACAATTCCAATCAAGCATATCAAATTTCAGTTTCAAAAAAGCAAAATTTTATTCTAGGTGGATTTTTGAAGTCAATCTTCATGGTTTTATATAATATTTTGTTGACAACAATCGGTGGTGAATTTTTTTTAATTTAATTGTATGAATACATAGGGAACATCCATGCGCATATACTTCATATTAAAAAACACCACCTTAAATAAAAAAATTATATATAATTTATTAAGAATTCAATGTGAGGTGGCATATGCTCAAACTTTGTGAAATAGATGTCTTTATATTTTAACTAAATTTTGAAAAAAGTAATTGTAACATCATGCTGAAATGTACAAAATTAGTTAGAATGTGAGGATCAAATGCCAAAATCTAATTAGACATTAGATGAGTGTTCAGTCCTCTGGAAGGTTGTGAATTAAAAATAAAATTAACTATTAAAAACTATAAATAATAATTTTTAGTAGAAATTAATATATTATTTTTTATTAATTAAACTTTATGTTTAATACTTTTTTTCAACAAAATAGGTTCCCGACAGTTCCCAAACTACGAGAAGTGCCATGCAGAGGGCCACAGCAACTCGTTGACATGGCTAAACGACTGCCACATTTGAAAAAAATAATTTTTTTTTCAACTTTTTTCTTCATTTCAAGAATGTAGTTTTTTTTTGAATTATTGAATTTTAAATTTTTTTTTGGGAACAGTCGTTCGCCAAAACTCCGGAAAAGGACCACATTGAGAACGAGCGTGAAACGACACTCATGACTCCAAATATCATCTAATGATATAGAGATATCCATTTCTTCAAAATTTGGTCATACAACACTTTTCATTGAACTCTTAATAAATTATATTTTTGTCACCTAAAGGGATTTTTTTAATATGATAGATATGTGTATGGATGTTCACTACGTATTTATACAATTGAATTAAGAAAATTCACCACCAATTGTTTTCAATAAAATATTGTATTAAACCACAAAAATTGACTTCAAAAATTAACCACAAATGGACTTTTACATTTTTTTTAACTAAAATTTTGTGTGCTTCATTGTGATTGGGTAAGAATTGAGTGAAAATTATGCAAGATGAAAAAAAGCCTATTTTATTCTATATTATGTATAAATCTTTGAATGGATCAAAAATGTAGTTTGTAAGCTTTCAATACCTAACTGTACATGTAGTCATCAGAAGACATTTGAGACCATTGGAAGATTGTTTCAGGCCTATTCTTGATTCTGTTTCCACGGCAATAAAAGAATGTGGTTGGTTCTCATAAATCTTTTTAAATTAAAAAATTAAATTAAATTAAAATTTCTAAAATGGAAAAAGAAAAGTTGAAAAAAAATTTCTTCAAAAAATGACATGGCACGGTCTCAACCACGTCGGATTGCACAACGGGCAGCATTTCCACATAGTCAAGATAGTTTTCAAAGCCTATGAACTCAGTCTTTTAGAAGAAGGCCCCAAATTTCTTCTAATGGATAAGACCTATTGGTGAAGTGTGATAAGACTTGTTAGTTGCATACAAAATCAATGTCACTACAATGTTGTTTTTCATAAATTAGTATAGTATAATAATATTTCAACACGTACCTATATAAAGTAGTGTGACTTTGGTAAATTAATATCAAACATAAGTACTAATAGGATAAATCAATGTTTACATATAAATCATTCAAATAAGCATGTAAGTATAGTTCATATCATTAAACTATCTTCATTTAGATATATTATATAAAAATTGTGAACATTCAAAATTTTCTTGATAGATGACCACTACAACATATGTATTGTACTTCATTGTAATTCAACTTACAAAACTAACTTTAATCCCATGACCAAGATAGTTACCAAAATACTTAGAATTATTGAATCAATAGGTGCATTTTTTGTTTCTATAATGAACAACAAAGGCCAAAAAATGTCCAATAGGCAATTTTCAAGATTACTTGTAGAAAAGAAGAATGCACCTATTGGTTCAAAAATCATAATGATCATTTATAGCAAAGCACCTTCGATGATAGGTCTTGTCCTTTTAAAGTTAACAAATTTTTCCCTACAAGTTGATTTTGGATACATCCATAACCAACACTTTAAAAATTCACATTTTAATCATATGGCATCCAAAAATGCATTCTAAGATAATTCACTTGCATCTAGAATTACACAACCACTCACAACCACTCGTGCTATACTACATAATCGTTTTCCAATGTGCAAAAACTCTTCATCATGAAGAGCTTATAAGGTCAGAATGGTAGGCACCATATAACATCATGTGCATAAATTTGCACCTGATATTGGACACAATCATGATAAAATCCTTCCTTCCTTCTACACTAGAGTGCCCTGTGGCATTGCCTCAATCAAAACAGAAGTAAAAGTAATTTTCTAATTTTCTTAGAACCAAAAACAACTCAAAAATCCATAACTTTCTCACCATGAATCGGAATGCCACAAAACAAAGCTCGTGCACCCCTCCTCGCCAAGGGCTTTCCAACGGTACCAAGATTGTGACCAAAATATAAGTAAAACTAATGTTCTAATTATTTAGTTCATAAAAAAACTTCAAAATTCAATAACTTTCACACCGTGAGTTGGAACGCCATGAAACCAAGCCGGTGCACACCTCCTCACCGAGAGCTTTCCAACGGTACCAAGATCAGGACCAAAATATAAGTAAAAGTAATTTTCTAATTTTTCAAAACCAAAAATAACTCGAAAATGCACAACTTTCACACCGTAGGTCCAAACACCACGAAACCAAGCCGGTGCACTCCTCTTCGCCAAGGGCTTTCCGACGGTACCAAGCACTCGACTTGGGGGACGCACGGTCCGGGAGATCTCAACATGACAAACAAATCAAACAAATCAAACAAACAAATCAAACAAACCTTTTCTGGAACATCTCTTGTAGAGTACTTATCTAACTTTTTCAGTCCCATCACAATGTAGTTTTTCTAAAAGTTACTTGTCATAGCAAGTTGCCTTTAGAAAAAATTCAGCCCAACTTCTAAGGCTTAATATTTCACAGAGGTAAACTTGATGCATAAGTTTTGCAAGGAACTGTGCATATGAGTATACCATATCACCAAAATCTGATTTCTGTCACTAATACTCCCACATCAACTACAAGTAGTAACATAATTAACTTTGAGACGATAGGAACAATCCCTGTAAAACCATAATACTCCAAGTAAATTTCGAGAGGAAGTGGTCCTCACCTGTACCCGTCCCAAAGACAAATCACACAGAAATGAAGTCAGTGAGGTTGTACCAGGTGTCTGCAGACCACTTCACTTGCTATCGTTTTCACTTGAAAAGAACTTGGAATAAAACATGTAACTCAAAGTCTGAATAATCACAACATGAATTTGTTCAAAGCACAAACATAATCATAAACATAAACTTATGAGGCTTTTAGGTGCACTTCAAATTCTGCGTGATCACACGTGATTGGACTAGTGGTCCAGGTAAAAATATTGGAAGTTCATACTCAATGCTTGTTCCAAACCGAAAGAGCTAGGTTCCTTGGAGTTCCTTTGCCCAGGCCTTCCAAAATTGCCCTCGAAGTGGAAATGCCGTCTTGGAAAATGCCCTTGCAATTCCAACTTCCTATTGATGAAAATGCCCTTGGACTAAAAATGCCCTCGAAGTGGAAATGCCCTCTTGGAAAATGCCCTTGCAATTCCAACTTCATATTGATGAAAATGCCCTTGGCCTAATAATGCCCACGAAGTGGAAATGCCCTCTTGGAAAATGCCCTTGCAATTCCAACTTCATATTGATGAAATTGCCCTTCGACTAAAAATGCCCTTGGACTAAAAATGCCCTTGAAGTGGAAATACCCTCGAAGTGGAAATGCCCTTGCAACTCCAACTTCATATTGATGAAAATGCCCTTGGCCTAATAATGCCCACGAAGTGAAAATGCCCTCTTGGAAAATGCCCTTGCAATTCCAACTTCATATTGATGAAATTGCCCGTGTACTAAAAATGCCCTCCAAGTGGAAATGCCCTCTTGGAAAATGCCCTTGCAATTCCAACTTCATATTGATGAAAATGCCCTTGGACTAAAAATGCCCTCGAACTGGAAATGATGTCTTGGAAAATGCCCTTGCAATTCCAACTTCATATTGATGAAAATGCCCTTGGACTAAAAATGCCGTCGAAGTCGAAATGCCTCCAACCTAGACGTGCAACATTTCTAGCTTCAGCAACTGTTGATCGTGATTAGATGTGCACTGAATGTGAGCATACACATGTCTCTTTGTTTCCTTCCTCTTCGCTCCCTTCCTCTTCCTCAAGACCAAGCTTTCGTGTCGAACCATTACTCAACTTCTTGTTTTTTAACTAGATCGGGCGGTGCTGAGGCGGGAGCCGTCTTGTCACTTGTATTGCCAGCCGCTTTTTCCTTCGTCGCAACTTTCTTTTCTGAAACATCCTCGACCACAGCTGCCAGTGTTCATCCCCCATTGTAGCTCCGATCTCCTCGTTGCGCTCGCGGCGTCGGGTGAGTGCCTCTGGCGGATAAGATGTCTGCTAATCTTGTCGTGATTTTCGAGTTTTCTTGGGATTAGCAAGCTTGTGTGGTGATTAGCAAGCTTTGTTTGGAGATTAGCAAACCGTGTGTGGTGATTTGCACGCTTGTTTGTTGATTTGCAAGCTCTCCTGATTATTTGTTTGGTTGAAGTGCATGTTTTTGTTTGCGAAAGAGACTTGATTTGAGGATTTGCTGAATGTGTGCTTGCATTTGCGTGCTCTAGTCTTGGGCTGCACTTATCAGCAGAAAATATGATGTGGCTTACAATGTTCTTCATTGTATGAAAAAACGACATGTATACCCCTTGATAGTGTTTTTTGTATTGATTTTGATTTTTCAGAGTTTTGGACACTTAGTGACTATGCACTCAAAATAGGCAGTAACTGTCCATACAATGGAGGTTACACAATGTGCTCAAAAAAGGCAGTAACTGCCTTTCCACTTTATGTGTTCCAAGAAGTATCATGAATGTCCTGTCATCTCTAAGTTGATCGTAGTTTTCGCTTTTTCGTTATTGACTTCCGTCTGTGTTGACAAGCACCATGAAGAAAATATTTGTAATTATTAGAGTGCGGTCACTAAGTAAAGTGGAAGCAACCAAAGGCGTTCCATGGAAGCTTGGTTCAAATTCCATCTCTCTGTGTAATTCTTCGGGAGCACTTATTCCCAGCCACTCATACGCATTTGGTACACGGTTTTCTCTTACATTCATGATCTTTCAATCCTTATTGCCTCGAAGAAAGTTAGGAGGTTTCCATAAATTTCTTCGTATACGATACATTACTTGAGGCTTCTATAGCGTAGGCCTGGATCTTGCAATTCCAACTTCATATTGATGAAAATGCCCGTGGACTAAAAATGCCCTCGAAGTGGAAATGCCCTTGCAATTCCAATTTCATATTGATGAAATTGCCCGTGGACTAAAAATGCCCTTGCAATTCCAACTTCATATTGATGAAAATGCCCTTGGACTAAAAATGCCCTCGAAGTGGAAATGCCCTCTTGGAAATGCCCTCTTGGAAAATGCCTTTTTGGAAAATGCCCTCTTGGAAAATGCCCTTGCAATTCCAACTTCATATTGATGAAAATGCCCTTGGACTAAAAATGCCCTCGAAGTGGAAATGCCCTCTTGGAAAATACCCTTGCAATTTCAACTTCATATTGATGAAAATACCCTTGGACTAAAAATGCCCTCGAACTAAAAATGCCCTCCAAGTGGAAATGCCCTTGCAATTCCAACTTCATATTGATGAAATTGCCCGTGGACTAAAAATGCCCTCTTGGAAAATGCCCTTGCAATTCCAACTTCATATTGATGAAAATGCCCTTGGACTAAAAATGCCGTCGAAGTGGAAATGCCCTCTTGGAAAATGCCTTGCAATTCCAACTTCATATTGATGAAAATGCCCTTGGACTAAAAATGCCCTCGAACTGGAAATGATGTCTTGGAAAATGCCCTTGCAATTCCAACTTCATATTGATGAAAATGTCCTTGGACTAAAAATGCCCTCGAAGTGGAAATGCCGTCTTGGAAATTGTTGTTTTTTGACATTTCAAAGTCATTCTACAAACCTCACCAAATTTAGGTCTTTATTATGAGTACGTAAACTCACACATACTGATGAACCATGTCACCTACTCAATAACCTAAAATTACACACATGGATTGGTAGTTTTTCACCACATAAAGTCATTTCCATTTCTACTTCCTATGTGCACTATTTTGAGCACTTTTGTAAGGATAGTTTATAATGCCCAAATTGTTTTTGAGCCTCTTCCTATAGTGTCTATCAACAATGAACACATGACACATCCCCATATTGTGATTTGGACATTAAGTGAACAATTTCAGCATTGATATGAATGGTGACATTAAGTAAACAATTCTAGCATTGACATGAATAGTAACATCATCATATTTCTTGTTTTTTGCTCTCACTTGCTCTATTGAAAGACCCATCTTGTTTCATTATTACAATAGCCTAGGAGCATGTATAGAGCCCTACACACTTGCTACTTTAAAATTCATATTAAATTCATCTTGACTCCAATAATTACAAAGAAAATGTGAATTCACTACTAGAAAATTTAGTTTTTCTGTTGTTTTGGTCGCGTTGATCCGGTCAAAATCTGACAGAAATCTGTTAAAATCAACAGATTTCTGTCAAATTTTGACCGGATCAATGCGACCAAAACAACAAAAAAACTAAATTTTCTAGTAGTGATTGGATTGTCCTTCACTTGTCTTCGTACAAAAATATTGTGAAAATTTTAAAATCACCAAATTCTTCCACACATGCATTTTTTTCCTGTAGATGAATTGTTTTTGAGCCTTCCATCTTACCTTAACCTTGAAGCGCTCCAATGCCCATTTTTTGGATAATGAATAGATTCAATTTGCTATACATCGGGAAAAAATCTTGGCTCTATTTAGTATTGTTGTGGCTTTGTTGCAGTACTACTTCAAATACTTAACAATATAGCAAATTGACAATATTGATGCAATACTGAAACAATACTTAAATATACACAAAGCCTAGACCTGACTGTTGGCCGAAGACTGTGAAGAAGCCATTTGAACAGAATCCCTTGTTTTGCAGCTCAAAAATAAGTCAAGAATAAACTAGCAATCGTTCAACAGTTCTTTGCTATGAAGGTAGTTCCTTTCTGGAGATTATGCATATAAATAGCTTAAGTCCTGTTTAGATGACAACCCACTGATGTGATTGATCATCCCATTTTGAATTGGAACTATGGTCATTCGTACCAGTGCATTGCTCCATTGCTCCGTTAATATGAACAGTGCAGTAAATGCAATGTTTAGATTGGAGGCTAATTACATCACCATTAGTTTGATGGTGGTTATTGGTACCCTGACATAGGCTGCTTAATAGTGTGGCTGGTTATAATTCTTTTCAAGTTAGGATCTTTTTTTTTTCTTTTTTTTTGGCGTCTTAATAAAACTGATCATTAATTTGTCAGTATTTTATTAAGTAGTCTGCAGAAATATTTTAATGGGTATAAATCCCATGTATCCAAAGTATAGGATTTGATTTCATAAGTGAAATTTCAAATCATAATTTTAGTCTAATTTCATATCCTAAGATGTGTGCACATTACTAATAATTTTGAAAAAAATAAAAAACAAAAGAAGAATGCAGTATGAAATACCACATCCTAATGGAATGTTTATCAAGTCTTCTAAGTCATGGTCGTTCCTGTGTATGTCTTAGTTTACATTTATCCTTTTTTTTGTTTTAAAATTTAGCAACTCTAACTTTTGAAAGTTTTTAGAGTTTCTTTTATCTCACAACACATGTGCTATGCCGTGTGTTGTCACCAGATGATGAGCCTTTATCTAGGTAATAGGCTAGAATCTAAAATCTGGAAAAACAAAACAAAACACCTGTCTTAATAGAAGAGATATCAGAAGGACAATGCAAACCCACGGGCAGAGGAAAAACTCCGGTATGTGCACCCCACTTGAAAAGGATGTCTTCTGTAGATTTCAGGTGGCGATTATGGAGGCAGATATCTTATGTTAGAATCTCCTAAGAGGTACACAAATCCCAACTCTCTTCTAATGACAGAGCATTTGCTGACTTCAAAATGCACTTGCGGTCTCAGAACTTGACTTGTGAAGTTGTCCAATCAGATGTCCGTTCCAAGGATAAACAGGTAATACGCAATAACAGTGAGTGCGATTTCAAATTTCAAATATATCAATGATACCAGGATTGTTCCAGACTTCACTTAGTGTAAGTCGGGACAAAAGAAGTAAAAAAATCCATATAAATGGCCAGCATACCAGTAATCCACTCTACTGATACGAAACCGGTGCTCATCATTTTCATTGACGAATGTCGACGTTAACCTACTGCCTACTCCACCTCAACAAGGTACTAGCTATTTAGTGTACAATAGGACGGTTCTTAGGAACAAAATGCACATACATTCATTCCAAATCGCGTCACAAGAATTTACGGAGGGAACCTGTCGCGCCAGTCGCTGATGTCAAAGGAATCCAAGGGTGCTTGCCCCCAGAGAAGCATGATCAATGATGCACCAAACATGGCGCTGCTATGTACCCGTCCCTCAGACGTCATCATGCTCTCTTGCAAACACCCCCACCCCACCAGACCTCTATCCAGGTGCAAGCTGCCCCATTCTAACAGACAGCTGGTCAACACTAGGCTTCTTCGACCACCAATCCTTGGTATCTCCTCCTTCATCACCTAAAACGTCAAAGTCCCCCACTGTCTCACCTACAACTGCTTCATTGCCGTCAGCGTCTAAACCCAACTCCTGCTCTACTTCGTGGTCTGCAGCAGATGGACTCTCACTTAAAAATTGTTCCCAGAACATATCATTAGCAGCAGACGCGCCTGGGCTACCCATGTTGGAGATCCCTTCCTCTCCATCAGATACAAGCCTGCTTCCATCAACATGAATCTCCATAGGTTCTTCAGAAAGATCTTCAAGTTTAATTTCCTCGCTGGAGTATTTGCTAAAGTTATCGTTACTCAGCGCACCTGGTTCATACATGAAAAAAGCGCAAAGATAAAGTCAGATATCATTGAGACAGAAAAACGAGATTCGAATTCAACTATGCGCGATATTCAAAAAAGGACAGAACATAAGCCCTCTACCAAAATTGAATTAGCCGTATCAAAACTCAAGAAGGTTCATTCAAGAATATAGATGCTAGAGAGAGCAAACAAAAACCGTTCAAGTCAGGATTCTAAGATAGTAGGGACATTCAAATTATGCGATACAAACCTTCTAGCCTTGGAATTCGTGCTGCCAGATGGGGAGGCATAGGCAGCTCCACCTGCTCCGGAGAAGCATCCATCACAACGGGACCAGGATATCCATCATCCAGCCCTGGCGTGTTCATTTCCGTCAATGTCACACCTGATTGCCTGTTCAGTGCACCCACATCAGGACCAGAAGGGCCTGATCCCAAATCCCTGAACAACGCCTCCAGAGGACCATTGTCTAGACCAGGAGAAGACGACGCATCTGGTGAGTTCAAAAACTGCATTATCAAAGACCGAGGTCCATTCGATTCCGCCGCCCCGTTCGATTGAAAAGCCACTATTTGATTATCCGCTGAATTATCCGAGCTCATTGAATCATCTCCGCTCATCGAGTCTTGCTTTGGCAGACGCCGCTTCTTTCGCACGGTCGCTGCAAGCCTCTTGTTCTCGGATTGTTGCATCAGTTGAGCAAGAAAGCTCGGATTCTGCATGGCTTTCGCTAGAAACGACATCATGTGTTGCTGTCGATTCTCCGTTGTGAGCAGCCGTTGGCGCATTGCCTACATACAAGGTTTTGCAACTCTCAGCAATGTCACCAAGATGCCATGTCCAGATCAATTTCACCAGAAAAGGAACGACACACTCCGAAACACCAAAATCAATAACCAAGAACAATCCAAACGTCGATGCAAATTCAAGTACCTGCATCTCTCGGTCTGTATTCTGCTGCTGTTGTCGCAGTCGAACCAATTCCACCATCAAAACGTTCTTGTCCCTCTTCAGCATCTCAATTTCCCCTTCCAAACCGAATTTCCCCACTTCGACGAATGGCCCTATGGAACCCTGCTCGCTCAGTTGATGCTGGTGCTGATGCTGCTGATGCTGATGCTGCGATTGGGCTGATTGCTGCGATTGCGTCGCTGGTTTGCGTCGATGGATGCCCCGCAGAAGATCGCGCCGACCGCGCAAGAAACCCTCGTTCGCGAACTCCCAACGATCCGGATCCACCTTGCGAAAACCCTGCACCCATCCAAAACAAAGCAAGTCACATCAGCAGGAACCCTAACTCGAAATTCTTGTTTTTAGACACTCACACGCTCGGAAATCTACTCAAAGGCTCTATCGACCAGAACACCGGGACTGACACTGCTACCATGCTCTCAAAACAATAGAAAAGGGTGATTCGTCACCCTGCGTCTAGTAAGAAACAAGGAGCGTCCGTTTCACTAGACAGATTATCTCCTCCAATTCGTACTCAAAGCGAACAAACCACCAAAATCCAACCAGTCCGATACCAACAATTCACACGTCGGCACCAAAAACACCACTTCTTTCATAACCATTCACCTCTCACCCCAAACCAAACTTACATAGGTATTCAATTGACGAACGAAGCTGGAAAAGTTGTTGTGCTTGAAATACTTCGGCAAAAGCTCCTGGGCGAAATCCGGGGGGTTCCACACCACGAAGCTGTTGTTCCCGCTGCTCCACGACACCACATGGTCCGTCGCGGGATCGTCCACCATATCATACGTCTTCGTCAGAAACGGAGGCGGGGCAGTGCTCTGCAACCCGTCCATGGGCTGGGGCGCCTGGCTGCCCAACACAGAAGACGCCGGCACCACATCCGAATTCACTCGGTCCTGTCCCATGCTCTCTTCCAAAGAAGGCCAGTGCGGATCCGTCTTCACCACCTGTGACACCATTCTCTTCCCTCTCTCTGCCACCACTCACTCCCACATCCCCTCCATCCCCCTGAATTCCACAAACTCAAATCCAAACCCTCGCCAAGAACAAGAAATCGCCCAATCCCCACAGCTGATGAGTCTCATCGACCGATCCCCTCGCGTCAAAGCAAAGACTCCAACGCCAAATTACTTCCCAAAGCCACCGCCAAATCCCCGCTCAATCGGACAAAGCGAAACAATTTCCCACCAAATCCTCACTACTCAATCCAACACCAAAAATCGCTCCAGAAATTCCAACACACTATCATCCGTCCCCCTCATCTGTCCATATCGTCTGTTCCTACCGCCATTGATTCCGTGGCGAATACTCCAAGCACCACCGTGGACGCCACGACTACTTATACCCTAGCTCCACCGACAGAGCAGCGTGGTGACGCATTTACGTATCAAATGGGGCAGGAAAAAAAAGATTCCGGCACTTTGAATGAACGACGCGGACATGGCGGACCGTGATTCGCAGGAGACGACGAAGAGAATTGGGGTGGAATCATCGGAGCTTCTGTGAAACCCTAATAAGTTCGTGAGGGTGTTTGGGTTTTCTTCTTTGCGAAGGAATTGCCGCGGGAGGTGACGAAGTTGTGGAGGACCCGCCGCACGCGTCGTCACCGGCCTGTTCGGCGGCGGGACTGGCTGCATTCTCCGCTTTTATGATGGCTGTGACGGGCGGCGTATCCCGTGGATGGATGGAGTTACTTTCAATTTTCATGGAATTGGATGGAGGACTGTACAGTACTGTACCGGGCAACTCTCAATTGTCCACCCTATTCTATTCTGCCATTTCGAAAGAAAATTGCAGAATGTATCACATGATTAACATTTTTTTTTGTCTTGCATAATTAACATTCAATTCTTACGCAATTCCAATCAATCATATTAATTTTGGGTTTCAGAAAATCAAAACTTCATTTTTGGTGGATTATTGTTTCATTCAATTCTAATGATTTTACACAATAATTCATTGAAAAACATTGATGATGAATTTTTCTAATTCGACTGTGGAAATATGCACAAAACATCTATATGCACATCTATCCTTCAATAAGCTTCTCCAAGAAGTTTTTGAATTTCCTCACAAAGGTTTGAAAATGATAATGTCTAAATTTTTAAAAATAGATATTTCTTTAATGTAATTAGATTTTGCTATTTGACCTTCACAATTATACTAATGTTGTACATTTGACCATGAAGGTATAGTTGCTTTGCCAATATCTCATTACAATGAAGAAATATCTATTTTTCAAAATTTGGACATTGTCACCTTAACTTTTGAAACCTTTGTGAAGAAATTCTAAAACTTTTTGGAGATGCTTATTGAAGGAAAGATGTGTTTATGGATGTTTTCTACATATGCCACAATTGAATTTAAAATGAAATAATTCACCAAAAAATGGAATTTTACTTTTTTTAAATTCAAATTTGATACACTTGATTGGAATTTTGTAAGAATTGAATGTTGATTATGCAAGACAAAAAATGTTAATCATATTATATATTATTTAGAATTCTTTGAATGGTAGAATGAAGTGGATAATTGAGAGTTCTCAAGTACTGTACAATAAGTTAACACTAGGGCATTAATCCCTCAATGCCCAAGGCACCATATTTGGGTGTCATCTAAACTTTGCAGTTAAATAATATCTCTCCAAAATATTGATTTTCAATTGGTACTTTTTTTCTTTTATATCCTTTAAAATATATTCAAGCATCAAAAATATTTGATTGGTACTCTTTTTCTTGAATATCCTTTGAAGTCTATTTTAAGCATCAAAAATCAATTTTGAAAAAAAATTGTTTATGATTTTTCTATTGAAGATTTTGTGCAAGGGTGTCCATTACAAATCTTGAAGTTTTAGTGTTTCAAGCTTATAAAGATGAGCCTCAAATACACTATATTTTGAGGGAAAAATCCATCCCTTAAGTTAGATTGTTCATTTTCTATATTGAGATCTAACAAACCATGAGGCCTCCCATGGTGTTATTGGTACCACTTGAAAGCTCTTGGCATGGCAAGGAGGGGTACATAGATTTTGTTTCATGATAGTTGAACCTATGGTGTGAAAGTTATTGAATTTTGAAGTTTTTATGAATTTGAAAATTGAATAAAGTATCTTTTATTTAAAATAATAATAACTTCCACATCTCATGTCTAAACACCACCAAACAAAGCCCTTGCACTCCTTCATGTAGAAAGCTCTCTATTTGTCCTAGTTTCATGGGATTTTGACCTACGATGTAAAAGTTAAAGATTTTTTAATTAAAAATTTGAATTAAATTATCTTTTATTTTTGAAAAAATATAATTTTCATACAACTTATCCAAACGTCTGAAAACAAAGCCCTTGAATTCACACACGCATAAAGTTCTTTATTCCTACTAAGATTACAATCTCTCACATTGCAATAAACATGTTCCATTATTTTGTTTATAAATAAATGCTATTAAAATTTAAAAATTTTACAAAGTAAAAAACTAGAAAATTATTAGAAATTTAAAATTAAAAAATATTTTGATTTTGATTTTGATTGTGGCAATGGCACAAGGTATACTAATTACATTGAAAATTCATATAAAAAATTGTAGAATAGATTTTGAGAAGTTGTAAAATAATTATAATTATACAAGTTATATTCTTTAGCCTCATATTTTTCATGATCTCAATTTTAAATGATCTCAATTTTAAATTTGGCATGTTTCCTTAACACATCTAGTTAGAATTTATATAATTATAATTTTTAGAATACTAATCAAATTAATCAAAACTTTGATTTTTGTTTAGTTTTGAGTAAACTCTAAGAAACTTGATCAAAAAAAGGCATTAGGGATTAATTAATGTTTATTGTACTACCCTTATAATTTTTCTTTCTTGATCCTTCCATAACATTATTAAACAACGTTCTAGAGTCCCATTTTGCTCTCTTGAATTTAAGGATTGCCACAACATTTTCATTAGAAAACAACCTTACAACTCTACATGTGGTGCATTGTAGATCATCTACTTAAGCATTGAGAATTAAATAGAGGTTATAACAAAAGATATCCTTGTTGAGGGATATACCTTCAAACAAAAGGAAGTTCTACAAGGTTTTATGCAATGTTCTATTAAGGACCATAGGATACTCAATTATGAAGATTATGAAGATTATGAGTTTTTTAACCCCTATAAATTCATGACTATTTTAACACAAAATCACTTTAAATCTACCATTTCTAGTGTCGTCAACTATACAACATTGCTGATGACAATTGTGAACTAACTTTCAAATTTGTCCTCAATAATAATGTTATAAAATATAACTTAGAACAATAATTCAATAATGACTTTTAAACAAAAGTTGTAAAATGTAATTTATATATAATATCCATATAGTTAGATCATTACTTCAATAACCAATATTTTGCAATAAAATTTGAAACCAAAGATTAAAAATTTCTTCTAAAATTGGTTATTGATTAAATAGATGTAATTTTCACAAAGTTATTTTTCTTAAATACAACATGTTATATTCTAGTTATAATAATATTTTGAGATTTTATATTTATTTATTTATCCAAGTCATTTGGGAATAGCCATTTTTCAAGTGAAAAAGTTTGATTTGAGGTCAAACATACTTCATGAAGTATAGAATATATTTATAAAAAAAAACTTGAAAATTCTATAATTTAAAAACATAAGATAACTAACATAGGAATGTATAATCAAATAGATGGATGAAAAAGATAAGTTTCTATTTATTTGATATATTTGCATTCATCTATTGTTCAAAATCTAAACATTTAGTCTTTTGAGGGTTAAACATGCATACTTAGCTCATTATACTTTTTTTTGTTTATTAACTCCATTTAAATTGTTCAAAATCCATATTTGATAAATATCCTATTTTATGTGTTTTGGAATTTGCTTCTAATGATAGTAATCTCTAATAGTGTACTTTTTCACCAATCCAAAGATAGCTATGTATTTGGTGAGTCATCCAATTATTTAGTATATATAATTCTAATTTGTCAAAGTCTCATTATTTTAAAGCCAAAATTAAGCCAAATCTTCTTCTAGTTCTATAGTAGGAAATTGCACACTTGTGTATTGGACCATCATACTACTAAAATCACAATGTCTTCTATAATATCACATTTATACAATGAGTGATATTACAGAGGTACATGATATTATAAAGGTTAAGGTTTTCTTGGCTTCAAACTTCATTTCACTTTCACGATTTTATGATTTTCTAAGTGTTCTCAATTCTAATGTTTTATCTTTGCTATTAAATGATTTGAATTTTTTGTTAAATTGAAGGAATTTGGGATTCTACAATAAAGTATTTACAAAGTCTTTGCAATTTTTGAGAAATTTACATTTTAATTGATGAAAATAATATATTTAATGCGTAGCAAAGCAAGCGCCACCTGCTAGTGTCTACTAAAATTATTGTTAACAATACAACAAATAAAACCACTATGATGTTGTGGAGATAAAAACTACACAATTAATGTTGTGGCCTACCAAACAATTCTTTATTGTATAATAAAAATTCTAAGTTTTTTGTTAGAATTGACAACTCCACCAAATACTACTTTTGTTCTACGAAGATGTCACTAAATTAACATTGATTGGGTGATTTTCTTTTCTTTTCAAACACTAGGAGCTTTGTGATTGGTTGAAAGTCAAACATAGCCAATTGTATAGCTAGAGCAAGCAAGTAATATGGCAGAACCACCCATTTCAACTAGGGATCCATACCTAATATATAGGGGGTAATCATTTCCAATAAAGGCTAGAAAAAATTTCCAACTTAAGCTTAGCCAATGTTTTTCTTACTCCTTTTCAAGGTTGGGACTAATAAAGTCATAACACATGTTCCAAAATAGTGAGCAAGAAAGTAGGAAGTAATGAGCGGCAACACAGTTCTTGAATGATCAAAATTGGAAGACTATGCATTGGGTACATGTTCAAAACAACTTTGGGCCTCCAAAATTCATAGGAATTTCAATAATCATTTCCTTATACTACTCTAGAACATGAGTTGGAACTACTTAACCCATAAACAACGCTATGGCTAGTTTTTAGCTCATGAATGATAAAGAATCTTGCTATGTGGGACAAAAGTGCAACCATTCATCCTCCAAAATTTTGTATGAAAAGAAGAGGTCTTCTATAGTAGTTTAACTTCCAATGAATATTTTTAGAATTTTTTAAACCAAATATTTACACAATATCCAAATGGATGATTTCTACGGTCACTAGTTTGTTCTTCAACCCAATAAGGATGCTGTAGATTACAATAGTATGATAGATGACCTCATTGTTGACTGTAGAAAAAGTAAATGTATTCATTGGTTCAATAATTGGAGAATTTTAGTGACTTGGTCATGGGAGGCCGCATCCTTACAAGGTTAACCCATAAACGACATTGTGGCCATTTCCTAGTCGATGAATGATAGAGAATCTTTGAATGCAAGACTGAAGTGCAACTAATTCATTCATGAATTTTTGCATGAAAAGGGGCGGTGTGTGTAGTAATTTCACTTCCAACGAGTGCTTTACGGGGTTTTTTTAAACCAGCTATTTACACAATGCCAACAGGGATGATTTCCATAGTTACAACCAATCTTTCAACCCTCAAACAACAAGACGGGCACCATGGAAATCATCTATTTGGGTAAAAACACTCATTAGGAGACAAGCTACTGTAGAAGATGTTTCCTTTCCCCACAAAATTTGGAGGATGAATAGTCGCACTTCTACCTTGGATGGAAAGATTCATCGACTAGAAAATATCTCCTCGGCGTCCTTTAAAGGGTTCAAGGTTAACCCCTTGAGCGCCCAGACTGTATTTGCCAAAATTCAGACCCTTCTCAATTCATTCCAATCAAACTATCATGTAAAATGAGATCCACATATTAAATTGAGTGTACTGATTGATAGTAGAGATAGGGCCGGAGCTATAGGAAAAAGGACACGTTCTTTTACCGTACCGTTAAAAAGATTATAATGGTCAAACAAGGAGATCTTTGAGTTTTGAGAGGCCATATTTGAGGCACTGGGGCGCTCAGGGGTTAAGGGATTGGCTATTAAGTGGTTCTACCCTAAACCCATTCTCCCCAACTTTTACAGTGTTCGGAGGAGATGGACTTCTTTTGCCGGGGAAGCTCCCAGCCGGTACCTCATCCTTTTTCCTCGTCCATTTCTGGATGAGAAATTGGCGGCGGACGAAAAGCCTGGACCGTGTCAGAGCCTCATCCCAGGCTGCCCGACAGAGCTCCTTTTCATCCACGGCTGCCCGTGGGGTTGGGGTTGCCGCTCTCAGTGACTGGCGACCGGGTCCCCGGGGTGGGCACTTTTGATGTCACAGTGAGGACGTGGCGTTCCCTTGGAGGTGCACTTTTTGGGGTTGTCAGGTTCTCATCCAATGAAGCTGAACCCCTTTGCCGGGCTGCCTTGAGGACCACTCCAAGGGGCGCTCAGACTGGGACCCACTTCATGCAAAGTGCACCCCAGAAAGACACGTGGCAGCCCCGGGAGGTGTGTTTGTTGGGGGTGAGGTTCGGAATGTGAATCCGATCCGGAAGGAGGTCTAAATGCGTTCCCCAAAGACCTTTAGTACCACCAAGTGGGTGAGAAAGGTTTAACCCCTGAGGGATAAAAACACGTCCTCGCAGTCTGAAAGTAAAATTCAAAGGGCTGTAACTTTTGCTGCCAATGTCCTAATTCAATAAAACTTGTTGGAGAAGTTGCGCATACTAGTCTAGTTTGTGTGATAAAAATTTTAGATCAATACTAGATGCATAATAGTTTTGGGAGCCAATCGAAGTTCACAGGTTCAATTTGAGCTCACCAAACTGCATTTGATGGCTGCAACTTTGGGGGCTTGTATCTTTGTAATCTAATGTTTGTTTTCAATAAAATTTGTTGGGTTTTGTTCCCACTAAAGTCTAATTATTGTGGTAAAGTTTTCATGTCAACCCAAATTGATGCTAATGATTGGGAGCAATTCAAAGTTCAAAATCCAGGCATTGGTGAATTCCAGTGAACTTTGGCGGCCTATCACTTCTTCATACAATGCCCAAATCCAATAAAACTTGTTGGAGAATTTGCGCATACTAGTCTAGTTTGTGTGGTTAAAATTTCATTGCAATCCAAGAAGTTATGAGTGACTGAGAAGCATTTTAGTAGAAGGAGGTTCAGTCATAGATGTGATTTTTTGTTACTTTGTTCATTGTTTTCTGACATTTCAAATCCATTTTGTAGACACAATAATTCATTTGAATGATATTTTTTTTCACCAAATTGTATATAATTTCAGCACCTTTTTTTCAACACTAAAACATTATAATCTTTCAATCTATACGGTCAAATGACCCCAAATTTGTTCCACACCGTCTACAACATGCACACTACAATATTGTACAGTTAAGATCTTCATACCTTACTCTAATTTTGACTTTTCGGACTTGCAAAGGAAGGCAGTTTTTAAGTCTAGTTGGACCTTTGGCGTCTAGGGGTTAATAAGGGAGGTGGTTCATGATATAGTAAAAGCGCCTATGTAAGAGTTGAAAATTAATTTTATGTGGGGAGGGTAGACTTCTTGATATTGATTTTTCAGAAAAATCCATCAGTTGAGTTAGGTAGGAGGGATGTTAAACCCTGCCCACAAAATTGGCTGAGCGGGCTGGATTTTATCTTAGGAGATTCAGATTTTTTGTTGATTTGGACATGTTGATCATCAACACTTTTTTGTTGATTTGGACAGAAATCAATAGAAAAGTATTGATGATCAACATGTCCAAATCAACAAAAAATCTGAATTTTTAGTAGTGTTCACACGTAATGAAAGTTGTTATCCAATGAATATCCACAACTCTTTCTACTAATATAAAATAAATTTACTTTATTTTCTAATCACTTGTTGTATCAACATTTATCAAGAATTCCACAACATGGGGGGTACAAAAGTCAAGAATATTATTGCAAGAAATATTCTTAACTTTTGTATCAACATGACTTTGTGTCAATGCGTAAATATTACTAATTTGTGTGTCAATACAAAAAAAAATACATTGGATTTGGAGTTCTTCAGTCTATTTTTGGCATTGTACTAAAGTTATTGTATACAAGGAGATGGCACCATTTCTAGATGTGTGATATTTTTTAATATTACTTCTACAATCACTTCTACAAGTGTAGACTATGCCTTGTTCAATTTTATAAATAATCTAAAGCATGTTCAAAGTTCAATGTTAAATTAATAGGTCAATATTTAAAAATTATTATTTTAATTTATTTCAAGGTTATTATTCTTTTGTAAAAAATTTTAATTTTAAAATTCCAAAATTAAAAGTGATATTTTAAATTGTGTGAATTCGAAAATGAAATTACTCTGTACACAAGTATTGAAACTAACCTACAGGTACAATGTCCTCATCTTTTTGAGGCCCATGACTTGATTAGTCAATTGAGTACCATAGTAGTATAAGGTATATCGCCTATTTTTGACAATGTTAGGCATTTTAGTACATGTCTAATTGTGCGATGGTGTATAGGTGTGGGATAATTTTCTTTTGTCAAGGAAGAGAAACAATGAAGATTGTATTATTTTTTTTTGCTAATTTTCCATCAAGTTTGGAAATAGTAATAATCTAAGAAATGTAGATTATTAAGAGTCCAACTTGATGTATAATCGAACCTATTTTTGAGGAATGCAAAACTAAAATGTGTTATTCAAAGGTGTCAATGTGTTATTTGTCACACAACAATGAAGCTACTAATCCACATTATATTCCCCTCATTTAGGGAAATCATTAGGAAGAAATTGAACCCATTGAGGCTTTGAGTTCTTTTAGTAATTGAGGTGAGTATGAGGGTGTCAACATCATCATTAATATCCCCATGTAGGTGCACTAAAGGTTGGTAGTGGCTATTTGGCCAGTAGATTCTTGTAGAAGGTGTGTGATTTATGAGCTCATCGAGATGGATTGGGTAACCTTAATGAATTTTTGAGTCCATTATGCAATTCTTGGTTTAATTAGTGAGTAAAGAAGGCTCTTTTCCACCCTAAATTTTGCACTATGAAGCACCCCCTTATTGGATTCAATTTCATCCTAATGAGGTCACCCTACATTGCACAAATGGAGCCATTGTTGAGAATAGGTGATAAGTCAAACCTCACTACATTTGGCACTAAAGAATTAAATTTTCCAAATGAAAATGTGACGTGACACATTATTTACATGAGTTATAGATTGACTAGCAGTCCAGGATCTTGCCAAAGTGACTCTCACATTGAAATTCACTCTTCAACGGCCGGGGAAGGACACATGACACTAAACCCATCTCGCTAAGTGGAACCAACAAGGTGAAATTGTAGGTTCTCCAAGATAAAGGTAAAATCTTATCCCCTATTTTGTGCCATTTTTTGGATACATTCTTAACACTTCTTCAATAATTTGAGGTCTTTGATTGCAAATATAAATTCAGAATTTGCAATTCTTTTCATCAGTGAAAAATAAAAAATTCCTGCATTCTTCCCTAGGGTAAAATTCCCACATTTATTTATTTTGAAACACATGAACCAATTCCATTGAATAGTGAAATTCCCGCATTTTGCTGATGATCAATGCCTTCAATGAATGCCCATGAAGTCATAAATCCCTAAAGGACAATAACTTCCAACATAACTGAAGAATGATGTTGCAGCTAGCTTAGCTTACTGATTTGACTGACTACTACATACCCCCAGTTATTTTCAACTGAGGTGGACTACTATATAGTGAACCAGACTATTTTCATATACCCATGGTGTACATTTCAGAGGGGAAATGTACAGCCCAAGTACATGAGGGTGGCATTAAGAAGGATGGTGGTAATGGGTTGCTTCACCTTACATTGAGATGAATATGCATCTGGAAACAGGACTGGGGTAATTGCAACCACTTATCGTACAAAAAAACTTTTGATGTAAGGTAAAACAACCCATTGTGGTCACTTAGGAAATGACCGCGCAGGGAGAATTGGCCCCCTCATTGCCCCGGTCAACTTTGGTTTGACAAAAAAGCCCCCTATGTTGTGCCAATTTTTTTGGTAATTCTTGCATCTCCCTGAGTAATTTGGGGCCTCTGATTTCAAATATGAATTCAGAATTTCAAAAAAAAATTAAGCCTTGCAAATAAAAAATTCCAAGGTTTGCCCTGGAGGGGCAATGAGGGGGTCAATTCACCCTGGCCGGAAATGACCCATTGTGGGTTTTTTTGAGTATGTGAGATGTGGCCCACAATGCATGTCTTACATGACAGCAATGGAGTGAACACTGACTTCATTAGGAACTTCTGATTTTTCAGTGTGAAGTTCATTGTAAAAATTGACTTTTTTGACCTTCTATAATAGAAAATATTTTGACTGCATTAGGTAGTGAAATGAGCATTATAGATTCAGATTTTGTTGGTTTTAAGGTAGTCTACACACTCTTTTGGGCTGAACACTTCATAAATTCCTAGCAAATTCATACTTTGTCAAAAAAAATATAATTTCAATTGCACTTGCTGTTTCTCACACTTATACTATAATTGTGGGAAACAAATTGAAAAATTTCAACAACAAGATGATGTCAAACTCCTCATTCTGACCACGATGGGTTGTTTTACCTTAGTGTCTGCTTTCAATATTACAAGCACCAATGTTCGGAAAAAAATGGCAGCTAGTTTAAAGTTAGCTTGTGAAAGTTGGAAAAAAATCTAGTTGCAATTTGAAAATTTTGGCAAAAAAACAGTGAAGAAATCTTTTAAAATTCTATTTAGAGTTTTAAAATTAAAAAAATAATAGAGAATAACCAAAATATAACCAAAATTTGTACTTGAAAAAAGTTTTTAATATGGGAATTAAAGGATATAGCTTATAAAGCTTAAAAAATACCAAACACTAGCAAGCATTTGCCTTTCATTTGGACATAACCTCAATGTAGCCCATTTTAGGACAAACAAAAATCTCCCATTGTATGAAGAGAGTCATATTTTTTTTTCTATAACGTAGTGTTGCTTTAAAGTTATGATCAGGATTGCTTTTAAAACCTTTGATTGAGCATGATAGACCAAAATCCAATATATGTGTGGTAATGTGAAAGTAGGGGCTCGTTATGAGAAATGACAACCTTTTTAACTCTTGTGGCTCAATATGTCATTTAGCATAACAAGGCATTAATTTCACATTACCTAATCCATTATTCAAATAGTACTAAGACGCATACACTAGCTATCAAGATCCCTTGGTAAATTGACATCTAAAAAAATATGATTGTGATATTTCAAACGTCAATTTCTTTAATGTCATTCTAATCTTACTATAGATTCAGAATTTTAATAAATTTTATTTTGGCTACTAGTTGACATAATATGGTTGCAAAGATAATTCAATGTAAGGGAGTGGCACTAGGTACCTAAAATGAACTTTTATCTTTTTGTCTAACTCCAAACCAAATTTGTATGTGAAATCATAACTATCTTGTTCAGAACTTGAATACAAATAGGTGATCAAAGTGGCTATCTACGATGATTGCCGTTGTTCATGCAACACTTTTCATTGCTTCAAGGTTCCAAATACATCATTTCCTACAAAGTTTATGACCATTTGAAGGAGCCAAAATTGCAATGCTTTGAAAATTTATAACATATTTTCCCATCAATATAAAATTTAGATTCTACTTGCAACATTTTTCACTAAGACTTGCTAATTTGGCTACAATCTAATGCCATGTCAACAAATGTGTGCTAAGATTTCATTGGTTGAAAGATAGAGGGTTGTAAGCTAAAAAAACATTCATAGTACATATATAAACTTTTAAGTACTATTCAATATAATTAATTGTAAAGTTCATCCTGTGTTTGTAAACAAGTGTCAAAAGAAGGTTTAATTAAGAATAGCACAAAAAAAACAGAGTACCAAATTCCATTAGATCCCAATTTTGGTGCTTCAAGGAGTTTCATCTTTTTTTTTCCCAAACTCTGACTCCTAGTCCCACATAGTACACACTTTATGATAAACTCTAATAATTAAAAAAAATTATTACTACAAATTGTATCTCTAATATATAAGACATTTTACATATTACAATTTTCATTGTTAATTATGAATGATGAATTAAAAATATTCAATATATTTTTTAAAATTTGAATGAATTTTTATCTATAAAAATATAAAAATAAAATAATATTTATAAAATTTCTTCCAAATGACCATAGGTATGTTAAGAAAAATATGAAAATATCATTTAAAGTTGTTATAAACATTGAATGATGATAGGTGTTCGAGTGTGTGTTTGTAGGAATCTTTTTCAATTACAAGTTATACTCTAATAGATTCTGTGATAGATTCAAAGATGTGATTTGGACTAAAATTGCCCAGAATTGTTTTAAATTAGTGAATTGAAAGAAAAGAGCAAATAGAATTTTCAAAAAGTCAAATGTACAAGATTGCTACATGAATGTGGTTAAAAAATTCAAACTTTGAGTGCTTATATTGCAAGGCTATTGCATTAGAATAAAAAAAATTCATGAAAGCTCTATAGAATTTGACTCTACTTGTAGTGAGACTTTGATTCTTCTTGAAAATGGTATACTATGGTGAAAGTCAAAGTATCTACAATAACGTAAGCCTGTTGGAAAAGCCATGCTCATCTCCAAGGGCAAGTATAAAATTCTTCAACAAGTTGGGGGAAGGATTCTTGGTTATCCACTCATCTCCTCCCACGTGCATTTCTTCAATGGATTGGAGAAATGAGGACTCTCTATTGTAACCTCCTCTTTACATACTAAGAAAAAAAAATTAAAAATTAAAAGTTCAATTGAAGACAAGTTGTTCCAAACCATTGATCTTGCTTCAAGTTTTTTGGATGGCATGACTTTTGGTCCAAACACTTCTTAAATAGCAAAAAATTCAATTTTCACAAAAAATAAATATATCCACACCTGTTGCCAAATTTCAATTAGAATTGTCCAAGATCAACTTCATAGGAATTCACTTAAATTTCCAATTGCTTGTTTCATGGACAATTATTCTTCAAGAATTAACAATACATTCGAATTTTAATAAAAATAAAAATAAACATTAAAAAAATCACTAACATCCCTTTTATAATGCTATATTTTTTTATGAATTCTAATTTTTTTTTCTCAAATAGCAACAAGAAAATCCTTCAAGCAACCGAATTGTAATACAAAACCCCATCATTCATATCATTCAACTTTTTTTAATACATATATCTCCTCCTTCATCCATCTATTTTTGAATGATTATATCATCCACCTATTTTTGAATGATTATCATCCATCGTTACGACCCCAAAGTGACGTTCTCTTTTTGAACCCCGCCCGGTACTTAAATGTGGAGAAAAGCAGACGTCATTGGTGCCAAGTGCAGTTCCCCTTGCTATTCTCGACAGACTGCGCTGCACTTTTACTTAGGGTTTCACGCACACGGCCAATCTGCGACTCTCTCTCCACCATCTCCAAACTTACGTCCCCGTCGTCATTGCTTCTGTCGGAATTCAATTTCGATTTGAAGCTTTCTTTCGCAGCTGTGTCGGTGGAGCTAGTGTGAAAATCGCGCTGTCAACGATGGTCGGGAGCATCACTCTCGTCGTAAGAGGAACAGGGTCGGATGGTCAGGGCGTTTCCATGTCCGATTGAGCGAGTATATGGCGGTGGCGTTAGGGAGTAATTGATGTTTGCCTTGCTTTTGCTTTGATGCGAGGGGATCGGTCGATGAGACTCATCTGCTGTGGGGATTGGGCGATTTCTTGTTCTTGGCGAGGGTTTGGATTTGAGTTTGTGGAATTCAGGGGGATGGAGGGGATGTGGGAGTAAGTGGTGGCAGAGAGAGGGAAGAGAATGGTGTCGCAAGTGGTGAAGACGGATCCGCACTGGCCTTCTTTGGAAGAGAGCATGGGACAGGACCGAGTGAATTCGGATGTGGTGCCGGCGTCTTCTGTGTTGGGCAGCCAGGCGCCCCAGCCCATGGACGGGTTGCAGAGCACTGCCCCGCCTCCGTTTCTGACGAAGACGTATGATATGGTGGACGATCCCGCGACGGACCATGTGGTGTCGTGGAGCAGCGGGAACAACAGCTTCGTGGTGTGGAACCCCCCGGATTTCGCCCAGGAGCTTTTGCCGAAGTATTTCAAGCACAACAACTTTTCCAGCTTCGTTCGTCAATTGAATACCTATGTAAGTTTGGTTTGGGGTGAGAGGTGAATGGTTATGAAAGAAGTGGTGTTTTTGGTGCCGACGTGTGAATTGTTGGTATCGGACTGGTTGGATTTTGGTGGTTTGTTCGCTTTGAATGCGAATGGGAGGAGATAATCTGTCTAGTGCAACGGATGATCCTGTTTCTTACTAGACGCAGGGTGACGAATCACCCTTTTGTATTGTTTTTTGGGCACGGTAGCAGTGTCAGTCCCGGTGGTCTCCAGTGATTTGGTCGATAGAGCCTTTGAGTAGATGTCCGAGTGTTAGAAAACAAGAATTCGAGGTAGGGTTCCTGCTGATGTGACTTGCTTTGTATTGAATGGGTGCAGGGTTTTCGCAAGGTGGATCCGGATCGTTGGGAGTTTGCGAACGAGGGTTTCTTGCGCGGTCGGCGCGATCTTCTGCGGGGCATCCATCGACGCAAACCAGCGACGCATTCGCAGCAATCAGCCCAACCGCAGCATCCACATCCACATCAGCATCAGCACCAGCACCAGCATCAGCACCAGCATCAACTGAGCGAGCAGGGTTCCATAGGGCCATGCGTTGAAGTGGGGAAATTCGGTTTGGAAGGGGAAATTGAGATGCTGAAGAGGGACAAGAACGTTTTGATGGTGGAATTGGTTCGACTGCGACAACAGCAGCAGAATACAGACCGAGAGATGCAGGTACTTGAATTTGCATCGACGTTTGGATTGTTCTTGGTTATTGATTTTGGTGTTTCGGAGTGAGCCGTTCCTTTTGTTGTGAGATTAACGGGACATGGCAGCTGTGGGACTCTGCGGAGTGTAGTGTACATGGGGTCGTTTGAGCGAAGTCCACGCCGGATGTTGTTGAATTTCTTGCTGAGAAAAGCAAAACCTTGTGTGCAGGCAATGGGCCAACGGCTGCTCAAAACTGAGAGCCGGCAGCAACACATGATGTCATTTCTTGCAAAAGCCATGCAGAATCCGAGCTTTCTTGCGCAACTGATGCAACAATCCGAGAACAAGAGGCTTGCAGCGACCGTGCGAAAGAAGCGGCGTCTGCCAAAGCAAGACTCGATGAGCACAGAGGATTCAATCACCTCGGATACTGTGGCCAATAATCAAATAGTGGCCTTTCAGTCGAATGGAGCGGTGGAATCGAATGGAGCTCGGTCGTTGATAATGCAGTTTTTTAACTCAACAGAGGATTCATCGTCACCTGGTCTTGATAGCGGTCCTCTGGAGGCGTTGTTCAGGGATTTGGGATCAGCCCCTTCTGGTCCTGATGTGGGTGCACTGAACCGGCAATCAGGTGTGACATTGACGGAAATGAACACGCCAGGGCTGGATGATGGATACCCTGGTCCCGTTGTGATGGATGCTTCTCCGGAGCAGGTGGAGCTGCCTATGCCTCCCCATCTGGCAGCGCGAATTCCAAGGCTAGAAGGTATGTGGCTGTAGTACGTTTTTGCATGGGTGCATCTTCTGGGTGCATCCATCGTTGTCACTTGCAATGAATGATTTTTTCAATAGTAATGTGGTGTTTGGTGATTACTTCGCGAGGGACATGCTTTTTCTCGCATTAACTCGACGTAGTCCAGGATGGTAGTATTGAATTAATAACCAACGCTTCTCTTGGATACGTGATTTTGGTTTTGTATGCTTCTGTAGTTAGGATTGTTTTGATTGGAATTAGAACTGATCGATGGCTGCTCTTCCTGACGTCTGAACCAGGTGGACTTAGTATGGAGAACGGGAGCAAGTACCCCAGTGGGGATGTTAAACCAGAGGATCTTTCCGAAGAAGCGATGGAGTTTCACATTGATGGGGGCAGACTGGTGTCTGATGGAGAAGAAGGTATCTCAAGCCTGGGTAGCCCAGGCGTGTCAGCTGCGAATGATATATTCTGGGAGCAATTCTTAAGCGAAACTCCATCAGTAACAGATCAAGAACTGGATCAAGAACTGGAACAGGAACTAGAGCAGGAGCTAGGTTTAGGCGCTGACAGTAGGGAAGCAGATGAAGATGAGACGGTTGAGGATTCCGTGGAAGATTTAGGTGATGAAAATGGAGGAGGTACCAAAGATTGGTGGTCGAAGAAGCCTAGTGTTGACCAGCTGTCTGTTAGAATGGGGCAGCTTGCACCTGGGTAGAAGCTGCGGGACTAGGTGCAGGAGAGCATGACGACGTCTGAGAGATGGGTACATAGAGGGCGTTATCTGTTTTAGATCAAAACTGTTGAAGCCACCAGTATCGTATGTGAATTGAGACGTTCAGGAATCAGGTACTCACGCTATGCATCGGCGACTTGCGCTGCTGTTTCTCTCCGTAAATTTTTTGTGATGACAATTTGTAGCGAATGTACGTGCATTTTTGATACGGAGAACCGTCCTACTGTACACTAAATAGCGATTACCTTGTTCAGGTAGAATTATTTTGTAGGTTTACTTCGATATTCATGAATTGAAACGATGAGTACCTGTTTTGTATCAGTAGAGTGGACCACTGTTGCGCTGGCCATTTGTCAATAATTTTCCTTATGTCATGACTGCCAAACCCGTATGTCGTGACTTACACAAAAGTGAAAGTTTTGGTGTTATGCTGACAATCGCTATGAACGAATGCGGCCGTCTTATTTGCGATGTTTGCAAGATACTCTTGCACTTTGAGCTTGGAGTCTGCGTTAGAAATTTGAAGATGGAGATTAAATGTGAATACAGTATGTGATGCACGGCTCTTGTTTAGGCTTTGGTAACATTCTTCAGTAGACTCAACTGCCTTTAATTGCATATTTCCTGTATATCCCGGTAAGCTTTCATGTTCTGTGCAAAGTTGACGGGACAACTTCCTCATGTCAAGTTCTGAAGTTGTGATTTTCCTATGTTATCCATTGTGAATCAGCTGCTCATGGATTTGTCTCAATTGTCCCACCTATTTCAAAGACAATTGCCCTTGATGACTTGAAGAACCATCATTTGGTGAAACCGAGTTCAACATCGCAAATCGAGGTCTGAAAGATTCTATTTTAGATGCAAATTCAAAAGGTGCTCAACAAGGAGACTTTACAGTGTTAAGTTCCGTCAACAAGTCCAAAACTTTTTGTACTGAAACTTGAGGCATTCTTCTCGGCAGTGACTCAATCCATCGGGAAAAAAAAACATGTACTTGTCAGTTTAATAAAAGTGAAAGCTCTGGCATGTCCATATTTTACTGCACAGATATGCCTCAATGTCAGATCACTCTCAAAATCCTTACACATACTTCGGACGAACAAAATTCTACGACACCACTTAGAGCTTTACTCAACTCTCTTTAGACAGCTGCGACAACTCACTATCAGACAGTTGGACATTTGAACATCATCAAAAAAGCGGTTCACATTTGCGCTGGAAACCCTTATCTAATCGGCTACTGCAGTGGATTTGAAAAGATGATATCTGCAGGCAAACTGAACTTGTGAGAGTACCTGTACTGTACATCTATGTTACACCTAACTCCGTCAGGAACACATTTTTCTCGGTAGATTTCAATTTGCGTAAGTGCAAATATCATACCAGGTCACCCTCCCGGCCTCTTCCCACATTTTCCTCCACCGTGGCCGTCTCAACATGAAGTTAACCGCAACAATGGCCCCATCGATCTCCGTGGTTATCAGCCCCGCAACCATCCATGAACATTCTCTAGTAGCAGAGAATCTGAAGGTCATTCATCAGACACTTTTTCTGTCCTCCAGGTCCTTACAGAGTGAAGAGTTGAAGTCTTCCTCCGATTCCATGTTTGCGTACTTGAAGAAACACCTCGGATCCAAGCATCTCGGATCCAAACACCAGAGTGTATGAACATTACGTCTTGGCTTGTAAGTTCTACTAACTATACCACATGAACGCAGATACATAGCAAGTGCACGCCACATTATTCACTGATCGACCAGTTAACCCTAACCCCATGAAACATCCCAGTTTTTGAATAGACAGAGGACAGAGCTGGCTGTGACTTGGTTTACAGGTAATAATCGTCGTGGCCGTGATATGAAGGCCAGTTGCACTGTTGTTGATACCCGTAGCCATAATAAGAGTTGGCCTGATCGTAATCCGGAAGCTGGTAACTCGACTCCGGTGCTGTCATGGGAGTCGTATCTTCGAAATCGAATGGGAAATGCTCCGCCCAGCCGGAAGAAGAAATCTCCGGAGGCGCAGTGAAATCGTCCCACCCGAAAACCTCCCGCGCTTCACCCGCAGTTGACGTCGATGCTGCTGGAGCTGCACCGCAATTGAAGGCAATATAATAAGTCTCTTATCTTCGTAGTTTGCAAATTATATTCAGTGAAAAATGGCAAGCTGAACATGAATCTACGCGAGTCCTGGCTAGTGTTCTAACGAAGTTCTAGCCACATGTTTAGAGATCACGTACAGGTCTACACCATCCACCACATAAATTTAACACATTTCAAACCCGTGGCAAATTCTAACCCCATTGACACCGTCCCATGAAAATCAAACCTTCTCATTAAATTTCATGTGCTGAATAGATCCTAGGTGTGATGCATCTGATTTTAGCAAATCACACTACAACAGGAAGTAGCGTTTGCAACAAATCACCAAATATTTTGCTATGGTTTTGTAGTGGCTTCGCATTCAGCCTTAAACTCCTTGTCTATTGTTAACGAATGCAACAGTGAAGCAAACTTGTTACAAAAGTCTTGGGGCACGTAACCAGTGCTAATCTATCTATGCAGTCTAAACTGTTGCAAAATTTACTCCAACCTCAAATAGTTGCAAATACATTGCACAACGTTGTACTAAACCATCGCAGAATCGTTAATATGTACATTCTTTGCGGCCGTTGCAATTTAAACTATTGCAAAAACTCAGCTTTTTGATTCGTAATAAACATTTTGGCTTACCAGTCGGTGCAATCTCAAATAGTTGCAAACACATTGCACAATTAATGTTGCACAAGAACCCTTGCAAAATTGTTAAAAGACTTTTGTCGGTACGGTCGACCTTTGCAATTCCGTTGCAAAAACTTTTCCAAAATCCAAACTCGGCCTTAGTTTTTAAGTTAATGAACATATTTGTCGATCTTACCAGTGGTCATCGTCCCGGACTCCATCGCCAGCTTTCCGTACTCCTTCACCACCTTCCTCAGCTCCGCCGCAAAGTCCTGCCTCTGCAAATCCGTCGAAATCGTTGGGATCTGGTCATATATCGGGTGCCCACTGAAATTCAGCGACGACTCACTCCCGAAGTACGTAATTGCCACATCATAAGCATACGCTGCCTCTTCCGGCGTAGAGTACGTCCCCAGCCACCACGTCTTCGTCGCTCTCGGAGGTCGAATCTCCGCCACCCACTTGTTCTGCTCCTTCCGGTAACGCACGCCCTTGTACGCCACAGTCTGATGACTCTCCACACCAGGAGAACTGTACTCTCCAGAAAATTGTGGTGGAGTGGAGGATTGAGGGGAGGACCGGGGGTCCTGCTTCCGGTGGACGTTCATGTGGCCGCCGAGAGATTGGCCGGATGTGAATAAGTTGCCGCAGACTTTGCACATGTAGGTGCGATGACCAGGGGAGCCGCCGGGGCTGCCGCCACTGTCGCTACTGTAAGTAGAACGGCTAGATTGTGCCATGACCATGAAAAACTAGAAAATCTAGAACTAGCTTGTGTATTTGTACAGGACGATCGATGAACCCCTAGTAATGTGGTCTATGCATGAGATTGGTTCACTTGGGAGGTGCTAGAAGGGACTCATACATTGTACTACGGTGTTCGGAGGAGACGAACTAGCTAGTGCGCCTGGGTTTGATGTACAGGGGTGGCGCACGTATTGACGAATTTGAGGTCTGTACTTATTGCTAGTGCTTGCATTTTATTGCAAGTAGGCTATCAACATGAAGCACAGGGAGGCTATGAAGGATCCGAACATCCGACGCATTGGTATTGCATCAAGAAAGCGACAAAACTACCTTAACTTGGACTGGTTCAAGTCTTGCCTGGCTGCAGGGACTTGCAGCACTTGAATGCAGCACATTCGTGTTGAATTATATTCTCGACGTGAATGAAATCGTTTCCCTCTGTCACTCCGATATGCAGGAAGTAGGAGTCGGTGTACATATGTAGCGTGTCGGATGTACAAATTCGAAGTTTGTGAGGAACATACTCTAGCTACCCTATTGTTGAAGTAACGTCAGTGATGAAGGACAAGAGCTTTCTGCCTACTTAACTTGTAGAACTGCAATGCGGAAACTCAACTATTGCACTCCCGTACTGACTTAATTCCATCGACCTGTGAAAGCAAGTTCGATAGAGTGTTGTGAACTAATTCAACAAGACCCAGATCGAAACGGGATACTGTATGAAATAAAAACACGCGCTTGTCAAAATGAAAACGAAATGCAGAATCACGACACAAGCTACTTGACCAAAGGCAAGCTACTTCGCGTACTAGTTTCAGGAGACGATATCAAAATCTGATCGTAGCGCCCGTCCGTTCTGATTGCACCGAGCTAGCTACCGACTAAGCGATGCAGTCACGCCAGCACAGATCGAGAGCAATGAATCAGGAGGTCGATCGACAACGGGAAGGCACTATGCGTGCGGACTCTTATATACCACGCACCCGCCGCTGCGGCCGAGGGAGAACGAATAGTTGCAGACAAAACAGGGAAAGGTATGTTGAAGCGGCGATCGAGGTTTGAACAGCAGGAGACTAAGTTTTCCCGAGATCGAGGGATTATGCTCGGCTTCTTCCTGGAATGCTCCTGGCAACTTCGATTGGTTGGGGTTCACCAAGAAGCGAGTTTGGGGAGTCGTCAAGGGGACTGGGTGGATTGAGTCTACCGACGGCACGACGGAGGCCTCCGCCAGGCTGGGGTCGGAAACCACGTCGCAACGGCGGGGAGGGCCTTGTCGGCCCTCGCCATGAGAGACGGACCGTGCGCGACGCAATCGCGAAGGGACGTGAAAGCATCCAAGTTCTGTTTTTCTTCTTTTCCCATTCACTTATTTTTGGGGTTGGGGAAAGCGATCTTTACATCTATCAATGTACAGAAAATTTTGGATGAAAATTGTTTCATTATTCATCCGAAATTGGGTATTTTCTTCCCCGAAAGAGTCCTAAGATTATTTCAGTGATTCATCAATTGCAACCATTGAGAAATATAATGCTAGTTATTTGCTAATTAACCCTTAAACGTCGAGGCGGATATTTTGTGATCGATGGATGATTAGAGGACCTTTGTATGTACAATAGAAGTGCAACTATTCATCCTCAGAATTTTGCAAAAAAATGGGAGGTTTTCTACAATAGTTTGTCTTGCAATGAGTGCTTTTACAAATTTTTAAGCCAATGCTTCACACAATCATAAAATCTGATGATTTCCAAAGTCATTATGTTGTCTTTTTAAGGGTTACAAATAAAAATTTATCACTTTTCAAGGAAATATTGTTAAAACCCCACTTCTAAAGTAGCTTCTCTTCAACTTCTGTCTAGGTTTTTTTTATTAGCATCTCTACCTATATTGATAGCACAAGTTTTTCTTGTCAGAATGTAGGGTCACTTTTAAGGCCATAATTTATCATTGCTCATTTCTTCCTACATTGCCAAAATAGAGGGGGAAGGGTGATCAGATATAGGTTGCCTTCCATATATTAAACTTCAATCAACCGTTGTTGTGCAAAAGCAAAAAGATGATGTCTATCATTGTGAAGCCAAAGAATCAATGTGTAGAAGAATAAATAGTATTGCCGGAGATGGCCAATACTTGACACGTAAATAATTTTTTTCCTTGCCAAAGAAGTGATGATTTGGTTGGGCCTAGCATTAATTGCATAATTTTCATTCATAAAACAATGCCATCATCCTTACTAGGCTTACTTGAATAGAGATACCCTAACACAACAAGTTCAATTATTTGTACTAAGGTCTAATTTATACCAAGAAACAAGGGGGGGAAATTGAAAAGTTCCCTTTTTTAAGTCATGTTGTTTGCCATTGAGAAATTTTTCTTTAGAACTTATGGCATTTGAATTGGTGTTGACTATCAAGAAGGCATGGAATGAAAAATAATTGATTTTTTTTTTTAAATAGTATTTTTCAGCAAAGAAATCTCTCCCCCTCCAATTTCAATTAGATCCATTTCCTTGAGGCAAGTTTGACTATAATTCCAAAGATTCTAATATTTGAAATCTTTTGAGTCTCTCTTCACTACAAAAACAACAACTAAAGGGTATAAGTGACTTGTCTACAATGACTAGTAGTAGTAGTCATTTCTTGTCCACAATGATTGCAAAACAGTTAATTTGTAGTCATTGTTGTATTACAGTCAATCATTGTAGACAGTCATTGTGGACACTTGTTTTTTTGTAGTGCTTGAAAAAAAAAAGTGTGCTCAATATTATTTATTAGCCTTTTTAAAGCCCCTTGGTGACTTTGCTTGACCTCTCATTTTATTGTGGTGTAAATTCTAGGACTTCTCAATTTCAACCAATCAAAGCCTTTAAAAAGCATTGGTCTTCACATCTTGATTTATTCTTAGCCAAATGCAATAGTAAAAGTGAGTGAATAGCCATCATATTAAAGATGCCATTGCATGAATAGCAATTTGTCCATCCAAAAATTATAAAATGCCCAATATCACTTCATTGAATAGCATATTTTAGAGATTTTTCATGAAAAAAATTCATTATATCTCCCATACTAAAAATAGCCATCCTTCTTTTGTATCCCCATTTCTATTTTGCACTTTAGCAATTATTGTAAGGGCAGATCCAAATCTAAATTTTCACCTTAATTTGGAAAAATTGCAAGAATTCATCGTATGCAATTAGTTGATTAAATTTGGCAAAACATATAATCAAAATTGAACTAAATATCCCCATTTTAGTGAGAGACAATTTAGAATTTTAAAATTAATGACCCACAAAATAGGAGGTATATTTTTACATTTATCCAAGTGGCAAGGTGAAATTTTTGGAGTTTGGGGATCCCCATGCAAGAAATGCTAGTTTGTTTTTGTTTTTGTTTTTTTTACTTACGGCATTGTTATACACCACTGCATTGCAAAAAACAATTCCAGAATGTTTAACTTTGATTTTTTTTAATGCAGTGTAGCATTTAGATAATAATGTCGGCTAAATGTTAGTTAAAAAAAAATTAAGTTCAACTTTTATGAATTATATGTGAAATAGGCTTGGAATGACAAAATTACTCATATTTGCCTTTTAGGATCCCATATGCAATTTGGTGGAAAAAAATCATGATTATATTACTTTTGAGGTTGTGGTCCAAGTATGAACCCATTAGTCCATTACAAGTATTATAACCCTAATGGACCAGGGCATGTTTTGGGTAAAAATTGTCAAAACTGCCACTTTTTAAAAGCATTCTACTAGAAGGAAAAAGGAAACAAATGTTTAAATAAAATCAATCATCTATATTTGTTTTAGATTACTATATATAGAAATGTTTGAAAAAAAATTTATAATTTTTTCTCTTGTTTCTTGAACAAATGGGAAACCCAGTGCATTAAAAAAAATGATACAAACTAAGGTAGAAGCACCAATTGTCAACCACGCGTATTGTCCAACCTGTAGGGTGCGCTATTTTCAACCTAAGGGTGGAACTCAAGCTTGAAATGGTTTTTTTTTGTCCATTTCAAAATTGGGACTAATTTAGTTATGACACATGTCCAAAAGCAGTGAGCAAGAAAGCAAGAAGTTGTAGTGAACAAGAAAATAGTTTTTCAATGATCAGAATTACAATATTCTAGACATTAACTATAGGTCAACAATACTTTTTGGCTCCCAAAATTCACTATCACTTCAAATTTGGGAATGATAAAATTCTGAAACATTAAGAATCCCTATATTTCCTTCTCATACTCCTCACCATCTGGTCAAAATTTGCATAAGTGATCCACTACAGGTGCTTCAACCTTACAAATCATCCCAGCCACAAAAGGCTGGACAATGAAGAGATAGCAAGCAAAAGGACAGAAATTTCAGAAACTTTAACCATGCAGAAGTTATAGCATTTGAAGTTAAAAGAATTTTTTTTAAATTTTTAAAAAATGGAATTGTTATAAAATAAGGTAGGGGTTGCAATATAAGCCCTTCAGTTGTCGGTCAGGCTCCGTTGAATTATTCCTTCAAAGCAGGGATAGGGCCCTCAAGTCTTTCTTTCAATTGGCTGCCGGTTACAATACATTCCATCCCTTTCTTTATCTTTTTCTGCTGGCGCCGGCTCTTTCGTGTCTCCTTCCTCTGAAATGCTTTGAATTGCCGACTTTGGAGTGTGGAGAATGTCCGCAGGGGACGCAGTCGAGGCAGCTTCCGTGACGCGCAATAACTCAGTCTTACGAACTCCCGTAGACTAACGAAAGATGGCGAGACTAACTAAAGATGGGACTGAGACTACACTAAAATTGATAAATAGTGTTGGCTACACTAATTGTCAACAATAACACTAATTGTAATTTGCAAGGTTAGTGTTCGAACATTATTTACCCATTCTAACACTATTTTAGTTCTATAGTAAAATTTGGTCATTTCTACGAGAGTGCATTTAATGTTAGATGGGAACAAAATATAAAAGTTGGAATGGTAATATAATAAGTTAAGGCTATGATCCAGTTCACTACAACATTAATTATCACCCAACACTATTTACCAATTTTAGTGTAGTGAGTTCAGCCTCTTTGGGACCATGGGGCCAGATTGCACCATTTCAAAATAAGGTAGTCGATCCATAAACCGAGCATTTAAGGACTGAATTGAATTTTGGGCAGGTGAAAGTTCTCATAATATTTTTCAATAAATTTTCCTTGAAAGAAAAGAGGAATTGGCATTTAACCCAAGTTGTTTCATATTTTTTTGGATCACTAGCGGTTGGCGCTTGCTATGCTACGCATTCATCATTAGAATTTTATAAGAATTTTTATATATTAGATAGAATGCAGAATAAAAATTTCAATAAATCTTCAAATAAAAATAACTAAAATCTTTGTATAATTTTTTTTATAAGTAAGCATATATTGAAGTGTACAATAGAAATTTATTGAATGATGAATGAAACATATGCAATGGTAAATACTATAAAAGATACTCATACATTAGAATGCATTAGAAATTTGACTCTATTGTTACAAAAAATGGCAACCCAAATTAAAGAATTGAAAAGAAAAACTTATAAATTTCAAAAAGTTTGTGAACAACTTAATTGTTGTGGAATCCAAAATCACTTCAATTGAATAAATTTCTCAAAATCATTTGGTAGTAGCAATAGAAAATTGAAATCATGAAAGCTCAAAGCTCACAAAATCATAGAAGTGCAAAGCCTAGAGAAGCAATAGATTTGCTACCTTTATAATATCATTCTATGGATCCTCTTTAATATCACCTTAATTGCAACAACTATATTATTTCTATAATATCACTCTTTGTAAAAAGTGATATTACAAAAGTGATTGCAAACTGCTACTCTATTTCTCTAATATCACATTGTGTGAAAATATGATTTCTATGTATGCATGATTGAAAATATTCTCACAAAATATTTAAAATAATTATTTTAAAAACATATCAAAATCATTAACATGCATTCTATTCAAATATACCAAAATTTTACTAATATGTGATACAATGAATGCGTAGCATAGCAAGCACGAGCCCCTAGTATTAATGGTAGCATTTGTGATATTACAGAGGGAGTTATGATTTTAGTAGTATGATTTTTGAATTAATTATGAATTTTCAAACGAGATGTGGTATAAGTCCCTATTTATGTCCCTAGGGCTTCCATGAACTATTCACTTGCAACTTCTGAAGATAAATGGGGAAACAAAGAGTATGATTGGCTCTTGCCATTAACAATGTTTTTTTCCTTCCATTCATTCAAGGACTACAAACATCCATTTAAGAACCACTTCATATCCATTTACAACCACCCATATAGGCAGTTCTTAATGCCCATGTGATTTTAGAGCCTCCTACCTTAGATTTCTACTTTTTGCCCCAAAAAATAATCTTTTCTCAGCAAAAAATTCTCATTACTATTAACTTTTCACCCCTCAACGTTTGGAGTCTTCTTCAAAATTGATGATTTGGGAAAAAACATTATAACGTACAATTTGGAAGAATATTTTTGGAAGTGATATACAAAGAAAAATTGTAGATTTCGAGTTTTACATTCCATCCATACAGTTAGATTCACCAATGCTACACCGCATAATTTTCTATAAATTTGGAAAAGAAAATTTCAAAATTCTTTCTAAATTCAATTATAAGCAAATTATTATCATTTTTTGAGTAAAACTTGTTGGAATGAATTTGAAATGAGGTCCTCTTCACATGATGATTTTTTGAAATTTTTATGTTCTTTACATCTATGACCTCATTTTTGCAAATCTAGCTTTGAACTAGAGTCAATGCAATTTGACCACTTGACACACTTCCACATTTGTAATTTTAGAAAAATATATATTCTAGTAACACAAAATCCAACCATTAGATAAGACAAGAATTTGATCAAATATCACCCAAAATTAGGATGACTTTCATCCAAGCAAGAACGAGACAGAAACAAGAATCTAAATCTATTCATCATCCAAAAATGGACGTCAAAGCACTTCAAGGTTAAAGGATGATAGGGTGACCTTGAAAATCATCAATTTTCATGACCGTGTGAATCATTGGTTTAAAAAATTGCAAAAGCATTTATTACAAGTCAAAGTACTATAGAAGATCTCCCCTTTCTATACAAAATTTTGAAGATGAGTAGTTGCACTTTTGTCCTACCTGGAGAGATTCTCTGTCATCCATTAGACGCCAAATGTCTGCCTCGATGTTTAAGGGTTAAAAATGTGGATGAAGTTGCCAACTTTGGATGAAAAAATGCATGAATATATTTGAAAAGTATTTTTTGGTTCAAAAGATGGATGAATGTAGAAATACAATGCTTCACCAAATTTTATGTGATTGACATCTTGGCACTTTCTTAAAAAGTTAGAAAAAAAGGGTTGGAAGTGACTATTTACAAGTTGGTTTACAATTTTAGGGAGTTTGATTTTCTTGAAATGTTTTTTTATAGTACATTAGAGTTAATTGTAAAGATGGGTATCATTGGGATTTGTAACAAGGGGTGTCAGAGGAAGATTTAACTAAGAATAGTAGATAAGAAACACAACATCCAACTCCATTAGATTCTAGATTTGGTGCTTCAAGGAATTGTCTTGTATTTTACTCAAACTCTAGCTTTTGGTCCTTCATTGCATGCATGTTATGACTTAATTATATTTTTATTGGAAGAGTAATTTTTAGGTGATAAACCAATTCAAGGGGTTGGGTTCTCAAAGAATCTTTAGAAAAACTCCTTTAGTATTCATTGAAATGTGAACTTCATCCTAGGTATCATTTTATATGTCTTTAATTAGAAGATGCATCCATCAATGGCTAAGTTTTGGGTTTTGAATCACAATTTGAACTTGTAGTTTTTGTATTAGATAGTTTGATTTAAAAAAAATTGAATAGTAGCTTTCAAGTTGCCCATGGCCTTAAGGAGGGTAGAAGCTCATCATTGATTGGTCATTTGAACAAGGTACATGATGTCTATTTAAGAAAGATTTTGAAATCCAAGTTTAGGCTACCTTCCAAAGACCTCAAATGTTTTGTAAGGGTTAATCTTTCAATGCATTTGGAATCAAAAAAGTAACTTTTTTATGATTTCTTATGCAATTTTTTGGATGAACTAAGATTTTGCATCCCTTTTTTTTCTTAAATTTTTTTGAATGTGTCTATAGTAGATGGTGATGGAATTTTCCTTGATTTCTCTAAAAAAACAGATGACAAAGATGCATTTTAAATACATTTTGGCAACTTATACATCATTACTCTTGATTTGAATTTTTGACATTTTAATGAAATGAAGTTCAATAATTGGTGATTTACATTGAGACTAGACCAAGATAACCTTAGAAAAACACTAAATGAACAAAAGTATTTGATGGATGATTTTACTATTCAATGTAGAAACAAATAACACCTATTGGTTCAATAATTATTGCATTTGGGTAACTAAATTGGTCTCAAGGATCTTGTCCTTCTAGGATTAAGGGACCACTAATACTCATAGGTATCCCACTTTTTAGATGTGACCATAGGATGTGAGGACCCAAGGAAAAATTAGTAACAACACTGTATGGTCTTGGTGTAAATCCAATAAAGACCATAACCGGGTTGTATCTATTTATTATTGGATTCAACATTGTGAACCACAAGATCATCCATCAAATAGATAAAATCTATAATTGTGATATTTTAGCTAGTCATGGTCTCCTATGAAATCTATTAGGCCTACTTCAAAGAGGTGGGCAAGAAAAAAGCTCCTTGAAATTGGCATAACATTATCTACTTTGGCCATATAGGATTCCAAGTGGATTTCTTACTCCATGAAAAATGACATGGGCCCTAATTAAAATGTAAATCCAACTTGGACCACCATTTATTTCTTGACTAATTACTACTTTGAGAATTCAAGAGGACCCAAATTTTAGTTTTGGTATAAACTGACCCTAAGTTCTACTCTTATTTGAAATTTTATAAAATATCTAAATTAAGAATTTTATTGCAACATGAATTTTGGGTCTACAACCATAGTCTATTGATTTTCTAATTTTCTAAAGACATAGAATTTAGTTTATACCATGATGTTCTAAACTCAAAATTATATAACAATGGCAAAATTTTCAGATTTTAATAAAAAAAATTAGAAGATTTTAGGGCATGTAGAAGACAAGTGATTTCATCATTGACAAATAAAATAAAACTCCACTTATATATTTAATAAAAAAAAATAGAGTATAAAAGACAAAGAATATTGGAGTTGAGTACATGGCTTTAGGAAGCATCATTTTAGGGTTACTTTTTGTACCTTTGTAGAATTAGGTATGAATCTTGAAGTGTCTACCTCCTTGATATATTAATACATTGAGAAAAATTACATTTGCAATTGTTATATTTGAAGAAATAAATTTTTAAGAGAGTGCTCCTAGAGCTAGGTTGCAATTCTCAATTCAATGAGAACTCCTTTTATGTAAGAACCAACCTCACTATAAACTATTATTGTAAGTAAATAATTGGCTTATTGTATAAGGCAAAATGTTCAAGCAAAAGTACCACTAATTATTGATTGATGTGGAATTAAAACTTTACCTCTAAAAAATTATGAGGACCTTAAATTCTAAAACTTGTACAGCCCTTTTTATCAATTTGAAACCAATTTATTTAAAATCCTATTAGGAATGTTTGAATTTTTTAAATTCACAAAAATTTCAAACCCTTTAGAACTTCCTTCCCCATTCAAATAAAACTTTGTCTCTTTGAAACACACCTTCTTCAAGAACTGAAGGTGATAAATGTATTCAAATCTGTAAAGGGATTTAAGGTATATATTATTATTGGAATTATTTAAAAATCACATAAAATAGGCTCAAGAAAATTGGGCTTTGAAATTAAAATATTAAATGATGGAAATGGACTCCATTAGAAACAAGCTAAAAGCCAAAAGTTTGGAATCCATGACAAATCATGCAAATGGAAAAAGATAGTGCCTATAATCATGTAGCCAAACCTTAGAATTTGTCACTAAATGTATTCAAATTTGCTACAAAATATATGAATAGAATTCTATTTTTAATTTCAAAAATTAATTCACATTAATTTCTTTTGTAGCTATTTTTTTGTTTAACATTTGAAAAATTTAAGTGATCATTTAAGATTTCACAAATTCAAGAAGAAAATTGAAAAAAATTCATTTCAAATACTAAATGTACTTAAATTTTTTGAAAATTTCACCAATGATGTATATTATAGTGGAAACCAAATTCTCTTGTTATCTTGTATTTGAAAAGGTGTCTAGGCCCTTAAATTTAAACTACAATATAATACTCATTTAGGGAGTTAAATTTTTTTAATTAAAATGGAAACTAGATTTGATAATCTTACTTCCTTATTTTTTGTCAAATACAAAGAAAGTCTTTTCGGTTGTCAAAATTAAGGGTTATAAGAACAAATGCCTAACTTTGTATTTAATACAAATGATCTTCATTCTATCTTCTAAAATTCTTAACAATCTTCAAAGTAATTTGGAAATTTTATAGATTACATTAGAGGTTTGAGTGCACTGATATGAATCTTTAATCCCTTAACCCCTCAATGCCCAATAACTTTTTGACACGGAGATTTTCAATGAATTGGCCCACTTTGATATTTTTTTGGACATGGATGTGCTTGAAAATTTTAATATTAATTGTAGAAATGTAAAGACTATTTTTTCTAGTATGCATGGAATTAGTTATGGAAAATTTAGACCATTGGATTTTTAGATTATAACAATTTTGAATGATCAATTTTATAGGGAAAACATGTAGCTTTGGGGGAAGAAAAATTATAAGAAGATGAATAATGCTTTTACCTCCCCTCCAAATAAAAAATAATTGTATTGGAATCTAAAGCAAATGTAGTAGTTTTTAGTTGAAAATTTGAAAAATAAAAAACTCTCACAAATTTGTACACATTTTCAAACAAAAGCCCAAATTGACCAAATTGGATCCTACAAAATTAATTTTTAAAATATATTCTTTAATTTTTAAAATTTAATAATTAATATTATTAGGAAATTTCTTAGAACATCTTTAAAAAATTTGGAATCATTCTAATTATTTTTTGTTCTAAATCCAATTGATTTCTACAGAGTAAAGATTCAAAATGTCCAGAAAAATATTTTTTTCGATCCTTGCTATTTATTTCATTGGAAAAACAAGTTTCTTCCCTTTTTCTATTAGAGTATATTTTTAAAATAAAATTTTAAATACTTTGCACATTCAAATTTTGAAAATAAAAAAGTATAACTAGTATGCAAACTTGGTACTATATAAGTTCCTAGTTTACAAAATATTGAGATTTGTTTCACCCTAATGAGAATTTGCCATTGAAAATTTGGAAATGACACATTTTAACCCTTGGTTCTTGAAAGGTTAAGGACTAAACTTTCAAATTTCAAGCAATAGATGGATGCAAACATATCCCAAGCACACAAAAATGCATTTTTTCATCTATCGATTTTCTTAAAGATTCTTGTATTAGTCCTTTAACTTTTGTACAATATAGATTCTAAATATTTTTCTTTAAAAATATTCCTTAATTCAATGAGAATTGGTAGGTATGAATTGCATATTGATCTAACTATGTGGATATGGTCTATGGATTATATTTTACAACTTTAGTTGAGAGTCATCATTAAATTATTATTCTGATTTCATTTTATGATACATCTTAGAAATTGTAGAAACCTAGATTATTGTTTGGTCTTTAAGGGGTTAATTTCTAGGGGAGCCTAATTGCAATTTCAACATGATGTTTATTTGCATTTCATATGAAAGTTGCAAAAATTTAACCTCAAGCCAATTTGGATTCAAAAACACATGACACTTTGGAATTGAATCATTGTTGAACCTACATGTCTTGATGGAAGTTCTAATATGGTCATGAATTCTACATGTAGAGTGCCATATTTGAATATAATAAAGTTAAAATGTTTGAAATGATATCCTAATGAAAGATACTAATTGTTGAATTATTGATCCAATGATGAATGATTTGCCATATTCTAGTACAAAATTCATATTTTAAGACTCAAATATGGTGCTATGTATATGGTTCAATGATGCTAGTATGTGAGTTTTGAAATGCAAGCCCATGAGCCTTGAGCCTAGGTGTAAGTAGGTGCTCTACAACTATTGAAGGTGCCTATAACATATATAAGTACCCTGTAACCATAGAAGGTGTTTATAATGTAAGTACTTATAATATGGACACCTATAATATAAATATCCTATAACCATGGAAGGTGTTTATAACATAAGTACTTACAATATAGACACCTTGATAACATATGTACCTATAATATAAATATCCTATAATCATGAAAGGTGCTTATAATATTGGTACCTATAACATAGGCTCCTAGTCTCATGAACTCAAGATCTTAAGCTCACATAGTAGTAATTGTGGTATATCGTTCCAAACCTACAATCTTTTAAGGGATCATTAGAAGGCTTGGGAGGGTCATTCAGGCCTATTCCCTAGGTTGGAAATGCATTAAAATATTTAAATAATAAAAAAATATTTTTCTTCAAAAAATTATTTAAAATAATTATTTTTTAAATATTATTTGACGTGGCATGGTTATAGCTATGGCAAATTGCTAGTTTTGCAAAGTTACTAGAGTTTCCCGCACTTTGGAAACTCATGGAAACCCGCAATCTTCTTTTGCTCTCAAACATCTTTTAATGCTTGTAAAATTTTGTTTTTTGAAAAATTATAAAAACATATTAAACAATAAATCCTACAATTAATTTTTTTAAGGAATATGCTTAGATTGTCCAAAAAATAAGACTACCCATAACTTTTACATCACTTATCCAAATGAAACGAATCAAGGTTTCCATGTAGACAAATGCATAATCAATGAGATTTTTTTTTCAGAATTAAAAAAATTAAAAATTAAAAATAATTTTTTTTGCTTGCTACTCCCCTATTTTGAGCTTATTTGGATATAACTTTTGTTCCCTAGCATTAATTCAAAAAGAATTATATTCCCACAAAGATAATTATTTTTTCTATCTTCAATTTTTTTTTTTAAATGATGACAAAAATTGAGACTGTAGGTACTTGCATGAAATCCAATTTGTCCTATGAAGGGACAATGGTCCTTTAGGAATTAAGTCAAAAGTAAGAATTGTTCAAAGTAGAATTTGAGACCTCATGTATGCATAGTAGAATAAATTTTTTCAAAAACTGTTGAACTAAACTAGTGAGAAAAATCAAGTTAAATTTCATCTCCAAAAAAATGTTTGAGATTTCAAACCTCCAATCAAAAGTTATGGACAAAGTTCAAAGAGATGTTAGAAAGGACATTTTCTTTGACATTTTCAAACAAACATCTTCTTTGCATTTTGTCCATAAATATTTTTTGGAGGCTCAAAATCATAAACAAATTTATGTAGATGAAAGTTAGCTTGATTTTCCTACTTTATTTAGTTTGAAGGTTTTTGAAAAAGTTTTTCTACTATGTCCGAATGGGGTCTAAAATTCTTGTTTTTGACAATGAACAATCAAGCTCTCATTACCTCAAATTGTCCCATATCCTTTGAGGATTTATGACAAACAATGGATTGCATTATAGAACCGCTCAATGCTCTTTCCACTCTCCATTCTCACTGTATGTTAATGAACTAATTCCTTCAGTTTACAATTCAAAAAAATTCTCAATGGTAGATGGTCTAATGGTAGATTGGTATTTCACTTATGGATTGTGATTGGATTCTTTGGATTTTCAACAAACCATCTTTACATTTATTTGTAGATTCAAATGTCTAGTATGAAAATTAGCACAAAAGTTCAACACTTTATTATCATAAGTGTAAGCCAAACTTGCTACCCAAGTACCCTAGTGTGCAAATTGTCTTGAATTGATGAATTGCCTTCAATTTAGTATTTGAACCCAATTGTAATTTTATTTCAAATTTTGTTTTTTGAATTGATTGCTTTTGCAAACTTTAGGAAAATGCCTAGAATACCAAAAAAAAAATTAGTTTTCTTATTGATTCAAAGGACTAAGCTTAGGCAACAACTGAATGACCATTGAGAACCACCACATGACTTGTGAAAAGAAGGGCAAAAAGTTGAGTCACCCCCATAAACTCCCTTCACTGATCCAATACCCAACAAGAAGATAATACGCATTTTCTAAACCTCATATATGATTATATAAAGAGATTTTAAGAAATTAGCAAGTCGTAGTAAAAGCCGAGTTTGATGAAGGTTTTAAGTCGCCCAGTTAGGAAACTTGAGCTGTTTTGGGTTCGCCAACTGCAAACTGGAGCCCATCTGAAACTCATATCTCTAAGTTACGATTGTCGAGCTGAAGGTTTCAGCTGGCCAGCTCTAACACCCATCTGAGGAGCTGCAAGTCCAAGTTGAAATTAAAGTACTAAGCTTAATTAGTTTTCAGAGTTTTGAGCATCAGATATTCAGTGCTCTGAAATTCGCCATGTTAACAACTATGACAGTTTGACTATGTAACATCTAGCTAGGTTGGATCATATTGCTTTCAAAGTTTCTGATCTCGAAGGATTACCTTACTGCTTTGATCCAGCACAACCTGTACTAGTTGACAAGGATCCAGTTGCACCCAATTTTTTTACTTTCTGACCGACATCGGTGTACGAGAACCTAGGTTCAAGCCGGTCCGGGGGCTCCAAGAGATTTCTTTCCTGACTGTGAAGCATGAGTCAGCAGTGAGTGTGAAAAGTAGCTCTTGCCCAAAGCAAAGTTCGTTCTTGCTCACGAAATCAGCCCACCCCACACCTTTCAGGAATACCCTGTCACGTCCATTGGCCGTGTAGCAAACGCATCGGACTTTGTTCTGTGCTGGAGATTCCTCATGAATTCCTTGAAGTTGAACAGGATCATGCAGCTGACCACGGTATGCTGCCACGAAGTCTCTAGGAATTTCCTATGAACACAGATCAGTGATGCACAAGCTGTTAACATAGTATCTGAAGATTTTACTCAGAAAGATTCGTAAACCACTTGATTGAAAGGCTCACTGGTTTCGTACAACCAAAAGCTAGGTATATTATATGGACAACCTACATGAATCAATCATAGGGATATTAAATATATTAACTGGATCATGCTGCCACGAAGTCTCTAGGAATTTCCTATGAGCAGCACAGATCAGAGTTGCACAAGATGTTAGTGTCTGAAGAATTTACTCAGAAATATTCGTAACACACTTGGTTCACTGATTTCGTACAACCAAAAGCTAATTATATTATATGGACAATCTACATGAATCAATCGTAGGGATATTAAATATATTAACTGGATCATGCAGCTAACTACGGTATGCTGGCATGAAGTCTTTCCAAAATGTTCAGAAACACGTACAAATTGATCAGTTTTCAACAGGCTGTCAGAATCTGAAGAAGATAAATTTTTTTTGCTTCAAACACTTGATCAGAATCAGGGATTCAACAGACCTCATTCCACTAAAATCTATTCACTACAACTTCAACGTACTCGAGTCAATCAGATGGATATTAGAAAGGGGCAAATTTCAAAAAAACATCAATATTGGAAAAGCCAACTTATGCTTTGCCTGATAAACAAGAAAAGACGCAGGAAGTGAAATAAATGTCTCAGTTGATATAAGAGCAATACATCCTCCGTGTGCAGAGGTATTCCATTAAACTGAAATTGGAATCAGGACATGGAGAAAAAGTTCAGAGTATTACTCGGAGCTCACCAGTTGGGAAGCGTTGATAGCCATGAGTCTCCTTGAGAAGCTTGGAAAGCATGAAGCTCTCTTCGAGAGCAAGTCCTGCTGCACCATATGAAGAGAAACCCATGCATGAGCTAAAACTAGCGATCGGAGAGGGATTTTTTCTTCAAGATAAAGGTTGTGAACTTACCGATTGCGAAGGTGTGTTCTTAAAGGATGACTTCTGGCAAGCAGTATCGTTGGAAGCAGAGCCGGCAAATTCTTCATCCTCAAACGGCACCTTATTTCTTGTACACATCTCAGGTCCAATCATCTTGTTCCCAGATTTGCGACATGCCAGATGCTCATGAGGCCATTTGATTGCTTCTGACCATTTCATGGGGGGGTGCATCTTTTGAGGTCCCTTGGGATCTCCAAGCCCGTCGAAAACGTAGACTTGAAACTGCGACATGGCCGTGAGGGAGAAAACGAGCTGGTCGCCTTCGACGAGGTCATGGGAGGTCACAAAAGCTCCCCATCGCGTACCGGCAAAGGTTACTTCTGGGACATCTCGGGAAGTGCAAAAGGAAAGCCTATGTGGCCATGGTTTGTTGCAGCTGAGATCAGATCGCAGCTCCACAGCCCTTTGAAACTTGTTGCCATGTTCACAGACAAACCATCTGGGCATGGACTAAAGTCCACAACGAATGTCAGAAGATTATTCATTTAGATTATTGTTAATCTAAGGGCCGATAACAATGCACCGCTAGCTTGTTAAAGCCAAATTGATCGTGCAGATAATTAGGGTTTTAGAGCAAATTGGTCGTGTAATGAAACGCACCAGCTGACCGTATCGACGACCAGTTGAAGATCGACGCAACGCATTTGTAGAGCTCAGTCTCTTTTGGAAATAGACGCTCCCCTGCAAATCATCCAGCACGTCGTTCAAACCTCCACTTAGTATTGATCGGGTCATTTTTGTGTCTGAACACTCCATGGAATTCTGCATACTAGCGATTCGATTTCGACCACATGATACACTTCACTACAAAATCTCTCACAAAGCCAATCTCGAACACGAAAGATCATTCATTCCTCGCTTGCCGTCTTCTTTCAAAGAAAACAAGAACAGTGAACTCGAACCCAAACTTTGATCTCTTACTAAAGCAGTATCCACACAAATTCCACTAACCTAACAAGAAAGGCGAATTGACAGGACGAAGATCGAACTTCATTGAATTCCTGTGAATTGAAGGAGGACTTGAACATCATTGTCAAGATTGCTGTACCTATCATTGCTCTACTACGTCGGAGATCAATCACAATGTCGATTGCAATCTGAATGCGCAATGTTCTAGCTGGTTCGAATGAATTACTATGCACATGATCGTGATGGAACCCTAAATGCAAAATTACTAAAAAACAGCACTCAGCAGGTCTTTTCCTTACGGTTGAATCGATTAGACTCCTCTCTCTGGGGCAATCTCGTCGTCGTTATGATTACGCGAAATCAATCTTCGTAAGCTCTGGAAACGCGTGAAATTTTGCAATGTACCTCAGGTAGCAAATTTGGACAAAGGCTTGACGAAGCTGGAGAGTGCAATTACAGAGTGCAATTTCTCAGTGTGCAATTACAGAGAGCGTGGTGCATTCTGTTTCCTTCATTTGAATCGACATTCGGAATTACAAATTTCGTCGAGTTTCCCCACTTAGTTCATCCACTAATTTCATTCATCCAAGGCAGTTGGGTCGTCTTCTTCCTTTCGCAGGGCGTGTCCCTTTGCATTCCTATGCAAGCCCCAACTACCTTGCCCCAAATCGATCAATCCTCGCATTAGGGTTTCATTTCACGCAACCCTGCGCCCATGGCGTTAGCGATGGAGGTGACCGCCGTGACACCAACAGGCCTGGCGCCCGTCCTCTCCGCGAAGTCCTTTCTTCCTGATCCCGTCGTTGCTGACCTCGACGAGGACGACCTCTACACCCGCCAGAAGCTCCTGCAACGGCAGCTGGAGTTTGTGGACATCCAGGAGGAGTACATAAAAGACGAGCAGAAGAATCTGAAGCGAGAGTTGCTGAGGGCGCAGGAGGAGGTGAAGCGCATTCAATCGGTGCCGCTGGTCATTGGGCAGTTCATGGAGATGGTGGATCAGAACAATGGCATCGTGGGATCCACCACGGGGTCCAATTACTATGTGCGGATCCTGAGTACGATCAATCGGGAGCTTCTGAAACCGTCCTCGTCGGTGGCGCTGCATCGGCATTCGAATGCGCTCGTGGATGTGCTGCCACCTGAGGCCGATTCCAGTATTTCATTGCTGACGCAATCGGAGAAGCCGGATGTCGCGTATAGTGTATGTTATTTCTTTTCCAATTTTGTAACTCTGTATGGGGATGGTCATGCTTGGAACTTTAGAAGAGTAGTGCGCTTTGGAGAATCATATAACCTTGACGCTCTATCTTGATGGGGTTCCCTCGAATTCTATCTTAATTTCTTGTGCAAATGTTTAACGAAATGGTACAATGTGGACGTTTGAGGTGTTCGCGAGCTGTTGCTCATCCTGGAAAGCTTGGTAACGCGATGGTTATATCTTTGATTTTGAAATTTTAGAAGATTAACACGCTTCGGAGAATAATGCACCCTTGGAGCTCTCTCTTCATGAGGATCCTGGAAACCCGAAATTTACTTCTTCAGGAAATGCTGAATGAAATCATACAATGTAGGCTGTAAGGATATCGGAAAGTATAACACATCCGGGGAAGATTAGGTACCTGGAAATTTTACGGTAAACTTTGCTCCTGCAAATGTGTATTAACTGAAGTAATGCATATGACGATCTGTGTTGCTGATTTTAGGATATTGGGGGATGTGACATTCAAAAACAAGAGATTAGGGAGGCCGTGGAGCTTCCTCTTACACATCACGAGTTATATAAGCAGATTGGTATTGATCCGCCCCGTGGAGTGTTGCTGTATGGACCTCCCGGAACTGGAAAGACTATGCTTGCCAAGGCTGTCGCCCATCATACTACTGCGGCCTTCATCCGCGTTGTTGGTTCTGAGTTCGTCCAGAAATATCTTGGAGAGGTAAACCCCTCCCCTATATTTTTCCTGTTACTGATGCTTCAGTAGTTTTTTGTAAGGTCGAGAAAGTAATTTCACTGTGCTTACTGTAATATATTTTCTTTTGTTTTCGAGTGGGATTTTGTACCAAGTTTTGCCAAGATTTTCAAACCGTTGTCGTTACAGGGTCCACGTATGGTGCGTGATGTGTTTCGACTCGCAAAAGAAAATGCCCCAGCCATCATCTTTATTGATGAAATTGATGCCATTGCCACAGCTCGGTTTGACGCCCAAACTGGGGCAGACAGGGAGGTTCAGCGTATCTTGATGGAGCTCTTGAATCAGGTACAGGAAAATTTTGCTTTGAAGTCTGTCTTCGAGATTTTTTTTATTGAAATTAACTTGTATTTGGTGATGTGAGGGTTTTCTCTATGGCCAATCGTTACTTTATGGCAACGAAAAAATGTGTCATTGTGTACTACTTGAGCTTAACGCTAGTGCCTGAAACAATGTTGGATATTCTGGATTCAACCTCCCCAATGGGGGCTCTGTTTTTGCAGATGGATGGGTTCGACCAGACTGTTAACGTGAAGGTGATCATGGCCACCAATCGTGCTGATACTCTTGATCCAGCTTTATTACGACCTGGACGCCTTGATCGTAAAATCGAATTCCCATTGCCGGACAGGAGACAGAAGCGCCTTGTGTTTCAGGTACCAGTATCTTCCTCTTCCTCTTAAGATTTGCCACTTTCGTGAGCCAATTGTTTGTCACTTCAAATGAATTTGCTAATGCATCGACATTTTTAATTCAGTTTGAAGAAAATTATTTGTTGAATGTTACTCTTGCTTTTATGGCAGGTGTGCACAGCAAAGATGAATTTGAGTGAAGAAGTTGACCTAGAAGATTATGTCTCTAGACCTGACAAAATAAGTGCAGCTGAGGTGAGATTCTCACTCTGGCAGTTATTGGGTTGTCTGTACTGTCTGTTGAAATGGTGCATTGAAGTTCATTCCTTGGCTTTGAGTGGCTTGCTCATGTTAAAGATATCTTTACTATAAGAGGATAAATTCCCTTGGTGGTAGAATATCGTTGTTTTATGGCAGTCATGGATTATTAACGGAACCGTTTCGCAGTAACGCTAGGTCCTCTTGTTGTTTCTAATTGACTGTGTTCAATATGTGCAGATTTCTGCGATATGTCAAGAGGCTGGCATGCATGCTGTTAGGAAGAATCGCTATGTTATCCTGCCGAAAGACTTCGAAAAGGGTTATAGGTCTAATGTGAAGAAATCTGACACAGACTTTGAGTTTTACAGATAGATGAAACAGGGCCTCACTTTGTCTTCTAGTTTTTCTGCTAACAGTTTCTCTGAAACTACGAGATGCCGACAAGTGCATAGTTTCATGTAGTGCATACCATATCATGGAGGGTTGTGTCATGTAATTTGGAACTTTGTAAAGACCATCGTATAAGTCAAATCATGTTCATTTTATTGCACCGAGTGTTCCTTTCCTTACCATACAATTTTGATGCTATATCTAATGCATTTGCGTCTTCCAAATAGAGCCCAGCGAATAATGCATGACAGGTCTCGGGTACAATTATACCTTTTGTGAGCTAGCTAACTTTTCCAATTTTGGCGCTCTTTCTGAAACTGAGATGCGTTAAGGTCTTTGCTTTAGTCTTTTGCGAAATTCATCAGAAATGTTGGAATGTGTGAATTGTCAACGAATCCTAAAAATCTGGGATTACTTCATGGCCACGGCGATGCTGCAGACACGGTGAAGCATATATTGTTTACTGCTGCTGACTACTAAACATAGATAAACTGGCTTGTCGGTTCCCCTTCTACTACTTTTTACTAGGAATCGGGATTTCATTGACAAGGGCATACCAGTAAAGTAGTTTTTTTAGGGCTTTGGGTTTTAGGGTTCAGTTTAGGGTATGTCCTTGACGATGGACTTTAGTCAACTCCTCCCTTTGAATTTATGGAATTGTTCTTTTAATTGTTCAATTCCATGTTCTACGGACGCGCTCCTCCAGATTTGCATCGCTAATTATAGTGCATCTCTGTTAGCTTGCCTGCCAGGTTTCATCGGCGTTCTCCAACAAGCTTAGGAAGTTTCTTACCAATTGTTCCAATGCTTCCTTTCAATATAACTGAGCTTGTGCCCCGACTTCATCAACGTTGATTTGAGTCTGCCCAGTTTATTGACGTTTTGCAATTCTGTACTAGGTCATAGTTGTTGCATGTGTTGTGGTGTCTAGTTGAGGTCGTTGAAGGAAAGAATTCCACTGGGCCATGGCTGCCGAGAGTGAAGAAGTGGAGCTTGAGCTTGAGCCTGAGGCTGCCGAGGAAATGGAGGATTTGTGGGCCAAGCTGCCAGAAGAGGTGCAGCAGAATATTTTCAAGCGTCTTCGTTGGCGGAGCCTGTTTCGCGTGTGTGCTGTGAGCAAGAGCTTCAACGACGGGATCAACCGTTACGTGCACGACCTGCCGATATTTCGAACTGCCGTCCCCACTCATCTGCACTGAGTAGTACTACCCGTGCATAACAACTTCTGAATCCTTGCTTGTATGAGGATCTTCACCTTGCCATCTGCTGCTCATCACGGATCGGTAAGCTTATCAAAGCTCTTCTGGGGAATCAAGCTTATCGTATCAGCGTGAGGTTTTGAGCCCATTTGGAATCGTGAGTGTTGTTGCAGAAGGTGTGCCTGTCGTGCTTGTCGAAGTCAGAGGAGTCCAAAACCTGGCGCAGAAGTGCTTGGGTGCGCTTCACTTTGGCGGTACACTGAATTATCTGGTTTGCGTGTGACAGTGATACCACATCCACACTATCTTAAATTAGTGTGGACTGCAATATTACTGCATTGTGCGAACTTTCGCAAATAAGAATTTTGTACCGGCAGTAGTGAGCGCCTCTCACTACTAGTATAAATCAGTGCATCCTAAGTAGAGATTGTACAGCGTTAGGGCATTGCACCACAGAAGTCATTGAATAGTAATTCAACCTTGAGAAAACTGGTCCTCAGTCACCACCTGGAAATTGCTGTTGCTCAGTTTGGCTTCAGAAATTGACACCAAGTACTCCTTTTGAATCTTTTTTTCTTCTCTCGGAGTCTCTTTGCCGACATCGACTTCTTGTAAATAGTTGGTTGCTTTTCATCACTTGTGTTGGAGGTGATAAATTCCTATGGGACATGCCTCAAATGGAAGCACTCTCAAATGGTGATGCTGGTGATGCAGTTGATAGGGGTGGAGATGCCTGTACTGTAGTGGGAAAAAAAGTCTTTACAAGTTCGGTTACGGGGAGGGAAACTAAGATCTATTTCCTGCGTCCTGCAGGCGGATTGATGGTTTGACGCGGTTTCCATTTTCACCAGTCATTACGGGAACACCCATTTCAACTCCTTGTACTGCTCCGAGTTCCGTGACTTGATGCTGGTTGTCTCAGAGTGAGAATCTTCAAGCTATGAGTATCTACTAACAGGGTAATTTCGGATTGCATTCTAAGGTAGACGCACGAAATGTGCTGTCAGTCGGTGCAACTCACGGGAGCAATTTGTAACACTAGTATCCTGTGTTGTTGGATAAGATGTGACTACATTCTCTAGCATAGCAATTTGAAAAATTCTTGTCATTTGGACCGAAGACTCTGCATTCAGTATTCCAAAGTCTTAGGAAAACTTAGGTTTCGCAAGATGTCAAATGTGCTGTGACAAAAAACACCACAAACTTGACTTTTTGACGCATTGGTGGTCAACTACTTGGGAACTTCTTGGAATTCAAGGACCAAGTCTGAAAAACCATTCTTCAAATGTAATTGCAACTTCTTGATCCGACATTTTCAGGAATTTAACCAGATGATGAGGAATTAAGAATTTCCATTCGCAGCTATACGTTCACATTCAGGGTTAATACTGTTTACCAGTGAAGATTCGACGCACCACGTTGATGGAAAGTGTTCTGCAATTTTGTCGCTGCACGTGTTGTTTCTAGTAACGAACAGTATTGGATTGTCTCAACAACTCCCACAACATTCTTGAGAGGTTGTGAAAACTCACCCTTCTCCCCATTGCCGAAGTTAACACTCAAAATCCAAACATTCACTGTACTGTAGAGAGCATGCATGGTACACTATGAGTGGTTAATGAGCGTGCCTTCTTCGAATATATAATGATGCATCCCAAGTGACATGTGCACAAGTTTGTGCACAAAAAGAATCTGTATTCCTTTTCACAGCATACTGAGGCAACTCCTCAAAGAGTGGTGAGTGATTCTCCTTCCCATAAATGTTCGCAGATGTTTGTTAGACCTGAGATATGAAGTGGAAGCTGGACGAAGAACTATCTTCACAAGAGAGGACAGCTGTAAAAGAGTCATGTACCTCATATTTTAGCCTAAAGTTGTATAATGTTCGATTTAATGAGGTAGTGAGCCACGCAGTCGTTTGTCGTCTCCCCTAATAGCTGCCTTGTTTTCTCTCTGGAGTTCTTGGAGGCGAATCATTACTGATGAGGCACTGCCCTTCATGCCCAAAGCCCTATATGCGGCTAGTGCCATTCTTAGAGTATTGTTGTCAGGCTCAATTCTGCATCACGGAATCATCCATTCAGTTTCTAAAATTTTGGTGAAAATTTCAAAAACCTACATCAATAATTAAAGACTCATGACGACACTCAGCTCAGATATATAAGAACTTAACAACAATTGAAAAATGACAGAGTAATCGATCCATGTAGGACTGTACCCTTGAGCCAGAACCTCGGCGTATAACTCGACAAAGGTCTCCCAAAGCTCCAGTTGTCCCAAGCATGAAAGTATAGGCTCGTACGTTTTCCAATTGGGTTGCAGTTTTTCTTTCTGGATAAACCCCAAAACCTGGAAACCACCCCGCGAAACACTCATATTTGAGAAACCTAGGCAAATTCTGAGATAATTACAAACCAGTCGGACCATGATCACATCCATAATTTTATAATTTTCAGTACATGTATTTGAACTTCAAAGTTTTAGCCTCACCTCCAGACACTTTCGCCACTTCAAGCCTCGACTGTAACTATCAATCAAGATGTTAAATATCTGAAGAGTAGGCACATATCCAGCCTGTTGAAACTCAACGTACACCTGGAGCCAAACAGAACAAGGGAGTAGCCATGAGCTGTTGCGCTGAAGCCTAAGCATGGGAGAGAAGAATCATCTCATAACTTTCTGGGATCTTGTTGTCAATTGAAAGAAGATCCCACCACATCGTAGAATAAAGTATTTGGACGCCACATGAACAAACTATCGATTTTCAAAGTATTCATTATAGGTGTACCCAAAATTGACCTAACCTCTCATGTTGAGATCATGTACATGATTGGATTTTGGCTCAGCTTGCAAATAGTACCGGTTACTTTATGTCCGACACGGACTCTTATCTACTTGGAAAGCTCTGCACTATGACCGGGGTGATCAAAATTACTTTGGTGTACGGAGATGACATCAACAGACTTCGTCTCATTCTGTGGCATGTCAAGAAGTCTTAACATTATGTCAAACAGAAATGAAACACTACTCTGAACTGACATAAAAATCTGTAAATGTACCTTGTGTAATCGATCAAGTTTTCCACTTCTACCAACAGCAGAGAGAAGACTAGTAGCCATGATGTCCGTAAGCTGTAATCGTGCGTTTTTCAAATCTTCATACACAAACAGAGAAGTCTCCCAATCCTTAAGCCTGTTCAAAAGATCGGTAAGTATTACAGACATATCTCGCAATAATGCACTTATTTAACAAAAGTCGACAGAATTAAACTATCTGCATCTGCAGCAATCATCAAAGCTCCAAACAATCAGGACAAAGTCTTAATAATTATCATCAGAAATCAGATCAATACCTGCTACATGCTATCAACATTTCTGTATAAGCAACGTCATTCAATAGAATTCTCCGTGCTCGTAAGCTTTTCCCAATTGCCAGAGCCTCTTCAGAGCGATTTCCTTTGTTCAAGACCATTAGAAGGGTTCCATATGCAATAGTGTCAGGAGCTATGCCCGCTGCAACCATCTCCTCAAACGCAGATTGCGCATGTTCGTACATCCCTGTCCATTACAATATGGACACAGTGAGTGTGATTACAGATGGAATGACTTTGTTACAGGCAGTCTCATGTAAGCGAAGGATATGACATACTAACATGACGGATATGAAAAAGAAGACCTGCATTGCTGTAGGCGAATACGAGACTCGTATATGTAACCACGTTAGGCTTGCATCCAGCTTTCTTCATATCATCGAATATCTCCCGTGCCTCGTTGTACATTCCCTGCAAGCAGTATATGGTCCATTCAATAAATGTGTCGGGCGGAGTGAATAAGATCGAGTCCAGCACATCTCAAAAGATCCACTATCAGCTTCACAAACTTATTAGAGGTAAGATAATGTAAATCTAATAGAACATCATATCAACATCAAGATAATGTTAAATAAATGTCATGTTCATTTTCACTAATGTGAACTTAATAGATGCCAGAATAATAATAAGTAAATGCCAGGTTACTAGCATCACGCTAACATTACGTTTACACTATTTTCTTTATACTAACATTAACACAGTAACATCTGAGGTGATACAATTTTTGAAAAAGAAATTGAAACGGTCTTAATTTAAACTGGAATACCTCTGCACACCCATGAACCAAGAAATAAAAGGCATAATGGAGGTTGATGGCATGTCGCAAACGGATTCTGTGTTAGCAGTGGTCTTACAAGCTTTGCGAAGGCATTGATAAGTGCTGAGCAGGGCTCCACAGTCAAAGGAACGCCAAGACCGATCATTTTGTCATACAAGTGTTTGGCTTGTTGGTGATCTCCAAGACTTCCAGCAGATTTGATGAGTTGTAAAAACGTGACCCCATTTGGTTGAACCCGCTCCTCTTCCATGACCTCCAGCAACACTAAAGCCTCAGCCAACTGTCCAGCTTCTACATATGCTGTAATGGCTGCATTGAAAGCCGGGGCGTTCAACACTATCCCCCGAATCCTCGCTTCATGAAAAACATCTTTCACTTTCTCTGGGCACCGAGCTCGTGCACAGGCCGCAAACAAAGAGCATATGGTGACCGCGTTTGGTTCAATTCCAGCTTCGGCCATGTCATGCAGAAGCTCTCGAGCTTGCTCGTATTTCCCAGCAGCTGCATATGCATCCACCAGGCCATTGAAAGTGACGAGATTTGGTCTCCGTGATCTCTTCTTCATCAAGTCCAAAACTTCCTGAGCTTTCTCTGGATGACCCGACTTGCCAAACGCATTGAGCAGCGAGGAGTAACTCACAACGTCTGGTTCAAACCCTGCTTTCACTATGAGACCAAACACTTTGAGGGCCTCCGTGTGCATTCCCTGAGATGCGTAAGCCCCCAAGAGAGTGTTGAAAGTCACTATCGTTGGAGACACACCTTCCCCTGCACATAGCCAATTCCTCTTAGTTGGAAAACTTAAAACTGAGAAATTTCCATAGCAAGCAATGCTATATCTAGAAAGATACAGCTCCATGAATGTCAAATGAAGAATCCTCGTGTGAGGATGAACAACAGTGAGAATGACAACAGTGCAGATTCCAGTAGTAGAAAAAAACACCCAAAACATATTCTAGAAAACTTAGATGCGTTGAAATTGCTAGGAAATAAATTTAAAAAATCTCTTACATGGCATTAAAATTGGTAGAGATTAATGCGGCTAAGTTTTGTAGAATACCTCTAGGGATTTGGAAACTCAAAAACTGAGAAATTCCATTCCAATCAGCGATATTTCTAGAAAGACAAGCTCCTTAACCGTCAAGACAAGCATCCTCATGTATCGCAATCCTCAAACACAACAGTGTAGATTTCACCAGTAGAAAACCAATAACGAGGAGTATTCTAGAAAATCTAACTGCATCATAATTGTCAGGGTTTAACACAACTAGATCTTCTTGAATTGATCCCCGGGGGAACAGGCATATATAAATGAACTTCCATAAATCATTCTTACCATTCATCATATCAAAAGTTTCACGTGCCTTGGCAATCTCCCCGCGTACAGCATATAAATGCAGGAGAGCATTGAAAGTGATGACATCTGGTTCACACCCATTCATCTTCCGCATTTCATTGAAGAGCCTGGTTGCATCTTCAAAGCGGCCAAGTTTTGTCAAGCAGTTAAGTATTATGTTGTGGCTGTATCGGTCAACAGGCACTTTCTTCGAGACCAGGTGATTGTAATATGCCACTGCATGACGTGGTTGACCTCCAGATTTAAACGCGGACAGAATGATGTTGTGTGTCATGAGGTCGGGGCCAACACCGTTATCGGTCATACGCTTGCACACTTCTAAGGCTTTGAACCATTCGCCACTGCGTCCACATGCGTTGATTAAGTTGTTGTAAGAGCTTCGGCTTGGTGCGATCTGTGTTTCAAACGATAATAACAATGAGCACCTTAAGCATTCAGAGTATTATCAATTGAATTGGTCACTTGAAAACCTGGATTCCTAAACCCTTCGAAGTCAAAGCTCCATGTTGCTCAAGGAGATACGGAGCAAAATCTATGAATGGTAGAAAACCCACCCCTGTAGGATATTCACAGCAAGGGAAAATTCTAAACCCCAAAAGTTTAAGATTTCAAACGCAACTTAAGTGTTTGCACCTAGGGTGCAAATCTTCACCCTAATCCGATGTGACATGGTGGTTGGGAGGCAGTTGGAATATGTCTTAAACCCTTGAAGTTAAATTCTACCCCATGAGATTATAATCTTCAAAATACTTAGATGTTGGAAGGGAATAGAGAGGGTATGTAAAGCCTCAGGAGAGGATGAGCTTTATTTACCCCTTTGTGTGAACGAGGAAAATTTATCCTCACATGGGTTATATTATAAACTCCCTTTTCATCACCCTTGGTTGTGAATGAATCCATAGGTATTCTAGAAAACCTGGTCACATTAAACCTTGTCAATTAAGACATTTTCTAACATGAACCCTGACATTTTCTAACACAAACATTGTAGATTTTCCAGAACACCTCTAGAGAAGGATTTTCTAATTTAGCTAAGTCCTTAGCAGAAGCAAGAGGTGCCCACGAATATGAAAGAGAAAGGCGTCATTGACTGAAACTTCAGAAACTAGGGAGCTTACACAGGCCCGTTGCATGTCATCAAAAATTTGCAGAGCCCAACGCCATTGTCCAGCTCGACCATGAACATTCATCAATGCATTGTATGTCTCCACATCTGGCTTGCACCTGAACTAACACCAACACTCCACAATTGAGAATTTAACCCCAAAATGAGACAAGGATTCATAGTTTGGATATGACCAATTCCATTGATCATGTTGTGCAAAATATAACCCAGATGGGACCAAATTTACTATCGCTAGAATCAGTGAAGAGCATTGCATGTGTTGGCCAATAAATAAATCAAATTGAACCAAATTCGAAGTTACCTGACCTCCATTCCTGCATCTCATAAAAGAGACTCCGCGCATGGTCGGCGCGCTGATGCCTGGCGTGCAACCAGATCATGTAGTTGTAGATATCAGTCCGTGCCCGGTAACATTTCTGATTCTTCATCCAGTTGAACACTCGCAAACTGTGTTCTATTGCCCCTGTTCTCGTCATTTCCTGTAACAACATTCAGAATGCTCAAGTTATAATTATGCTAAACTTATGCTCAAGTTCTATAAGGTAGATGACACTAAATCCGTTAGGACTTCATCCCGTCAACACAGTTTGCGAGTTTACCAACAGGAACTCATCCCTTCCAATCAACACTTATTTGACCTTCAATTAGCAAGTTGAGTGTAACCATGACTTGGCAAATAATGTCTACGGCCACTCCTCTTTGAATGGAAACGGGATTGTCTACTATACCTTCAACACTGGTCTAAAACCTCCCACTTTGAATGATTTCAAGAAGAACTCGTCATCCATCGCGTGATATAACAATTTGATCTCAAAAGAGTTGGCTCTTATAGTACCAAAGAGATCTCTCTATTGAGTGGTCTCCCAATGAAACCACTCCTAAAGATTTGTTAAAACTCTTAAAGCAACGGAAAGACCTAATTCCAACATTATACCACAACCTTCTCAGAATTCATGTTAGCCTTATTCCAAAAATTAGAGCAAAGTTCAACATTCTCAGAATTCACGGTAAAAAGCTAGAACGCGTGGTCGAAAGGGATGCAATCAACGTAATTTTACACGTCAGAAATTTCAACAAATTCCTCCGAGCACGAAATCTTCCGGAGAAGGACAAAAGCGACAATTGCGATGTGAAACCACAAGTCGGGAAACGCACTAGTACTCCAAAACATCAGAGCAAAGTTCAACATTCTCAGAATTTACGGTAGAACGCTAGAATGCGTGGTCAACAGGATGCAATCTATGGAAAATCACATGTCACAGATTTCCAATAAGATCTCAGTAGCAGAAATTGACGTTGAAAACGACAATTACGACATGAAAGCCACAAGTCTGGAAACGCGCTAGTATTCCAAACAGTAGAGCAAAGATCAGTATTCTCAGAATTTCATGCTAGAATGCTAGGACGATGAAATGCATGGAAACGACAAGTCACAGATTTCCAGTAAGATCTTACTAGCAAGAATTGAAGTTGAAAACAGCATTTAAGACATGAAAACCAGAATTATACCGAGATGAGTGCAGGGAAATTCTTCCGGTTGAAGCGGCCGAGCCAGGAATTCAGAATGGCGTCAATGTCGTCCCAGTGATTGAGGGCCAGAACCTTGGACACCACTTCCCTGGGGCTCCAAACCTCCTCGCCCTCACTGAACTGCCGTTTTTTGTACTTGGACGGCACTCTGGCCATGGTGGTGGCCATTTCCTCCTGCGTCGCACGTTTCTTGGTCCAGACATTTCTCGAAGGCACGCTGGGTTGTCTTCCTGGGTTCTGGTTTTCAGACACGGGCTGGCTAGCAAACACAAGCTGGACATGACGCTTCGGGGGGTTATAAGGAAGGGAGAAAAAATAGGGTTTAGTCCCTGCCTCGAACCCTAATGAATGCAACATCGCAACTAGTTTCTCGAATTCCAATTTTCTTCTAATTCCATTCTGCAATCACTACATACCAGAAGTTGCCCATGCCAAATCTTTCACCTGAACTTCCAACTTTGGGGTTTCGTCCCTGTCTCAAACCCTAAAGAGTGCAACATCGCAACTACGAAGTCCAGTTCTCTTCTAATTCCATTCTGCAATCACTACGTACCAGTAGTTGCCCATGTCAATATTTCCCCCTCAAATTCCAACTTTAGGTTTTCCCTAATAAATGCAACATTGCACCTGGTTTCTCAAATTCTAATTCTCCTCTAAAATCCATTCTACGTGCCAGCAGAAGCTTATGCCAATTTGTCCCCCATGGAGAACTCAGGGCTCCCAACAGCAACTTTCTCATGCAAGGGCTACACAGCAAAGTTAGCCGAACCTAGCAGACAATCCAGAGCTAAGTAGTCTTTTTGCAAACTGGGAGACAAGAAACCATGCGCAATTCTGACATAACCTCACCACCATTTAAGAAACGCAATTTGGGAATGCCAAAAATTTGGAATGGAATACCATTTCGATAGTAAAATCAAACATGACTATCCTTGAACGACAAGTAAAAACACACCACCCAGGTTCATTCACCAAACGCTGTATTGCAATTCTCCATCACAATCTGCCGCAGAGGCTTACATTTGAAATCGCTCATGCCATTGCAGCTGCTCCGTTGGATATCACTAAACCCTGCATGTGCTAGACTTTTCGGCAAGGATTGATATCCGGATGAGATTCCCGGGTATACCACACAGTGTTGTGTGTCCAAGGAGAAGAATTTAGCCTACTGCAAAAAGTGGCACGGTGCCCAAGCAGATATCAAACGCACACGAAACCTACTGCTGTCCGTCACGCATTCTTTTTTGAGTTTTTTCAATTCCTTCCAACACGTGCATTTGCGGCACTACAGTACTGCTATTACTTTGAAACAGTTTCAGATTTCAGTTTGTAGCAAACAGGCACGACCAAACAGGACATAACTTACCTTAAGTTTGCTAGTTTGCTAGTTTGCTAGTTTGCGGCAAATCTGGTTTAGGGTTCCCCATTATTTGATTCAGAAACCGAATTGAAACGAATTGAACATGTGCTTCAATTAGTGTCAAACTTTGCTTGCTTCAGTCTCACATCTGCGTCCTCGGAGCGTCCAAGGCGGGCAGCAGATCTAGCTCCAAACCATAGGCGATTACCAAACTAGACATTACAAGTTTACGAGTTTGCTGAACGGCAAATCTGGTTAAGAGATTTTTCAAATTCAAAGAAATAGAAGAAGTCAGTTTACAGTCAAAGGAAGTGCGGCCCCACTGTGAGTGTGGGATCCAGACAACTTTTGTTGTGCTTGCAGTGTTCGTACTCAAACACTCAAACTCGTCGATAAAGACACTCCGAAAGCGATGGTGCAGGATACAATGAACTTGGGCAACCCTAGAGCTAGAACAACACTTTGGTGCCGGATTTAGAGTAAGCCCGTGTTTGTTTGCGAAAACGCCAGCGCAGCGCCCGACACTTCAGAGTCTTGTGAAAGAAGACGCTCTTACAACTGCAGTTAACTGAGCATAACCCATGCTGTACGAGTCATGGTGTCTGGTACGTCCATTGTTCGGCTTTTGTCTGTGGACGTCTCGTTGGGAGTGCGCTCCATTAGGGATGCTTGATGGGAGAAAGGAAATTGGAGGTTAGGTGTCTTGGGTTTTCAAGCTTTTCGATGTTTCCGTTAGTGTTGCTGCCGGATTTTTGAGGTGTGTTGAAATCGGGTTTGTTGTGAGCAGTTTAATTGCGTGACGGTTATATTTGAAGGTTTGAATTGGGAATTCATGTGGAAAAGGATTACGCACAAACTTGTACTCCTTTTAGGTTTAGCTTTGAGTGTGCTAGAATTCGAGAATCAGGGGTGTCGGAGATTTAGTTACGGCGAGGCAAGCATATGTGAGGCTAGATTTTGGGCTTAGAATTGCACAAGGCAAATTCAGAAAGAAACAATGACATCAGCAGGAAAGGTTGCGAGTTCTAGAAGTCCTAATCAGTTGTGTATTGGGGATGTATGACTTGCTTTCCGGAACCAGAGGATTGAGGTTTGCAAAAGAGACTTGAGAATTCTGTGTGAGAGCGAGTGAGGGCTTTACTGTGAGAATTTGGGACTGAGAATCGTGAAAATGGAAAGAAAGAAAGAAGAAAATATTACAAAGGAGTACATTCAAGTACCTCTTTTTTTTAATGTAGTTTCACAATAGGTGTCAGATCTCACAATTCCCACCTGGCAATTTGCAGATTTGTTACCCAATTGGCCACATTGAAAGTTTGAAACCCTTCTTCCTCCAAAGTATAATTCAAAGTACTTACTCGTTGTAGAGCTTTGTAGCGTGGTTCTGAAATTGCCTTCTTCTGTGGGCCAGCTCTAACACCCCAAATTGACGCAATTCAGTTCTGGCCTACAAACTATGCAATTTCTAACCAAGCCAACTGTTCCCACATTAGAAAGATGAGTCTCTTTTAGCAAGTAGGTAACCTTCCCACTGATCCTGTTTTGAACTCACACGGTGTTGAACTTCCTGGGCAGGTAAAGGGCACAGCGGATACGTACCTCTCAGGACGGATGAAAACGCAGACACTTCGACGACGACGATGGTAAGCTACTGACCTTTTTGGAACTCTTTTTCTATTTCTGCATTTATAAGGGGTTCGTTTTGTTTCATGATCTCTGGCAGAAGAGATTGATCGATTGAACAGTTCTCACATCGGTGGGTGCAGAGTTCTGTCAAAGAGGAACGACTGCAAGAGGCTGTAGTGAGTGCTGAGAGCGAGCAACTCACCGGAGATGGAACGGTGGACAGGAAGGGCCACATTGCTAATAGACGGAGAACAGGCGGCTGGAAAGCTGCTCCTCTCATCTTCGGTATGTCACCTCCCTCGGATCATGCTTTGAATAGATGACATGAAATGCAACTAATTCTTCCTTAAATGGTTGATCTTGACCGAAGGTTCACTTTCTGTCTAGACCAAAGTCACTGGCTCTGTGACATGACTTCTGTTTTCATTCGCATCGCATAGATCTAGAGGATGAAAATTAGCTTACAAATCTGCAGAACCTGCTAGACCTAATTCGACTGCAGGCTCGCGTGTGTGAATTGCATAGATTTCAAGGTCTGCAAGTCACTGATCGCACTTGCGGGAACTATAGATCCTGTTTTTGGAAAGGAATAGCTGGATTCACTTACTCATTGAGTCGGTAGACTGATTCGGTGAGTGGGTTTTGTACTGAACGCAGCCACAGAGATATGTGAGCGAATGGGTTCGTTGGGGTTGCAACGGAATCTGGTCACATACTTCACCACCAAAATACATTTGAGCAATCCCAAGGCAGCGAATATGGTGTCCAACTTTGTGGGAGCGCTCTACCTCACTCCTTTCATTGGGGGATTCCTGGCGGATGCGTACTGGGGTCGGTTTTGGGCCATCGCTGTGTTTGCATCCGTTCAAGTCGTGGTAAGTTTCCCATCTCACCCGTCGCTATTACAGATGGAAACCAAAGTCTGACATTCACTCCGGAGAGATCGAGCATGACTCTCAGTGAGTAGCCAATACCTAGTTTCTTCCATATGGTCGATTTCAGGATTGTGCACAACATGAATCTGAATCCTTTTCCAGGGGTGTCGAGGTAGCTCTTCGAGAATGTTAGCATAACATTGGGATCACGCACCTTTCTCTGTTGTTGACTCAGATGAAGAGTATTTTAATCACTTTAGAGAACTCTTAGGCATGGAGTTATGAAACCGAAACATTGAGAACATGGCTTTGCAAGGACTCTTACGAGCTCAACGTTGTAACTAAAAGGATTCTAGATTCTTTTTGATGGACAATTCCTAGGGTATTGAAGGAGCTGCGCAAAAATGTTCTGAGTCTGTGCTCGTGAATCAGCTGCGCTTGTTTCAGAAAGTAGACCCTGAGAATGGAAATACAACTTTGGTTTACGTGTCTGACAATATGAATGTGGCTGCATTATTCAGGGGATGGTTCTTTTGACTCTATCGGCTGCATTGCCATCGTTGAAACCCGCTCCATGCCCAGCCGACTCCTCTCTTCCGTGTCCATCCGCCAGCACGTCGCAACTGGCGGTGCTCTACGTGGGACTCTACCTGATTGCTCTTGGTAATGGTGGAATCAAACCCAATGTATCCTCCATGGGCGCCGATCAGTTCGACGAGAGCCACGAGAAAGAGAAGAAGCACATGTCCAGTTTTTTCAACTGGTACTACTTCATCATTTCGATCGGCTCTCTTCTGTCCGTCACCGTGTTCGTGTACATCCAGGTTGGAATGTCATCTGTTTGGTTACGCAGAAATTTTGGCATAACTTTGATCTTTTGCAGCAAGTGCAGTTTCCCTGTGATTACTGCTCTGTCGAACGCTCTGCTGGCACTTGCATTTGCAAATCTGATGTTTTGCAAATACTTTTAGAAAATCTCCCCTTTTGGAAAACTTAGCTACATCAAATCTCTTCCACTTGAAATGCCTCTTAAGGCAGTTTAAAACATAAATCGTGCTTTTTGTAACGTAGCAAGGTTTTCAAAACCTCCTCTGAGGTGGGCTGTACTAATGAAACTTCATATCTATAAGCCTGTTGTTGTGATTGGTTATGCAGGACAATGTTGGCTTCGGGTGGGGATTCGGAATTCCAGCAGCGGTGATGATCCTCGCTATCGTTGTCTTCTTTTTCGGTGCACCCTTGTACAGATACAAGCTTCCTCGTGGAAGCCCTCTGACATCCGTTGTCCAGGTCCTGGTTGCTGCAGCTCGGAAACGCAAGGCCAAGCGAGACGCTGATGGTGACGATAATATTGTAGTGCTGTACGAAGGCCCAACCGAGGGCCAGCGCCCCGTGGAGATGCTTGCCCACACCGACCAATTTCGGTACGTTGCATGACATAATTTTCCTCTTTCTTTGACACTCATTCACTTGCATTTTGAGTTCAAATTTTGGAAGAGGGAATTCCCTCACCTTCAATAGCCTCCTGCCAATAGTTCTTGGATTGCCCCTTGTGAGAAAGCAGAAGTAGCATTCTGTTGCTCACCATTATCAGGAATATTGATTGAGTCCAAATCATATCCTGTTTCTTGGCTCTGGACTGAAGGAGACGAGGCCTTGGATTGACAAGAGCTACGTCTACAGTAAATGTGAGGAAATTTTGAGTTGGCTGCCACTCGGAAACGAGCCAGTGCTACAATGTTCAGAGTAGTTTACAAGAAAAGAGCCTTTGGTACATGTTGTCAGATGAATTGTGAGACTCATAATTACAGCGTTTTTTGCCCGGGAATAGGAAGCCTTCCTTGGCATCATAACATTGGGGAATGTTTGGAGGGCCGTCACCTAGTAGGCCAAATCAGACACAACTGATGAATTTTTCCAGAATGAAAATCGCTGCTAGTCATAAGGATGTCATGTTAGTTGCTCCATATTCAAGGATAGAGAATACCTGTGCCGCCATTGGTGTCCATTGTGATTACGCCCAATTGATTTGACTGAAGTGTGTCGACTGTGGCAGGTTTCTAGACAAGGCGGCAGTGCCAGACAGTTTGAAAGACGGAGGCGGAAGTAGCCCCGTCGATGCATGGCGACTGTGCACCGTGACCCAAGTGGAGGAAGTGAAGATGCTGCTTCGCTTGTTCCCCATCTGGGTGAGCACCATCCTTGTGTGGACGGCGTTATCGCAGATGGAAACGTTCTCTGTGGAAGAAGGCGCGACCATGGACCACAGCATGGGTGCTCACTTCACATTCCCTCCTGCGTCCCTCTCCGTCTTCGAGCTTGTCAATGTGCTCATTATCTTACCGCTTTACGACAGGTACACTGAACTTTTCACCATTTTGGAGGTCATGTGGGAACTTTCTTTTGTCCAATCTTAGTTTATTTTTTTGGACCAAGAATCCACTGTTTTCCCCTGATTTTGGCGATATAAAATTTAGCCCCATCTGAATTCTAGTGTTTTCACAATATGACCGAATTGGTCATGAATCCTTGGTGTTTTAGGGGTAAGTGAAGTGACGTGAAGAGCCTGCAAACCCTAAGCATACGTCTTTTGTGCACTGTCTACAGATTCCTGGTGCCGTTCCTGCGGCGACTCACGGGCCATCCGCAGGGCATAACTCAATTGCAGCGCATTGGAACAGGAATTTCGTTCTCCATCCTGGCTATGGTGATCGCTGGTTTCGTCGAGGTAATGCAACCCTGAAACCGCTCGATCTTAGACTATAAATGGCCCTGTTAACTAGAAATCGAAGGTTGAAATCTAATTTCGAACTTAAATTTTTGTTCACTATACTCATCTAAATGTTTTGAGTGATGTCTTTTTGAATCGCTACTTTTAACGTGCTTCAAATGAGCTAGTTTACACTTCCTAATGGTGCTCACAGCAAGTATGAGATGAATAGAGCGACCCAACAAGTAGTTCATGTTTATGAGATTTCTTGCTCATTTCGGGATCAAATAATGTGAGTGATATCTTGTTGGAACGCTACGCACAATGCGCTTCTCCAAAGCCCTCACCCATAATCCAATCCTCTAAACCTGCGAAATCGAATGAGAAATTACTCACTCTGAGAATTTTTCCAATGATCGCAGGTAAAGCGTGTAAACGTCGCACGAGCGCACGGCCTCATGGACCTTCCCAAGGTAACTGTCCCGATCTCCATCTTCTGGCTCATCCCGCAATACTTCCTTCGCGGTAGCACCGAGATTTTCACCCAAATCGGGCAACTGGAGTTTTTCTACGGGGAAGCTCCCGACCGCATGCGCAGCTTGGGCACCGCGATCTACTTGAGCACGATCGCCTGCGGCCACTTCCTGTCCTCCGTGCTCGTCACGGTGGTGAACCGCGTGACCAGCCACAACGGGCGCACTCAACCATGGCTCATTGACAACCTCAACCGAAGCCGACTGGACTTGTTCTACTGGCTCCTGGCGCTGCTGAGCTTCGTGAATTTTCTCTTTTTTCTTGTGTGCGCGCATTTGTATCGGTACAAGCAAGTGGCGGCGTTTCATGTGGATGGTGGCGAGGGGGAAGAGGCTATAGGCGCAGAGCAAACTGCGAGAGCGCCGCCGCTCCGGCGACGGGGGACACGCGGGGAGACGCAAGTGTGAATAGCATTGGATGGATGGAGATGGATGGAGATGGATGGAGATGGATGAAGATGGATGGGGATGAGAAATTGTTCATCGCGGGCAGTTGAATAAATTAGTGTAGGTGCTCAAATTGGTAGTTCATTTTAGATACAGGCCTTGTACATATTTTCCCTTAAAAGGGGCTCCTGATATGCCAAAGTTTGGTTAATTGTTGTATTGAATCTTTTTATGGACAATTTAATTTTGGTGTAACGTAAGATAAAACCCTAACCTTTATTGGGTTGGCGTGAATTGAGAGTTTGTTCATCTTTGGTCCCACATGCAGCCCAAATGAATTAGTATGAGTAAATGAATTAGTATGAGTGACATCGAGACTACATCCCTTCCTTTGGAGGGAGACTCTCTATCACCTACTGACAAAATGATTATTTGTTTTGTTTTGTTTGCATAGGGATTGAGTATTTTTAATTTTAAATAGTTAGATTATTTTGATGGACAATATGTTTTATAAACAATCCATTTTGTTGTGGAAAGTGGATTAAATAAGTGTATGTATGGCAAGGTTTGGTTGTCTATAAGTTTTCATTTGTGTAGTAATAAATAGGTGGAGTTCTAGATTGAAGTGTTTGATTATTTGGATATATTTAATTTGTTATATAGTATGTCAGAGGATGGGATATGTATTGTTTTTCTTGTTCTTACTATGATGACTACAAAGATTTAGATGTTCCATCTTCTTATGTTGGTGTTTTGTATTAGTACTTTGTACTTATTTGCTTTTGTTTCTATTGATGGTGAAGAGAAGTGGTCATTTTTAATAAGTAATCTATGTAAATTAAATTTTACATTGTTGTATTGGGGCAGTTGGTAGTAGATCATCCAATTTTGTATTTGGTAGGTATAGGCAGTTGCGACAAAGGTTACTATCATAGTTACATTTATTTTTGTATATAACATATGTAAAGATATAATCAAGAGGGGACAATTTAATCCAGTGGTTTTCTCTTCAAATTTTTTTACATTCATTAAAAATGTAGCATTGCATGGATGGATGTGATATGAATAGTTTTCACAATTTTTGAGTTGCTTTATTATGGTTGTTATTTGCTCAGTTATTTGTTTGTTTGAAATGATTGGATTTTTTTTGTTAGTAGGCTTGAAAAAATTTGATTGGTCATTTACATCGCATATGTTCAAGTGAAAACCAATTGTCTTTACGGAAGTAGAATAGTATTGAGTATACATGTTTATATTTTATTGAAGGTAGAGGATGTTTTTTAAGTTTTCTTACAAGTGTGAGGGCATCATCAATGTCATTTCTTTTTACTCTTGTATTTGCTTTCATTTTTTTGAATTGTAAGGTATAGAATTTGAAGAAGTATATGATTGAAATTAGCATAGTTGTATGTAGATAATTATTTTGGGAAGTGGTGTGTATTATTTGATTAAGGATAAAATAGACAGAGTGAAGACTATTTGTAAATATGTGAGCTAGTTCTTGAGGGTATTCTTCAATTAGTATTTGCAGTAGTTTATACATGGCTATGAATTATGTTCTTAGAATGTTTTGGAGATTTGGTAGTCTAATGGAAAATTCAATTTTCCCTTGTGGGTTATACCTTCCATATGCTACTATCTCTACAATTTAATTTCTGAATTCAATAGGGATTTCTTGTAGTGGGATAAATTTTCCATCTATACAATAGTTGAATTATAGAAGGAATTTGTACTCAAAACATATGTCAAAGTGTAGCAACATGGGTGCTTGGTGTGTGTTTATTTCTATTAGGAGGGAGGCTTTTAGTCCCGCTTTTAGTGTATTGTACCATTTTTGTTTTTTTATTGACTTTGATATGTGAGTGTTTTGTATGATAGCTATGAATAGTTTGGAGATTTGTAATTCCATTGATTCTTTGTGGAAATTAACTAATAACATTGGATTTCCTAGTAGATGTGGTTTATAGTGCATGCAAAGAATGTGAAGTGCTATTGGTCCTTTGCGTTGATTTTTGTTGAAGTGACTTGGTTCATGGTAATACACAATGTCTTCTTAATAGTATACTAGGATGTGTGTATATAGGAATGTAAATAGGTTGGGAGGTCATAAACCCTAAAAACTAGTACACACACTAGAAGTACAAGTATTATGACTTACATTGCTTGTGTTATTATGGCTTGCTAATCTTTCCTAGTGGGCATTTAGGAGTTAAGAATTTAGTTATGGAGTTGAAAAATACCAATTCCAATGATTTTAATGTTGTAATAAACAATCTACATTCTATAATTTAATTTTTTTCAAGAATTTTTCAAAATTGAATAAAATATCAAACTTCAAAATTTATTTAAGTGTAGAAAATCCATAACTACTTGCAAACTAGTACTCTTCATAACTTTCATCTCATTAATCAAAATTGAATGATTCAAAGTTTTCTACATATATATAAATCTAGAAAACCAATTTCAAATTTTTGTTTTAAAAAAAAATGAGTTTTTTTAACCTACATATCATACAATAACTTTTTAACTATGTAGTCAAAAGTTATGAAAATTTTTGGACCTTAAAGAAAAAACTAGTCCCCATGTTATGTGAAAATTTCAAAGAAAAAAATAAAAATTCATTTGCAATGAGATGCCCCAAATTACTAAGTTGACCAAAAATGCATATTGGTCTTTTAGGAATTAAAAAATGAATTTGATTTGTTATTTTCTTAAGAAGATTCTATAACTATCTATAAAATAAGATGCATGAATCATTCTATATATAGACAAAACCGTAAGCTATAAAAAATATTTTTTCATTTATTATTTGTTGTTAGAGCTTAGCTATTTTGAGCTTTGTATAGCATAAATTTTGCTCTTAGGCATTAAGTTAAATAAATAGTATATTCTTTTAAAGCTAAAACTTCATAGTTGTCCCCTAATGGTAAATTTGGGACTTTAGGGGTTATAGGATTAATCAAAATATATTGAACTAAAGGTATTTGAACAAGCATCAATCCATTGAATAAAATTGAAAAATTAGTGATTATTTGAAAATAAATATACAAAGATGCTTGCATTGAGATGGAAATTGAAATAATCTTATTTTGACTTTTGCAATTATTACCTTTCAAATGCTTTTATTTAGAATTGTAACAAAACTATTGCATATGATGTAGAGTTTTGTTGGGAAAGCAAAATTTAATTTTCAACGATGATCATTGCAAGTAGAAGCGTTTAATCCATTAATACATGTGATCAACTCAACTCTACTATCATTGTTATTGTGACTATTGTTTGCATTTGTTGTTCCAATACATGCTTGTTTTCCGTGGAAAGGCAATTTATTCTTAAGATCAATCTTAGTGGGTTCCTACATCCATATGAGGGTCAAATTCTTACTCTTAAAGTATGGCGAGTCAAATATAGAGCCTTAAAATTTTCAATCTTAATGAAAATTATTGGTAGCATGGAGAGCAAGAAAGTCCTAGTATATAGGGCACAATCATTTTTAGATGGAATTCTAAATTTTGGTTCAAACTTATATTTGAAATATTTAAAATTTTCTTTAGCAATGTACAATATATAACTATAAAAATTGATTTATTAATTTTAAATTTGATGTCAAATAAGGAGGTCATTAAATTGTTGATAATGTTTCAAACATTTAAAGCGGCCAACAATCAATGATATACGAAAAGTCATGATCTTTCAAATTATATAAAAGATAAATGATTATATTTCATAATTTATCTACATGTTGTGAATAAAATATATATAATATAATTTTAGGATTATTTTAGAAATATTGAAAGATTATTGTACAAAAATAATATTTTTTTCTATAATAAGATATGGATTAAGATGATCATGAATATGAAATATTGAAATAAGGACTAAACTAAGTTGCTATCAAATAAAAGTTATTTTTTTCAAAAAAGCTCAAGTCATATCAATATACCATTTTGAACAAGTTCATTACTTTCAAAATTAATACAATTATTAGTGTCACAAAGAAAAATAGACAATTTCTCTATATTTTTTAAAACTAAATTGATAAACTATTATATATTAATTTTGATTGTTTTTCTCATTGGACTAAATGTCAAAAAAATGTACTAGTTTTGTACAAATATTTTTTGAATTTTTATAAATTAAATTATATTATTTTATACTTTGGCTTAAAATGTCTTTGCTTATAACATTTGGTTTGTTTTCCATTGCTAATTTTAAAATATCAACATCATGATTTTAAAGCATTATTCACACATCTAGTAGAAATAATTTTAATTAAATTATTGAATAATTAAACTCTTATAAAATATTGAATATATTAAAATATAATTTCATCATTAATTATTTTATAGAGAATCAAATTATGTAATCAAATAGTCAATCTATTTGGATAATTATAATTATAATATTTATTCAAATATAACTAGTTTTCAACTAACATATTAAATTTGAAAATATTTTTATTAAATAAGAATAAATGAATATATAGATAGTGCTCTATGTGCCACTAATTTCAAAGTGTAAAAATATTAAATGTTTTATTCAATGATGATTGAAAATTTTAATTATTTTTTAATATTATTGATTGAAAATAATGTCATATAATAAAACTTCAATTATAAATTTATTAATGACAACTAAATTGTATGGGCTAAATAATCAAATAGGCTACAATCATTCTAAATATTCATTAGTTTAATCTTTGAATTATTATTTACTTATACAAAAGCATTCAAAGTTTAAAGATTTTGTAATTTATTTTTAATTTTTATATTAAGAACAATTTTAAAATTTTGATCATATATTTAAATAGTTAAATTAATTCATAACTAACTCAAAAAAAATTTACATTTCTTAGATTTTTATTTACTAGAATTATAAAATATCATTGAAATTACAAATGTTGTTCAATAGAAATACTTATTGAAATTAGAATGCTAAATATGTTATAGAATCAACATGACACATGTTTTACAAGATGCTCATCATCTCTTCAATGGTTTTGATAAAGATTCAACAATTTTGTCTACTAAAGATTATGTAGAACTAGTTGACCCTAGTTCCATGAGTCCAGGGAGCCATAGTTTTTCAGAAAGTCTTATCCAAGATAATAAACAATACACAAGAATTTATCAACATCAATTGCAATACGATAAAAATAACAAACACACCGGTAGTTCATATGAAACAAAAATAGATTTTCAAAATGATTTTTTATATTGTGATAATAAGTTAGATTATCATATTCACAATATTGATGATAGAGAATATACATCGTGGGATTTTCCAAACACTCAATCATTCAATAAAGATTACAACCCTAGATATGAAAGAAATTCACGTATTGTAAATTCAATAGATGATTTTGTTAGTGTTCCACGTAAGTCTCGTTCAAATTCAAATCGTGCTAGGTCTTATAAGTCTAACACAACAAATTACAAAGATAAACCAAGGCGCTTAAGAAAAACAAATCGCAATGAACATCGTCGTGATTTGTCACCTCAATCTAAGGACATTCTTAAGCGTGTTCTCTCGCATGTTTTGAATAAGACTTTAGAAAAAAACCAACACATCAATACAATTTTTGGAATAGATTTCAAAACATTGTTTGAACTTGTAGATAAGAAAGATGATGAAGTTGGAAACTCAAATGTGGTAGTATCTCCTCAATCGGCCCCAACTCCAACCCCAACTCCACAATCTCAACCTCCTAATTCTCCAACAGACAATTCTAATAAAGATTTTGAATATTTAAGAAGTGAGCTTAGTAATCTTGGACTCTTTCCTTCACTCAATGAAGTTGATACATCAATGTTTGATATAAATACATCAGTTTTTGATATAAATATACCAAATTTTGATAATACAAATGTATCAAATATATTTGACTCATATACACCAAATTCCAATTCTGAAACATCATTACATTTTGATCCAAACACATCAAAATTTGACTCATTTGACTCATTAAGTCCCAAACATTATCGTGATAGAAGTGAAATGGATGAAATTGAAGAAGATACAAGGATAATTGAAGAAGTAGATGATGAAGCAGAGTTTATAGCAAAGTTAGATGATATAATGGCATCACAAGGATTAGGAGATGGAGATGCATACATAACTTCTGTCTCCAAAGTCCTTGACCTTTATGATCCTGATTTGACTGACGTTAGTGAAACCTCAGAGCTAGAAGTCCCACTAAGTGTATCAACAATTCAAGACTCCTTACCACTACATAATAGTAAAGCCACTAGGTACATTTTGAATGAAGATGAATGCATGGATTTGTCTGAAATTACATCGCAAAAAAGTTTACCCTATGATACTACTACAACAAATGCACCAAATCAAGAGAACTTTTCACCTTTGAATACAATAAAAATTAAAGTATTTCAAGATGGATATACTCTATTCAAATCAAAAAGCCTCAAATTAAACAAAAAATTACATAAAATTATAGAGGCTCAAAATAAGTCAATGAGTAGAGCTCTACAAGGTCTTAATACTAATATGACTGTTGAAGTAGGTTCAAACTCAAGATTTAATAATAACAATAGATGGCAAACCACTCCAAATTCTACATTACTAGACATTGCCATGACTTACATAAACAAACCTATACCTCTTGAATGGAAAAACATGGAGAATCCACATTTGATTGGAGTTTGTATGAGTATATTTTTCAACTCACAAAAAATTGAAGCTTGGAATATCATGCACAATTACCATAACAATGTTGATACATCAATAGTAAGTATTTGGAATCCTCAGTTATATATGGATGATGATTTAAAAATATACAACAAATACTTTCCAATTATTTTGAATACATCAACAAAAAAAGTTCTAGCTTTTGATTATAGAAATAATGAGGCTATAGATGACTTTGGCAAAAATTGTAATCAAAAGGGTTGGTTTATAATGCCATCTTTAGAGTGGATAAAGTCTCCAATAATTGCAAGAGTAATTGCTGCAAATGATGGACTTATTGTATTAGATAGTAAAAACCCAGCAATTTCTACAATTCATATAAATTATAGATGGGTGTTTTACGACACTCAAAAATTCAATGAATATATTCATGAGAAAGATCAAAGTTTACTTACCATTATAAATCCTTTAACTCACGAATATATGTTTTTACCACCTATTCCTTTTAACATATTTAAGGAAAAAATTGGATATTTGAGTTTTTCAAATGCAAAAAATCAAAATTATCGATTATTTATTCTTGGATGTGAAAAAATTGAACCTACTACAGCAGATATAATTGAACATGTCCAAAAATATGGAAAAAAAGCACCAAAAAAAAGACCGATACATATGGTAAATTTTGCAATTTATAGTTCTGTTGATAAGACATGGAATCATTTTGATCATTTTGAACATACCAAAACAAATCATTTTGAAAATGGAGGAGGACATGGAAATTGTGTTGTTATAAACTATAGATTCTATTTTGGAGGACTACAAGTTATTCCTTGTCCAGAAAAAACTATGGATGATGAATTACCATCTATTTTTTACATCAATTGTAAAAAAAATAGATACCAACATTTGATACATCGCTTCTTATTACATGGCATAGGAAATATACAAATCCCAGAGGCACCTAAACTTGTAAAAGTAACAAATAATAGAATATATGCAATAACACGTGAAGCAACATTGACTACAAAATATCATAAAAATGTAGTCATCATAGAAGTACTATTAGATGAAGATGGTACACCAAATGGAAATTATGCTCTTGTTGTAAATGGTATTATGCCTGAGGAATATGTACTCAAGTTATTTAAAAATCATTGGCAAAAAAAAGTCATTAAATATGAAGTGTATAGTAGTGGTGATTTGATAGCTTTTAGAGTATGTCAACCACAATTTGTAATTTATGACGTAAATAAAACAACATGGAGACTCATACATTTACCTCCAGAAAATATTCTAGAAGGAAATGAAAAAAAAAATCATTTGATAGTAGATGGTGTATATCAACCTGATTGGTTAGCAGTAACTTTAAAAGATTAAAATTAGTGGAAAAATGGTATTTCGATTCTAAACATCAAACAAATTAGATATATTATATTATTTATTTAAATTTACTATAATAGTATTAAAATATTAAGTGTTTAATATTCTTGCTTCAATTATGTGATTAACCAATGACAAATCACAATTGATTCAAATCCTTTAATTGCACTTTCATTTGTTAAGTCTTAAACTCCTAAAGGACTATGGCACATTTTGGGCAAAAATTGTCAAAAACTATTACTATGTAGGGCACTAGAAAAAAGTGATTAAAAGAAATTCAATCACACAAATTTGTACTAGACTACCATGGGAATGTGTGGAATGTTTTTTTGGACCTTTGACCACAAAATTTTATTTTGTGAAACCACCTTAATCTATACACTCCCTTGTTAATTCCTAAAGGTTTAATGAACCTAGTTATGATTTTTTGAGGGCTCAAAGTCAAACTTTATAATTTAAAAGATTTTACATCTAATTTTTAGGCTAAGTGCTATTCATCCTGCTCTATGTGTGAAGCATTGTTTATAGTCATTCCAATAAATATTGCAAAACTTAAAATGATTGATACCTACTCAAAAACATTTGAACCATTCAATTCCAAAGAATGAGGTGAAGTTATGAGGAGTTTTATTTTACAAGCAATGAGGATAGGAAAAACATATAAAATTGATTTTTGAACTCAATTCTCAAAATTTTCAATAAAAAACAAAACACTATATCATACAATAGAAAATTTAGAGTTTAAAGGTCCTTTTTTCCAACATTTATTAATTATTATAGATACAAATTAAGTTATGTTTAATTAAATTTTAGATTGATTGGCTAGGATTTCAATAAACCAAAGGATTAATTTCTTTAATCATATTATATATAATGATTTTTCTACAAAATAAGCATGATAAATGCATGAAACTTTTGGCATATCATAAATTTCATTAGTGTAGTCAATCATGAAACTAAATTTTTTTCATCAATTTTTTTTATAAATTGTAATATATTTTGGCAGGTGGAAAAATGCCCAAATAAAAATCCTACTTTAGAAATCTCTCTGTATATATGCCCAATTTGTGCTTTAAAATATTTATTTCAAATCCAAAAAAATAATAAATTTCAAAATCTCAATAAAATGCAACTTCTAAGAATAATTCAGTAATGTCTAAAAAAATTTTGAAAAATTTGACGATTACATCATTTCCATATGGTTGAATCTACCATTACAACAATCAATATTTCAAAATAATATTTTAAAATCAAATGTTAAAATTTCTTCTAATTAGTTTATAAATTGAGTATTTTCAAATTTTTCATGAATTTTTTCTTCCAAGTTAAGAACTTTCAATTTACTTATTTATTCAAGTTGTTTCTAGGGTTGAATGTTGAATTAAGGAAGTCACTATTTGAAGTGAAATGTACCAAGAGTATTGTTATGGAAGAATTTTTCCACAAATGTTAAACTTGTTCACCTAATAGTAAGAATATTATAATAAGCAATATGTATCCTATAAAAAATTTAAAAATTATGTACAACAAATAACTTCATTTGTTATTCTTGGCTTCATTGCCTCGCAAAATAAAACTCCTCATAACTTTCATCTCATAAATTGAAATTGAAATTGAAATTTTATTTGGTTGGATACAATGATACCTATACAAAGTGATATATCTTACACATAATTGCAAATCTCATAGATTCTTGCATAAAATGTAAATGACCTAAACACAGGCAATTTTGAATAACACCTATAATCAATACTTAGAAAACTCACAATATATTCATACAACATTAAAATATCTATACCTTAAATTAGGTTGTTTGTTTGATTTATTTGATATGCTAAGATTTAAGAAAACATCAATCCCCAACCACATTCTTGGTACCACTAGAAAGCTCTCTACTAAGAGGGGTGCACAAACTTTGTTTTGTGGTGGTTAGACCTACACTATGAAAGTTGTTGAATTTCAAATTTTTTTTGAATTAAAAAATTAAATCAAATAAATTATCTTTTATTTAAAAAACCATAACTTTCACATTGCATTTCCAAACACCACAAAACAAAACCCTTGCACTCCTTTGTGCATAAAGCTTTCTATTTGTATCAAGCACGCAACCTCTCGCATTGCAACAAAGCCATTGCACTCTTATCATAAAAGATACTTGGAATTGAATTTCAAAGTTTTTTAATTAGAAAATGATTTTTACTTTTATTTTGGCTGTGGCAACGGCACATGGTATACTAGTACATATCAAGAAGTCCAATTGCCAACAAGAATTAAGGCAGTCTAATAGTAGGAACCACGCTCAGATGCTCATTTGGACGCTTTAGGCCATGATATCTGAAGTGACTACCACGATGAACGTCTTCACAGTTCCAATGATTTCTGGCATTGAGCTTCACAGTTGTTCCAGCTTTCCTGTAATACATCTGAATCAGTTGGATATCGCAAGCACAACTGCTCCAACTTGCAACGCTGTTTCATCATCTCCATCACTCCTGGAATCTCTTGCTCCCTTCCTCGTCCCTGATATGGCCGCGTGGATGTCAACAACCAACATACATATAATAAAAAGCATCGAACTACCAAAATGTGTATTAAACAGATAGCTGAGCTCATGAATATACTAAGATACGAAGAGCACTCACCATGAGTTCCAGACACCTCATGAGTTCAGCATATGCAATGGGCCATCCAGGAGCAATCTGTCATGCAGTTTAGCAATATGCAGGTTAAAATCATCTCAACTGCTGCATGGAATCAACCAGAGATTGTTTCTCATCTTCAGCACTGGAGCTCAGCAATGTTGCCAGTTTCACCAAAAAGAATCAGTTCTAGTTATGAAAGGAAGAGCGTTAACAGAACTAAGTTACAACTTCAGCAGTAGTAGTAGTAGGACCTAGGGGAAAGAATTCACAGATAAAATAAGACAAATATCTATTGAAATGTTAGAAAGTAGAGGTAGAATACTTCGGGGGAAAAAACCCGCATGTGACTCCAGAAGGATGGGCTACCTCAATGGCTCGTAGCAGGAACCTTTCACCATCTTCCAGCGTGCACTTTCGACCCGCTCGTCCACCCAGTTGGCCTGATGGGGCACTATTCATACAACACCGACCTGCCTGATGGACACATTTCTAGTTCCATAAGGCTTTCTCAAGCATTTCAAAATCCCAAAGCTTCATAAATTTGAAAAATAATATTGAAGAGTAGAAGTTAGAACCTAACAGAACCACATGAAAGCCTTGCTTTGTGAACTGTTTTTGACATGTCCTTCACGGTTATACATGCCCTTCATGGAAATGCACTCAAAATAGAAAACTTGACTTTGCACTAGTTCAACGGACAGGAATGAGCAAGAGATGGCGCTTACATGGCTACTATGTGGCATGATAAAAATTGATCCGAGGTAAAGAGTTTTCACGTTACCTATTAGAGGTGGATTGACGTTTTCACGTTACCCATTACCTCAAATACATTAGGCATGCACATGGAATATTTTAAGCTTGTCATCTCATCCCTATTGACATGAAGTTGGAACAAATTTTAGCTAGTTTTCTCAAGCCTGTTATTTCGAACCGTGCAATCTAAAGTGACTCTAAGAGGCAGCTTGTGAGCAGACTATAATCTGACGTCAATTTGTGCGGATTTGTACCTGAAGAGCAGTCCAGTAACAAGTTGGGCGTAGTCCTGCTCGCCGCAGCAGCATACTCAGGCCATTACTCCATTGTCCATCTGAAAGTTGTCAATTAAAAAAACATTGCTCTTAAATCTTGTGCAAAAAGAGAAAAAAACTCAAACCACTTTGAAATCCCTACCTTGCATAAATTGGACGGCGGAATTTCGGAGACGCCAAGCCAGAAGATCTCGAGGTGCAATTCGAGTACTAAGACTGGTCGCAAGACTCTCGTCGCCTGTAGGCAGGCCTGTCATAGTATCTTGCCAGCCTCCAAGTTGTGCCTTCCCCTCTTCTGTCTGCAACTGTATCATCTCCTCAACAGAGCTAGTTTGATCCGACAGGAAATTTGCCATTGAGACCCACCCGCTCCACATGTGCTCACCTCTGCACTTCTGGAAACGATTCCAACTTCTTACAATATTTTCCAACACAGACTACGGTATCCAACATATCCACAAAAGCAACTCCTTCACTGCTGTTCAGACACCGAATTCATTGAAACTGCTCGAGACTTTTGAAAAGTGCACCTGAAGTATAAATTCTTATCAAGCGGATTAAGCACAAATTTGATCATCAAAAATATTGCAAAAAGGGTAGACGGATGTCTACCCTCTTGAGACTTAATTACCATGTTAGAAGCCAATGGATGCAAAGTTGAAGGCTGTGTAGGTGGAATGGGATAAGATGGCAGAAAAAGTGCACTTGGACTTATATCAATAATCCACTTCTCTGAAACACAGCAAATGGCTATTCCCTGGTTTACATGACCACTAAATGCTAGAGAAATCATCACTGAGAACCGATTTCAACCTTGATGTGACTCGATTTACTGTTGCATCCCCGAGTTTGAACACAAGCAATCGCGCTGAAGATGAGGAGACGTTGGGTGCAATAGTGTACGCCAGCAACGGGTGGAGTAAAGCCATATCTCCACACTCAAGTCTCAACTGCATCACCACGTACAACTTCTAAGAATATCAAAGACAACGTAGACATGACACTTCCATTGAAAAGAAATAATAATCAAATTGGTCTCGGTTGGAACTACCTAAAGGTCGTTTTAACAAATGTATATTAGCTCCACTACAGTACTGGAGTTCCCTTTTCCGTTCAAAGTTTAGAAGATAGATCATAATAAATTTGGAAGAAGGTCTAGCGACAATACCTCCATAGGAGCTGCAGCAGGCACGTCATAAGGTTGTGGAAAAGACACTTGGTCGGAAGCAATCCTGTCATTCATAATCCAATGACTTCTGGGGAACACTGCTACTCCCCCGCAAAACATCTTAGCAGTCCTATCTGCACTGAACCCAACCTTCATGGTATTAACCATCAGCTGCTCTTCCTAACCCTGCAAGTACCAAATTGGGCTTCATGGTTCTTTTAGCAAGTTTTAGGTCCTATGAGGACTTTCTCTAAGTTCAAATTTATTAATTTATTGCCCAATACGAGCAATAAATTCACTTAATCTGGTGACATGACATATAGTCTCATCTATTGATTTCCACAACATGATGAGTTAAATTGGTCAATTTCAAACCATGAATTTAACCGTCATTATCCACACATAGAATGCAGATAAGTAGTAGAATCGACGCCATCTAATAGTTTTGTTGATACCGATAGGCATGGCCAGAGCACAAACCTGCGAGAGACACAAGAAGAGTTGCACTCCAAGGCGGTCTCTGCAAATCTTCACCGTCCAAGCCAGCTATCTATCACACATCATCATGCGCTCGTTAAATTCTGCCACAATTTTTGCATTCATACTTGGTTTGGATCAATTTACATTACACGCCCAAGGATAAACAATACACCTCGACCTCGTCACATCCCGTAAAATGGTCCATTCAGAGAGGGCTCTCAGGTTTAGTGTTTCAAAGCATCAGTGGAAACGCACCTGCCAGGAATGGTGCCAGTAGGGTTCAGGCGAAGTGTTGGCATCAGTACAACGATGCCCTGGTGCGTGCAGCCATTGCCATGGCTGAGAATGGACATCAATGGGATCCATTAAAAACGATCTCAACAAGTTCTCTTGCGCTTGACCCACCACGAATTCATCAACCTCTTCCATCTCCGCCTTGCTCCACATTCCCGGGAAAATAGCATATCCATCCTCAAAAACCTGCTTCCTCGTCCTCTCCAATTCATTCCGAGCCAACCCTAAGCTTGCGTAACAACACCCACCATATGTTATTACCCCAAACCCTAAACCCTGATCCTAAATAGCAACAACAACTACAACCACAAGAGTGACAACCGAAGTCCCAGAATTGAATTCCAAAACAAGCTTTCGTAAATCCCATACGAGTGAGTGACCGCACGTACCCAATTGATGCCTAGAGCTCGCTGAACACACGACCACTGCATTACACGAGCCAGGAGCTCGTAATCCAGAAATTCTCCGAGCACCCTCATTCCTCTGAAGAGAAAATTTCAATGACAAGGATCTATTGGAACTGTTGTGCGGCGAGTTAGCAGCAATACTACTAGCATTGTGTAGAGAGCGGCAGTAGAGAGGCGATGGATTCATCATCTTGGCACGAAATCAAAGACACGGAATCATGTGTTCATTTCTTGTTGCCTTCAGTTCCTCGAAGCCTTGAAGACCAGATTTTTTTCAAAGAATATTCTAAGGCATTGCAATTGCTAGAAGCGAATTTCCACAAATCAGGCATGGAATGTGGCCAATTTCTACGAAAACTGAATTTATTTTCTCACCGAATCTAAGAATTCTTCTTGCTTCTGCGACCCCAACAAGAAATGAGTACCTCAAATGTGCGAATTCTCACTGCAAGATTGCACCAGAGAGACCCCAAAAGCCCAGAACTGAATAATCCAGCGATCTTTTCGACGTGGACAATGTTCCGTTCAAAGTAAAAGCTATTGCCCTTTTACATTAATGAAAAAGTAAAAGGCAACTCGGCAAGGGATAAATAAACTCAGTCGTCTACTATTGATCATTACATTATATATTTACATTGATTGAGTTTAGATTGATACATCAAGCATAGGATCAAACCCAATAGAAATAATTGAGCCAAATTCTCACATTGAAGTATCGTGTTCAAACATTACAATGGAGTCTCAAACTTTTGCATCTCAAAGTCTTCATAAGCAATTTGTAAGTTTGTGTGACTATGAAAGTACACAAGTAGACATGCAAGTAAATACACACATGTCTTTTAAACAGTTCAAATCTCCAATATCAAACTTAGAGGTTGCAAGAATAACAAACAAAGATACGGTAGACAAATATTTCCTTATCTTTGATTTGAATGGAACCTTATTGAAACACATCAAGGAACATGTTTGTACTGAGATGAAGGACCAATATTGCATGCGGCCAAATCTTAGAGAATTCCTCATATTTTGTTTGCAGAACTTTGAAGTGGCATTTTGGACTTGTTCGTTTCGGAAAGATGCACTAAAAATTATTGATGCCGTGAAGGAGGAATGCGATCTTCCAATGCTAAATGACTGTAAGTTGTTTAGCAGGGAAGATTGCGATGAGTCAAACTATAAAGACTCTAGTGTTCCAAAGAAGGGGATACTTTTCAAAACCTTGAATAGTATCTTCAAGGACGACAAATTAGGGAGCGGGGCGACGTCTTTGAATACGCTTTTGATAGATAACAGTCCCATAAAGAACTTGTTGAACGATCCATTTAATGTGATTCATCCTGAAAAATTTCGGATCACAATTGAAACTAGTAATGATTCATCACCATATTTGACTACTATTTTACAACCATATCTTCAAAAATTGAAGAATTTAGAGGGCATATCTATCCCTGCATTTTGTAAAGAATTCCATTTTGGTAATGATCGTTGGGATCGTAGTGACCCAAAGACAAACTTATATCTTGAGCTAAAAAAGGACTCAATTGCCATAGAATCCAATAATCAAATGTAGTGACAAATCTATTGACAAGAAGTTAGTATAAATAATAGTCAAATAAATATTTAGAGCATGAATTTGCATATTTGAAGATCTTTATAACTTCAAATGTACTTGGGGGATTTTAGGATTTAGGGTATGCATTGCCACTATGTGGCCTTTGGATGACAATCCATTGACTTGTAAAGCTATTGAAAGCATTTTTTCATCCCCATATTTAATGTGTTATAGTACTCCCAATAATCCTTTACAACTTGCAAAATTCTTTCTTTTCTATTTCTTTTTATATACTACTCACTACTCACTCTCAAGGGGCCAGGGAGAACTGACCCCCTCATTGCCCCAACTTGGGTTAATTGTGAAAAAAAGCCCCCTATTTTTTGCCATGATTTTTTTAATTTTTTTACATCATCCCTATCTAATTTGGGGCCGCTGATTGCAAATCTGAATTCAGAATTTGCAAAAAAACTCATCTGATTGCAGATAAAAAATTCCACAGTGTTTTCCCCAGGATTAAAATGGGGGCAATGAATGAGGGGTCAGTTCACCCTGGCCACTCTCAAGGTAGCTGAAGTTGATGCCTGTTTGGCTTGAAGGTAGCATATTGCAGTAAATTCCATAACCTAGTTTTGGGATCACTGCTGAGCTGACTGAGCTCCGGTTAAGAAACCAGAACGATTTGCAAGGCATTCGGGGAGCAGGTCCGAGGGAGCAGGTCGGAAGGAGGAGCGTCTAAGGCGGTACCTGCGTGTGAATTTTGACCCAATTCCTCAAAGAAAGGGCAGTGGAGAGCAGCAGTGTCGGATTGCTGCGGTTCAGGGGGGAACGCCATCCCCCGGACGAGCTTCATCCCAGCCAACAGATTCGGCTGTGCCCCCTTCTTGTCGTAATTTCACAACCCACCATGGAGGCAATTGTAGGGCGAGTTTCTCAGGTGCATTTCTCCCTTGCAGCAGGGCATTCCAACAAGAAGAGCTGGAATGGTGGAAGGAGCGTGGAGAGATGCGGGTACTACGGTGTCCAGAGGAGGACTAGTCTGAATTCATCCCTATTGCGGTGCAAGAGGGAGGTGGTGGTGAGAGCTGTGAGTGCGGATGGAGGGGGTGGGGAAGGCAATGGCGGGGAAAGGTTTGGACGTGGGGGTGGTAACGGGGGTGACAACGGGGGCGACAGTGGAGGGAGTGAAAGCTCGGATGGAGAGGAGGGTGCACCGGAGGCTGCGTCGGGTTTATTGGCGTGGTATGCTTCTTTGGGGGATTCTAGTTTAGGGGTTTAGGGTTTAGTATCGTGTTATGAAAACGTCGACAGATGATGTGTCCTTGGATTTTATCTTTCGTTGGTAGTAGTGATGGGGAGGCCAACATGGTCGAGGAAGTGATAGACTACCGAATTGGGTAGGAATTGGGGTTCGGGGTTCAGGGTTTAGGGTTCAAGGCTGACTTTCTTTGTAGCTTGACGTATTGATTAGGGAATGAAGACCATCTGAACAAGTGGTGCTTTGGATCCCTGGCAATTTGGGGTGTCCCTACCTTCAGGGCTGAACTGTGTTTCTTCAACCATCTTTTAGACAATAGAATGTTTACTTTTTCCTGTAATGAAGCATTTTGAAAGTCCAGTGGTGGGTGGTGTTCAGGTACATGGACCAAACTAACAGACATCCAGTGAGCACAAAGGCCATCACGGCGGCCATTCTTAATCTCTTAGGCGACGTCTTTTGTCAGGTACTTGTCACTCTTTTATCGTTGTATTGCAATGTAACACAAAAATCAGGGAAAAGAGTCTTGACATGTATTTTGACAGAGATTGTCTCACTTCTTAGTGAACCAATTATGTGTAGTACTTGTGGATTCGTCCCACCAACGAGTTTACACTAAACGCATCTTTTATGTGGAAACTTCTCTACATTTGATCTGTGTCTAGATATTTCCTAATTGTAGTGACCTTGCATTTAGTACTTACGAAGTTGTGCTTTGAATTTGGTGACGATGTCTTGACGATGTCTTGGTTTGGCAAGCATTTGGAACATATTATCATAGATGATCATTGTTGATTGGCAGTTAGTGGTCGACAAATCTGAGAAACTCGATATCAAGCGAACAGCAGTGATCACTTTCCTTGGTTTTATTCTTGTTGGTCCCACATTGCACACCTGGTAAGATACCCTGAAACTCAACTTCTTTCGAAACATCGAGTGACCAGCCTATTTGTTTTTTGATAATGGCTAGGAGCGTATAGAAAATACTCCCCGATAGCAATCATGACTGCTCATTCCTTGAATTATGAGCCTTGAGAGTGATTTTTGCAATATAGTGGCGCTTCACGTGTGTAGGTTCTCAATGTGATCGCAGGTACTTCACTTTGAGCAAGGTAGTGACTGCTACAGGACTTTCAGGTGCTGCTATCCGGCTTGTGCTTGACCAGGTAGTCTCCAGACTATGCTATTTTTCAGGAAGTGTTTTTTCTTTGCTTGTGAATTATCCTTCTGGTATACCAATTCATGGAGTTCGGTGGATCACTTTTCAACGATTTTTCTTTGTGCAGTTTATTGAGATTGTATTTGCATCTAATTCATTCTATCTAGGTTTTGTTGCTCACAATGTCATTGAGAAACTGACATTCAAGGAAGATGAAGTGCATCTTACGGACTAAAGCCTTGGCTGTGATGCAGTTTATATTTTCACCTGCATTTGTGGCCCTATTCTTCGCTTCATTGTTGACTCTTGAGGGGCGTCCCAAGGACGTTGTCCCTAAGCTTAAGCAGGTTCGTTTCACATCTTCCTCAAAGCTGTGCGAATGCACAGCAGTTTTTTGTAAGGTCGACTGTATGACCTGTTCAGGAGTTCTTTTCTCCTATCATGACTACCGTCATTCATTGTCTACTGCTGCATCATAATTGAAAGCGGTTATTTCTATCAAGATTTTTTTGCATTCTGTGATGCCTACATGACGTTCTATTTCTGCAGGATTGGAAACCCGCTGTCATTGCTAACTGGAAACTTTGGATTCCTTTCCAGTTCGTCAATTTCCTTTTTGTACCCCAACAGCTTCAGGTGATATTTACGACCTCTGTTTCTATGTGCTGCAATCTCATGCTGCAATCCACCATAAGAAAAATTATTCAGACCAGTTTATACGATGGATGATTTACCTCTTTGTCATGGAACTGCTCTCTTACCCCTAAGTGCCCAATGGCCAAAACTGGGTGCTTCCATATCTATACGAGTTGAAATAAATTACGGTATTTAAGACTTCTTTATGGAAGGTAACAAAATGTACCACTACAAAGAAGAAATCATTATCTACAGTTTTAGATGTCAAAGATTACTACAATCAACTATTTGCTGGGGCACTTGGGAATTAAATCTCAACGAATTCATACACCGATTGTTGCTATGTGGGCACAAATACATAGCTTCTTACTAGTTTTCCAGAGCGTGGGAGGCTGATACATGGTTTGTGATATTGTGCAGGTGGCTTTTGCTAATGTGATCGCCTTGGCTTGGAACGTATATCTTTCGTTTGCTAGTCATAAAGCGGTTGCTGTAGCAATTCCGTCGGCAACTGTAGATATTGAGATGTCTCCCTTTGATGGCGAGAAGTAAGACTTGACCTGCAGTGGAGCAAAGTAACTTGAAGGCAATCCACACAGCAAGGATGGATGCCCTTGTAACTTGTAAGGGAGAAGCACAACACAGCAAGGATGGATGCCCTTGTAACTTGTAAGGGAGAAGCACAACACAGTAACTCTTTGAAGGTCCTTTGGCTGGCAGCAAACTTTATTGTAACTTCACTTTTGGATATTGGAATGAACAATTTTCCAATTGGAATTTTCTTAGTTGAAGTCCATATTGGACACCAAATATGCCATAATGTAAGAAATCTTTCCTGTCTTTGATGACAATAATTGGCAAAATAATTATACTGACTGTAGTATAAGGGAGAAGTACAGTATTTTAGATAAAATCAATACTACTTTCATACTTTTTCATCTAGTGTAATTGTCTCCCAACACTCATCCAATTTCATCCAAATTTCATCCAAATTTCATCCAAGTGTTCACAATAATTAGACATCATCAATCTGAAATTCATACGATTTACACTATTCAAATTATTGTGCTATTTGAATAAAATTCAAGAAATCTTTTAATTTCAAATGTGAATACTTGTAATTTAATATTCAAAATGCATTTTTTATTCAAACCCATTTTTTTTCCCCTTAGATCTTTAGAAAGTTATACTTCAAATGTTTTGTTTTTAGTATATCTCTAATTTATTAAGAATAAATTGTAAATAATGAAATATTAAGTCATTATTACTATCTCCTAATGACGGAAGGGTTCTTAGATAAAAATTAAATGAGGTATTTGTTATTAATTTTAAGTGTAGTACAATTTAAAGTTCTATAAGCCATATGGAATATTGTCAATGGTTGAGATTGTTGTTAACCCTTAAAAGTCCAAGGCCTTTTTGGGTTCAAAAACATTATATCTTTTGAAGTGTTATAGATGTAAATGTCACTAAGGTATAGAAATCTCAACCATATAATCTTTGTAGTATATGTGTTGTAGATGTCATGGATCAAATTTGGAGTCATTTGGCCACATGGATTGTTGGATTGTAATAATTGTTGAAATGATTGTTGAAAAATGATGCTAAAATTTTCTTAGCAACACACTTGAAACTATGTAGTGATTCAAAATCAGCCATACAAATACAATGGCGGAAGAAAATATCATTCAATTGATTAATTGTGTTTGCAAAATGACTTTGAAATGTCAAAAAATAGGAAGAAAAGTTGAAAAAAACAACCCATGGAAGGCTAAACTTCCTATTAAAATGCTTCTCAATTACTCATAACTTCTTGAATTGATATGAAATTTTAGCCATACAAACTAGACTAGTATGTGCAACTTTTGCAAAAAAACTTTTTAGAAACAAATACTACATGAAGAAACAAGTTGCCGAAGTTCACTATAATCCAAATATGTCATGATTTTGAACTTTGAATTGCTTCCAAACATTCAAAACAACTTGGATTGACATGAAAATTGTACCACAATAACTAAATTGCATGGGGAATATAATTCAATTTTTTTTTATTGAAAAATAACATTGGATGAGGAGATACAAGTCCTTGAAGTAGTAGCCATCAAATGTAGTTTGGTGAACTCAAATTGAACCTCTAAACTTTGGTTAGTTTGCAAAAAATCAATACATCTTGGATTGATCTGAAAATTTTACCACACAAACTAGAAAAGAGAGCGCAAATTTTCCAACAAGTTATGTTGAATTCAAACATTGGATGCAAAAGTTACAATACTTTGAATTATACTTGAAACTATGTGAGGACACTTTTGGTCCTCTAGAGTGTTTAGAGTTTACATCCTACATGCCACTTTAAAACTACTTATTTTGTTACATGGGATTCAATTATTGACCATAAAATACTATAATATAATGGTCTAGCCCCTAAATTAGAAAGGATCTATTTTGGACATTTTCAATATTTAGATAGCCTCTAAATTGCTAACTTCATACTCTAGAATTATTGCATGAAGTTTTTAAATTAGCTTACAATCACCAAGTTCTATGATTGAAGCATTATCTTATATCATTTTGTATTGTGCCTATTTGTGACATTTATTTCTTCAAGCTCTCCAATGTGCTTATTTGGTACTTCATTTTTACTAACACCAAGAATCATGATCTCTTACAACTACATAAGCCACACACTGGAGCATTAGGTTCCAATACTAGTCAACTTTCATTAATTGATATCCAAACACTTGGTGGTACTAGTACTATTTACCCTATTGTACTTAAACCACCTTTGAATAATACCCAACTCCCTACTAAGCCCAAACACCCTCATTTGAGGACTCAACGTTATAGCCTAGTGAGAAGCAAGACACCATCTATTTGGTATCAAATAGTACCTAAGAGCACTCCACAATGTCATGAAGACAACAATGAGGCTCTATTATCAACCTCACCACCCATGGCCACTTTGGCTTACCACAGCACCATACGGGAGGGAAGAAGGAGAACACCCTTCCTCCTAGTACTCTATAGAATTTGGTAGCCCCCCCCCCCCCCTTTCCTTTATAAGTCTAGAAGACATTCAAGATACATTTCCTTCTTGGGAAGGTACTTGATTCCATACCTTAACCTCAAAAAGACTCCTAATCTTCCCATCAAAATAATTTTTAGCCCTAGGATCCAACTCTAGAGTTTGAATCCCTTTTCATGAGCTACTCTTTACTTAGATTACTTTCAATTACTCACTTTTTCAAGACAATTATTGAGTAAATTATCACCCTTCAAAGGTCTTAATTCTTTAGGAGATGTAGTTCTCCATGACTCTATCTTTTTGTTTATCCATAACTTCTAGTTCATAGCTAATCTCTACTTGAGCTTTAGCATAATAGAAATCTTTATCTCTTTAGATTTTCAACGATATGTGGCATGTCCAATTTTGACAAGGGATTCCTCTTGAAATCCCCTCTCTTATGTCTCACATCATGGATTTGCTACTAGGACTCTTCCAACTTTGAACCATATCTTTTGAATTACAATATGGATCCTTGCTTTCTTTGAACCTACAAACACATATTCCCACCATCTTTTCAAGCATGTATGGCACACCACCTTCTTCATCCTAATTAGAATGCTACAATAGCTTATATGCTCATGACTCTTCAATTTTATTCATGCAGTTTCTTGCAAAGCTTATGAAGTCACCCCCAAGGGCCCCCTCACTTACCAAAGTGACATAGGCATGTCTTGTAATGAGGTTTGTAGCAAATTTCTATGCATATGTTCAAAAAAGTTCTTTGGTTGAAAGCTCTTCCATATATAAAACTAAAGTATTCATATACTTAAATGTTACCTCATGCATAGATGACATAATACATTATATTTATAATACTTTCAAAATGGACTTGCTTATATATGTTCCCAACCAAAAAGTCAATCAATATAAAATTGAAAAAATGAATTATATCTAAATGAGTTTTTAAAGTATCATTCATTTGAATAAAATTTCATTTATATAAGTTAGGTTTTTATCCATGTTTATGAAAGGACCATTTGTTAAGTAGATTTTAGCTGATAAGAATTTCATTTCAATTAAATGTCAAAGCTATTGTATAGAAGTTTCAAGTAGGACAAAATTTGACAAAATAAAAAGACAAAAGAAATAATAAAAAATTGATATTAATGATTCTTCCTACTTTAAAAAATTTGTCTTCTTTTATTATCAAGAGTCATAATTGGTTAGTTTGTATTGATTAGTCTTTTGGGAAAAAAGTCAATAGAATTTTTTTTCAAATACTTCGAAATTGTTTTTCTTTAATTTTCTATGAACACTTGCAATGAGAGGTAGTAGCTATCTATTAGTGTCTCTATACATGTACAAAATAATTCTTCAAAAAGTAGAACCCCAAGGGATGGAAGTCCATCAATATCTCAAAAACTGAATGGACTTTTCTAAAATTGCATTATAAGAATAACTTAGGGAATCAACTTTTCGAGGTAGTTTCTTGTCCTTGATAAAAGGGCAAACTTAGATGTTCAAAACCCTAGTCCAACATTCAACCCTAACATCCCCCAATAAGAAGTAGGAGGCAAGACTTTTCTTTTGGCTTTTTAGTGCCAGATTGCATGAGAAAAAAATAATATGGCTAAAAAATGGCAAATAATCGTGAAGATTTTTGCCAGAACACTTTGAATATAAAAAAGAAATTGGGATGAAATCACCAAATTGTGGATGAAAATAGATTTAGAGACATGTAATGTGCATGAATGTGATATTTTCTATCCAATATGTAGATGAATGCTGAAATTTGGAGCACTGTCATAACATTTTATATTGCTACTTTGGCACTTCATAAAAAATGAAAAAAAATGACAGGGTTGAATGCTTTCACGGACCTACGTGATTCCAACTTCAAAATTCATAACCAATTCCAAGGAGGTTAAAAAACATTAAATGACTCGAGTTAAGGTAGGAGGCTCAAACTCCAACCGGGCATTAAAAGCGAACATAACTAAGAGGTACATTTTGCTTTCTTCAATGAACCAACTTTGCACATTGCAGGAGGTGGTTGCTTTTGATGACCACTATTGATCATTTTTTTTCAACTTCAAAAATTTGTAACTAATTCCACAAAGCTCCAAAAAATATGAAACGACTTGGGTTAGATGTCAATTCCACTTGCCTTTCAAGAAAAATTTACTGAAAAATATTTCAAGAAGCCACACCCCATATTGCGAATTAGCTCTTAAATGGGTGCTTTCTGGACCTCCTAGCATAGCATAGAAGCAACCCAAATTTGTTCCTTGCAGTGATGCTTGAGCCAATACTCTCACAGTTGGAACTCTCAGCGTTGTTATCAATTAGACATCACTTAAGCTTACATGTGCAAATCTCATACGAGCAGCAGTTGATGACGGATGCTGTTTACATACCATCTTAGGCAATTGAAGCCTCAATTTTACACAATTGGATACTCAGATTGCGGCCGTGGGTTGCCGTAGAGCCTCTCTTGCTCCTCCCACCCACAATGAATTGGAATCGAACTACATTAATTATCAATCAATCTACTTAACTAGTCCTCGCCTCATAAAATAAATCAGTTGTTCAATGCAACAACTTTTCTCGGTTTAAGTACTCCTACTTCAGAAACAATAATGAATCACTCAATTATAAACTCCTACTTTTAGAAAGAATTAATTAGAACAACTGTTTCAGCTCTCACAGTACACTAAAGAAGAAGCGGCCGTTGTAACAAGCAGCGGCCGTTGCAACAAGCACACCCGGCAATTGAATTCATTGCTTGCTGTAGTGGCGCTGGAGCATGGCAAACAAGTACTCGTTCCATGTGTCCACAGGACCCGGCATGCACCAGTGCAGGCAGTCTTGGGGAGGGGGTTTGCCATCTTTTCCTCGCGACACCTGCAATGGTTTCAAAAATAGATGCATTTGAGCAAAACTTCGGGCACCAAATTAGAATTTGCAGCGACAGAACATGTGAATACAGACTTGTGTGAGTGTTAAATTTGAACTTTCACCCACATTTATATATGAAATAAATCATTCAACAAGGCTAAAAGCTAAACAATCCTTAAACAAATTAAAAGACCAGAGGCAACATATTCTGCTACTATTAGATGCTGAAAATTCAACAACTAGGGATCCAAAGAAGAATCAGTGTCGTGCAGCGGAGGAGCAATCCATACTTGATAGTATTATTTATACCAGCATTCGCACTTACAAAAGAGGGTTCAAACATCAGTTGCAATTACAATGAACTTCTTCATCAATTGTTTTCTTCATGTTAGTGAATAAACTACTTTTCTCTACATGAATCCTAAAGACACCTACAACATTCTTCAGTAGGGAGGTTATTGGGGTCCTTCAACAATGACCGACACTATAACAAGAACAATTCATGTTGCAGTGTCCCACAATTTATGAACAAGTTTGCATTCAAGATTTTCTCCAATGAAAGGAGCCTTGATTCATGGGAAGCAAAGGGTCCCTTGCCTTGAAGTTCAATGGATTGTTACAGACTTCCATTGCCGAATAATGGTTTTACAAACATGAGGTATACATGAGAATCACATGGTTATGGGCAGCAGGACTTACTTGCTTGTTGGGATCATTGTTGCGGTAAGGCCCCGGGTGACCATCCGCCCGGTACCGAAACGAATTCATGATGTCCATCACACGCAGTCTCTCCTCACTAACGTTGGCGGCCTTCACAGCGGCCATTTGGTGGCCGTAGGCTGCCTCCATATATTTGTTTTCCGGTATCTCGTCGTCTGTTAGTGGCTTCGTCTTGCCTGTGCACGAGCCGCCGGTGTTCCAAGCCCCGCCTTCGTAGTGATCAGGCGAATACGTTCGAAAAATCGTCAACCCCCTGCACATGAATTAAAACAAAAACATGCAGGGTTGTCAGTTAAGTTAAATTGTTCAATCCAAGAACTTTCAACATCAGAGAGAAATTAAAACCTTACGCATGTTTCATGACACGAAGAGTGACCTTGACAACCAAAAAAATTAGAGGATTTCTGTAATCTAGCTATGACCGAAATCCAATCAGTGTGGAAATAGTTCTTTTATCTGCGATTTAAATGAAAAATCTGGGATTGAGAGGGCTTCTTGGGCACGGAACCAATGAATATCTCTGCATAAATTGCAACTATAGCAGTCTCGAGTAGTTGCAAATACATCGCACAAGGTTGTACTAAAGCATTTTAAAATTTCTGTTTTGTTAATACATTTCTGGCGGTCTTTGCAGAACCGTCGCTAAAACTCTCGCAATCTCAACCTTCTGTACTAGTGGTACGTAAGGTACACTTCTGGCGACGGGACTCCCATTTGATATCAAATAGAAACAAAACGAAACTGAATGTATACCAATTCCAGAGTTCTTTCTCTCTTTGCTTGTAACAGTGATCGTGACGACAGCATCTTGAACAAGATGTCACAGAGTCAGACCTTAGATGAACAGACTCTCCGTTTACGCCGGCCAGCCTCAAAAACAGAGCTGGAATTTTATTGTTATTATGATGATGATGATGATGATGATTGATGGCATGGTGATGGTGTTTATGATAAAGCAAGTTGGGAAAATGAATGGAGGAGCTGTAACCCTCACTCACTTGTATCCCGGATACGTCACAATGGCGTTCACGGCCATTTTCATGGACATCGCATATGCAGATAATGTATCATACTCCTTGGGCAACGTCGTGTTCCACCACTGCTGCCCTCCCACAAGCCTAGTCCCGTTCACCACGTACGCTGCCTGCTTGCTCCCCCACCAGTGCCCGCTGGCCACCACCAACACGTCGAAGCTGGGCAGCCACTGCGTGATGGTGGCGTCGAGCACATCCAGGTGCAGCTTTTTCAGACCCTCGGGGGCGAACGAGATGGCGTCCGTGGTCACGTTCACCAGCCAGGAGGACCAGATGCGGACCAAACGGAAGTCGTAGTCTTTGAAGTCATAGCTAAGCAGCTTCTTGTTGCGGCCGAGCACGGGAGTCGATGCCTGTGTATTTTCCCAGCACACAAATTTCAACTGGATTAGTGCTTGTGTTTCGTGCTGAGGGAGCAAGAGAGGATCGATCGAAAATCTGGGTATATCAGTGCTCATATAGTTAATTCACAGCCACACTCAAGAGAAATCCTAAATGCCCATCATTCTATGGAATTTTTGAAGAATCTCATAGTCAATGTGCAGTGATGATAGAGTAGGAGGAATGGAATTTGGACATCGAAGATGACCATCTATGGAACTTTTGAAGAATTCCATAGCTTGTCAATGTCCAGTGATGATAGAGTAGGAGGAATGGAATTTGGACATCGAAGATGACCATCTATGGAACTTTTGAAGAATTACATAGCTTGTCAATGTCCAGTGATGATAGAGTAGGAGGAATGGAATTTGGACATCGAAGATGACCATCTATGGAACTTTTGAAGAATTCCATAGCTTGTCAATGTCCAGTGATGATAGAATAGGATGTACACTAGGATACACTAGGAATGGAATTTGGAAATCCATAATGTCAATCTATGAATTCTTGAAGAATTCATTCAATGTCCAGTGATGAAAGCTAGAATAGGATACACTAGGGTACATACACCAGGAATGGAATTTGGCGCGTACAAAAGGATATTTGTCCAATTTCTGAATTGGAATTTTTCTGTTAGCAAGATTATGAGAGTGTGGATCGATCGATCAGTCAATCGAACGAGATCTGTTATGCCCCGTCCGCGCCAATTCAGCGCCAATTCAACCACGTAGTGCAATTAGCGAACTGGAATTCGTCACTAATGTACGTCTGCGCCTCACAATTTGAATCAATTCGCAGATTGATGCTAGTTTACTCTTGCTAACAATCTCACCGTGATTTTACATTCACTTCCATTACTAAGCTTAGACTTCTGATTTTCGGAACAGGGAAACTAACTGCCTGCCAATACAGTCATTTGAAGTGCTGCATTTGCAAGAAGCCGAAGTTTGCTGTCTTGAAAGACCAACTCTCCATTAATTACCTTGCAAGTTGCATCTAATGGACGAGCTAACCTCCCAATGAAGGACTTGTAGTGAAGTAACTGTTGCTAATGGCTTGAAATGCTAGTTAAATTCGCTGAGCAACCACAAAGCCAAACTTCCTATTAGTTCCCTCGCAACCGTTGCAAGTGCAGACACAACTCATGTTGCTAGTTTCCTTGCAAGTGCAGGCACACACTGGGTTAATTCGAAAAAATATTATAATGGACTTGAGCACTATTGCTCCACGTAGAGTTTGGATTGAGGCATATATGTATCCTTACATACCTGCCACAGGGAGCACAGGAGAGCTTCGTACTGGTTACGTGTAACAGAGTCGCCGGTGAAAGCCACAGTCTTGCCGCGCATGAGGTTCAGAAACTCGACGGCGTCGAAGTCGGGTAGCGCACAGCCTTGGGGCTTCCACTTCCAGTTAAGAAACCCGGTGTCGGGGCGACCATTTCCAGGGCAGTTCTGCTGCTGTGACAGGATGGGGCAAGTGGCGTTGACGTAGAGCGGCTTCCTGGAGGTTTCTTCCACCCATTGGCCCTGAAATAAATCGCACTCCAACTCTGCGACAACTCAAACAGCTTCATGAGAATCAAAGATTTCATCACGCACCGGTCTGGATATAAATGTTTGCTTCTGTAACGAATCCTCCACACTTGCGTTCAACAAATTATGACAACTCGTAATGTCTCACACAAGTGCATTGGTACAGTCACAGTACATATTGCAACGGTTCTGCAAGGACTACCAAAAACTAATTAACTATTTTGCAATGGTTTAGTACAACATTGTGCAATGTATTTGCAACCACTTGAGATTGAGATAGTTTTCACAACAGTTTAGGCAGTTGGTTCCGCACCCAGGACTTTTGCAAAACGTTTGCAGCAGTGCTTTATCAATGGTTCGCACTAGAACGGCCATGAGTTTGAGGCAAAGTACTGAACCACTAAAAAAAATCATTACAAAAGTATTATTTTGATGATGTATTGTAACCGCTACTTCCTGTTTTAGGATATAAATTCAAATTTGCTTCTGCAATTAGTCCCCTGCACTTGTTTTTAATAAAACATGGTAACTGGTCTCACACAAGTGCATTGGTACCGTTGCATTATTTACTGAAGCTCGACTTTCAATCTCTTACCTTGTCGAGAAGGAAGTTGCCGCAAGGGCTCGCTCGCATTGCTGCTGTCCGTCGTTGCTTGCTCTTCTTCTTCCTCCTTGGCTGGAACCTCTTCGGGCTCCACTGCTTCTTCAATCTTCGGTGAAGACTTAGAGAGCACTTCTACTTCAATCTTGAATGGATCCCGAATCAACTGTCGTGAGGGATCGTAATATGAGGTTTTGGCTTCCGTGTTGGACACTAAGGGAGCGACGAGCATGACCATGGCGAATGCCAGAGTCACAGCGATCAGACAGAGGAAAGGGAGCTTCACCCAGCACGCTAGTTGACTGCCCTTGCCATTAGAAGGCCGCATGTTTGCGATTCTTGCCTCCCTTCAGGGCGATTAGCGGGCAAGCTGCCTGTTTTCACAAGCTCCAACGCGTACTGCTCCCTCACTGCAAATGCATTCACACCTTCACTGCTCAACTCAGTTTCCAGCACACCTACAGCTGCGCAAGCTTCCAACTGCGAAGACACTCATCACCAGCGGCCTTCTTGCTGCCTTGAGAAACGCATCTGTGAATATTTCTCGTGCCGCAACTCCCGAAAGGATTCAACAGACTAGTCCGATTCAAGCTCCATTCACTACTCTAATATTTCGGATACTTTGAGAAAATTCTATTTGCTCTGAATCCCACAATGCAGCTGCCGATTGCGCAGAACAGATCCTGACCGCGAGTTACCCAGACTAGATCAAGATCAACCTCAATATTTCAACCTTGGCTGCACAGTACAATCTATCGGTTCAAAAACCAACTCAGATATGGTCTGGCACCGGATCCACAACTGCCATGCATCACTCGCGTTGCTACTCTACGCAATTTAGGGAATGATCCGGGTTCAAAAAATTCCACGAATCGCCCATATCTATTCCAAGAAGCAAAACGAATGTCACAAAGCCATCCCGTAGTTTCCAAACAGCAACCACACTTTCTCTCTATCTATGAAGCTCTCTTTCTCTGAATGCTCAAACTGAACCAAAAAACATAGTACCACGATACCAATCTCCACCAAGGTAGCACCTGGGACGTACGTCACCTGGAGGTTGGAGCGGCACGGCCACCCAAGTGTCACAACAGCAGCTGCACTCTTGCACTGAGCTTACTAAGCAAGACTGCGAATGTGCCCACGATCCAATCGAAGAATGGCGAGCTGCAACTACGGTGACTTCAAAAATTGAGTCAGTTTCACTCGGTGTACCATATGTTGAAAATGAGTGGATGAAATCCGAATGAGCAAACATGAATGTTGTCGTATCTTGTGCATACTGCAATCTTAAAAAAAATTGAAGCACAAGGAAATTATGGTTTGGAAGTAAATAAATTTCAAAGCTAACCACTCACACACAGACTCTGTTTCCATTTTTTATGAAGTATTAAAGTGGAATTATAAAATGTTACAATGATGCTTCAAATTTCAACATTCATCCACACATTGGATAGGAAATATCACATTAATTAGCACATATCACATGTGCATAATTTTATTTTCATCCACAATTGGGCAATTTCACCCAAGATTTTTTTGAAGTTTGAAGTTTGAAATTTTCTGGCGAAAACTTCATGATTGGTTGCCAATTTTTAGCCACATTATTTATTTCTGGTGTTTTTTCTGGTGCAATCTGGCATTATAATGCTAAAAAAACAACATGATGGGGATCTTGCTCCTCGTTCCGTTTGCCTGTTCCCGACACTAGTTCTGGCGCCTGTTCGGCAACTCATTCCGGACCTCCGATGGACATGGAGTGGAGTGCAAAAAGTCTTGCATTCGGATAACCCATTTGCAGTGAGGCCAAAGATGTCTTCTTTGGATTTGCAAATGAACTGTCTGTCTTCGCAGCGATGGTGAGGCATCGAAATTCATTGTCATTTGTGCCAAAAAATATGTGTACGATTCCCCTGATTCAAATGCGAGGATCAGGAACACGTACAGGTAGTGCACAGCGTACCTCTGAGCTTCTAAATCAATGTAACACAGATCTAGACAGTAATAACTTGCTTTCAACTGTGATGCCGGACGTTAAACACACACACACACACACCTCGAGCAAAAGGGGGTGCCTGTCACGCGCAGTGGCCTTCTCCTCCTCCGTTCCCTCCGTCTATTCCTTCCTCCCTGCCTTGGCCTTGGCTCCTCCTCTTCTCCCTCCCTCTCCTCACTAGAAGAACCCCGCGTTTAACTTGACGGATTTTGTTGCGCATCATATTACAATTTCATGTTGTTATGTCAAAAATTACGTCCAATGTAACATCAAGATGTAACATCTTGATGTTACATTGGACGTAATTTTTGACATAACAACATGAAATTGTAATATGATGCGCAACAAAATCCGTCAAGTTAAACGCGGGGTTCTTTTAGTGCTTGCTCCCTTCCTTCCTTCCTTTACTCCTATCCTTTGGCCATAGATTTTTTCAACCTCTACTTTGTGTCTTTGTCTTTGACCCCTAATTGTCCAAGGCACCAAATTTTCATGTTTCAAATATTGTGAAGTTAAATAAATCCTAACCAGCTTTCTATTTTTAGTAGTTTATATTTTTACAAAGCTCTATTTGAAGTTTAATTTTAGCATTAAAAATCCAATTTTTAAAATGGGTGATTATGAATTTTCTATTCAAGATTTTGTGTAAGGGTACCCATTGCAATCTTGACTTCACATAGTATCGAGGGTTCTTAGAAATAAGCCTCAAATATACTAGATTGTGGAAAAATATCACAAAAAAAATTCATTTAAAAAAATTATAGAATAGATTTTGGAAAGACATAAATTGATTGGGGTTGTGCATGTTGGGCCTTATAACCTCATATATTTGGGGGGTGACCAACTTTGTAGATTTCATATGTGAAAAGAAGTTTGAAAGATTTTTGAACATATTGACTTTTCCAACATATTGATTACATGGACAAGTTATAGCACATACATATTTCTTTTCTAAAAATGTTGAAATACAAAAGCCTTCACCTTTTAAAAGGGCTAGTGAAGCCTACGTTTAAAGTTAAATTTTGGTACATTGAACTTGCAATTGGTGGTAAAAGTCATTTTATAATCTTGGAACAATGTACTTGAACAAGTTAACCAAAGAATCCCATGGTTGAATTTGTTTAAAAAAAATATTGATGAAGACTATAACCATGCTTTTGGAATGAATGGTAATTAAGAAGTATTTGAAATGAAATTTTAAGTTAAATATTTGTTGCAAAAGAAAACATTTAACCCCTAAATGCTTAAGGCTTGTTTTGAGCTTCTCAAGATTTGCTCTAAATTGAACAAAAGCCAACATTTTGATAAGTTGAATCAAATTTTTTTGAATTGTAACCGTACAAATTCAAACTACACATGTTAGAGATCACATAGGAAAAGGAAATTGATTCTTAAGGCTTTATTTAACTTCACCATATTTGAAACGCGAAAATTTGGTGCCTTGGACAATTAGGGGATAAAGGCAAAGAGACGAGGTTGAGGTTGAAGAAACGTGTGGCCAAAGGATAGGAGTCAAGGAAGGAAGGGAGCAAGGACAAGGAATAAAATTGACACCCTAGGGGGTGTATTTTGCCTCCAAAGGTGTCCCTAGACACCCAAACAGGGTGTCCCCGAGGACACCCAAAAATTTCACAAGGGTGTCCTTTTGACACCCAAAAATTTATTAGGGTGTCCCCCGACCCCCTAATAAATTTGCAAGATTTAAGAAGATGCCAAGTATGAGTGCAATAGATGACTACAGAAGCTATGCAAATGCAATATCTGGGAGGGAATTTCTACTAGCCATTGCTAGTATCCTTGAAGACAAACTCATTGAGGAGCTTACTACTTCTCCATTTTTCTCTATTATGGTGGATGAATCCACCGACAGGGCTTTAGAGTCACACTTGATTACTTATGTCACTTACTTGAAAAATGATGGTTTTAGCCAATCCAAAATCAAATTTCATAACCTTGCAGGCATTCCAGATGGTACAGCAACATCCATATTTAAAGCATAGAAGAAGACTAGAATGAAATATGATTTGAATCAAACACACCTTGTTGGACTTGCTACAGATGGGACTGCATCTATAGTTGGTGTGCATGAAGGTTTTGCAACAAAACTGAAGAGAGAGGTATTACATTTGTTTAGAACACATTGCATAGCCCATAGGGAGGCACTAGCTTCCAAGGATGTAGTGGAAGCAATCATTCCTCTGGCCTCACTGGAGAAGTTATCGAACAGATTATATGGATGGATTGAAAAGTCGATTTTGAGAAACGAAGCATTGCAAGGGTTATTGACTATCATGGACATTGGGCGATTGAAAGTTCTGCATGTTCACAATGTACGGTGGTTGTCTATGGGCCAAGTAATGGAATGAATGACATCAATTATGCCAGCTATATTATCCGTTTTTGGTGGCCCAGGTGGATGTGGAAAACTATACCATGAGTTCCATTGTTTTTCAGTTCTATTTTTTATTCATCTTTTTACAGATGTACTTGGAGAGTTGAATATATTGAACAAGATTTTCCGGAAGGAGAACTTGGATCTGACTGAGATTGGAGAAGCCATAGAGATTACAACATGGGCTTTGTCAAGAAAATTTTTGGAGGATGAAGATGAGGAGTTCGGTACATATACAAAATTTGTGGCACATTTTTTGGACATTTCTAGAGGTGGTCAGATTCATTTCCAAGACTCCACAGAAGTTGTGCATTCACATATATTGCATTATGCACCATTGCCTCATGCAGTTGAATTTGGTGGTGATGGCACCTTGCAAGGGTGTAAGGTGATTGCACAGGCTTATGTGCTCAATGTAATAGACTCATTGCAACAACAATTTTCAGATTTGAAGGTCTTCAATGCAGCTAAGCTATTTAGCCCCATTTTTTTTCTAGCAGACTTGACACTTCTTCACCAAAATGCTTCTTTATGACTTCAAATTTTTATTGGGCACTTCTGTACCAACGGAGGGAATTTTCTTGATGAACATGGTTTAAAATCTGAGCTTCGAGGTTTTTTGGATACTCTTCAAATTTCATGTGGTGGTTTGAAAATGCACCAAGTTTGGATGGTTTACTCTTCCAATTTGGACTATGTTGGAAGATATCCTCACATGACAAAGTTGTGGCAAACTGTTCTTGTAATTCCTGCTAGCACAACTTCTTGTGAGAGAGGATTTTCGACTCAAAATCATATTAAGTCTACTTTACGCTGTAGGTTAGTATTGGAGACTTTGGAGACAGAAATGAAAGTTGCAATGGCAAAAATTCCCATAGAAGCCATTGACTTTGAACAAGTTTGGATTAAATGGTGTGCCATGAAAGGTCGCCGCTTGTAGGTTTGATATGTTTTGCAAGCTATGATATGTAGTGACTCTTTTCATTTGTAACCAAAATTTTATATTGATATTACATATTTTTCAAAATTGAGAATATTCTATCTAAGCAAAAAAAATAAACGAATGTATGGAAAGTTAGGGACACCCAAAAATTGGACAAGGGTGTCCTTTTGACTCGGGTGTCCCCTAGAAATTTGGCTAGGGTGTCAAATTTTTTCCCTGAACAAGGGAGCAGGAGAGGGAGAAGAGGAGGAACCAAGGCAGGGAGCGAATGGAACGGACGGAGGGAACGGAGGGGTAGCAGAGGCCCCACTGCGCGTGACAGCCCCCCTTTTGCTCGGGGGGGGGAGTGTTTCACGTCCGGCAACTGTGATGACGCTGGCGCAGCAGTGATTGTTACAGTATTCCAGATGTGCGGGAACTCCGTCATGGCGAACCCAGGCAGCGACAAGAGGAGGCGGCCAGGCGGGGAATTCACCGGAGAAGCGGGAAACCATCCCAGGGAATGATAGCAGGGAAACGAGAATGAAGCCCTGACTCCTGAGGTTCCTTCCACGCTCCATCCACTGGCTTCAATTCATCCATGGGGGGCAACGAGGGCGTGATTTCACCGTGGCCAACTGGCTGGGTACGTTATAAAAGTTCGCTCAGTGGGGAGTAATTAAGGTGCGAAAGACAGCAGCTAGCTGGCCATGAAGAACGCGCCGCCATACATGTTGCCAATTCGGTGGAAGAGCGAGTTCAGCTTGGACAAACCGACAAAGAGAAGGGCTTGGCTTGCTTCTGCTTGGCTGTGCGGAATGAAGATTTGCCTGAGTCCTTTCGAACTTGCACAACTGTCTGCAAGCACATGCCTGGAGAGTCCTTGCATCGATCGGCGATGAACGCCATGTAAGTTACGTCAAACTCGATTGCATTCACAGGCAGGGGTCAGGTCAAATCTCCACTGGAACTTTTTTCACCCGAAACCACTGGCAGGCATGGGGCTCAAGTCAATCTCCCACAACTAATAAGCTATTTGAGGAAACGGGGGTCATCAGTAACCGACTCCGTCATACTGAGCTTGCTGTCTGTCAGTAGCGCAATTTTCAACGCACGTGATGCGCTTCACCAGGCACTCAGGGCGGGACTTGCAGTGCAAATTGATTGTCAACGAAAGTCTAAAGTAAGTTCGTTTCTATTCTGACCTCCGAGTTTAGTGTTCCACGGCTTATTCTTACCCACTCAGCTCAACTTACAAGAGCCGCTGAATTCGAGACAGGGTATTTTATTTATGCCACAAAAGGAAAAGAGTTCCATCCCCGGCCCAGAAAATAGAGTGCAAGGAGACAACCTGAGGGACACCAGGACGGTCTCTCTAATACGGAAGTGGTACCTAGTAAGGTAAAACAGCCCGTTACGGACCAAAGACCCACTGTGGACTCCTCCAAATGACTCCATTATGGTTTTCTTCCGATGAATCATGGTTTTCTTTTGGTGAATCAGATCTGGGCCACAATCAATGTCTTAGCTAACTGGAATGGAGTGATTAGTGACCACAATAGGAACCTTCAGCTTTTTAGTGCTAATTCATTGTAGGAAGTGACTTTTTCAGGCCTTCTGTGTTAAAAAAATATTGTGACTGCAATAGGTGAGTAAGATGAACGTTATGGATATACTTTTTTTGTTGGTCTTGGAGTAGTCTATAGACTCTTTTAGGTCATGATGGCCAGAACACTTCAGAAATTCATAACAAATTCACACTTTATCAAAAAAATATATAATTTCAATTGCTCACGCCATTTCTATCACTTGTCTTTGTGTGGGAAATTTTTAAAAAAAATTTAGCAATGACATGAGGACAAACCCTCCATTTGGTCCGTAATGGGCTATTTTACTTTATAGGGATAGTCACACCCCATCTGAGAATCGTCCGAGATTAGACACGTGGCATTTGCTAAGTGGTTTTTCGTGGGTTTTTGGATCTCTCAACCTCGAGATTTGGGAAGTGCTGTTCTTCTTCTCCAAAGGTGAAGAAATGGATTGGAGAATGGGTTTTTTCAACAATTTTTCACTCCTACTTACATCACTTTCACCTTGCTTAATGCATATCTTGTTTCTTATACCCTGAGTTCAATCCTACTTCCACACTGCCTATGCCACCTATGATCTGTATCACCTGCACACATTTACGACCGCGAATTAGTCTCAACTTCCAAGAAAACCATGGTGTTTATGTTAAAAAAGGGAGTCACATCATCTTCTTGTTTAATGGCTTTCCACTAGCTTTTTTTTCTCTCACTAAGCTTGTATATATTCTGCGAGAAAATTTGTTTCTCAAAGGGAGGTAACTACCCCTATTTTTGATGACTCAAGCATTTCAGCTTATAGGATATGGAAAATTTGTTGAGGAATTGAGTTCAATGTGTGCAAATATAAAGATGAGAGAGAATATAAAAAGATTTTTTTCCCCTCAAAAATGAATATTTTATTCAATATAAAATTCCAACCTAACAGACTCACCTATTACAGTTAGTTTTAGCACTTTTCTCTAAGCAAGAAGGGATGAGAGATGAGTGGACACTTGAAAAGGTACACACAAAAAATCTTTTTCAATGAATAGTACATCTAACTATAATTGTCTACTATAAGTCACCCTACACAACCATCATTAGGGGTTGTCTAAAATAGACACTTTTATTTTAAGTAACAATAACTCATGACTTTCAACAAGTCATGTCACCTCCACCCTCTCTCACACAAAGAACGTGAATTCCTAAATGCCCAAGCAACAAATTATAGTGTTTATGAAACTTTCAAGCAATGGTTAAGTCACTGCTTTAATTTTTTCACATTTTTGGGGTTGAACAAGTTACAATATGAAGTCTACCTTGACATGATCAATTTCTTTCTCCAACATACTAACTTCCCAAAAAATTTAATGAACTTCGATTGCAACCATGATTGTCTATTGCACACTGAAAGTGAGCCTCAATATCCCATGAGAGTTCGCCATGATTTTGAGATCATTGGAAATCATCACACCATGTGTTCATTTGAACCCATTTTTTGAAGCCGTTAATAGCTACCTTAAGTAGTGAAGCCCTAATCCACAATTAAGCTTGTCATTTTGGCATCTGGAGTTTTGGACAATTGCAAAAAAAAACTTAAAAAATTGCTTACCCATCCAAATTCACTCCTGAAAATCTCTACATCCATGCAGCTAATCGGCACCCCTGATCTCCCAGCCTTGAAGTCAAGATCATACGGTTACAATTTCTGTTCTTTCATCTTCTTCTTTTTTAATCAATCTCAAACTCAGAGCTTTGTGTTCCAAAAGGTCCAAAATGCCTTCTCGAAACAAGAAAAAGAAGGCTTGCAATGGGCCTTGCCGGGTTGAACTGCTGTCATTGTTTCTCAAATCGGGGCAAGGCAATTGGGACAACGCAGGGTAATAACTTTTTTTGAAAAATCAGTGGTATAGTGAGCGACGGAGTCCGAGAGATGAATGGTGATTTAACAGAATTTTTTTTTTCATACGCGTGGCTTCTTCGATTGAGGGAATCGATTCAATCTCGGTGTGCCTCACTGTCATAATTGAGGATAACTGACATCGAAATTCCAAGAATGGCTGTGTGATGGGCATTGGAGAACAGTGCTCCCAGTTGCCCCAGGATTCCATGGAAAGCATTGAATCGGAGTTGAAATTAGAGAAAAGGATCGATCTGCACAGTGGATCGGGCTTGGGGCTGCACCTAAAAACAGTCTCGCGCATTCATGTGCGCTGGAAAAACGAAGATCATGTGGAGCAATGCAATACACCACCATACTGACCCTGTGGGAACGGAATGTCTGGATCGCTCAGTTGGAATCACGCGGGCGGGGACCTGGCCGGCTTCAATTCCATTCCAGCGACTTGACAACCACCACCGAGACAAGATTAGAAATTTTCTCAACTCCGTTCACTGTTGTGGGTAAAGCCTTGTCTCTTCTATTACTGCAACGGGAAGAATCCCGAAGCCCAATCGCAGGTGGTACAACAAGATTGACAAACAGTGGCGCCAGCTTCAAACCCCGCTTGACGGACAGACATTCGAGTGACGGACGGAGGTCCCGAGGAGGGCGGGGAGGCGGCGGCTGCTGCTGCCCAAACTTGGAGTTCGGAATCTTTCTTTAACCGTACGTAGAGTAAACCGGCCATTTACCGCACGCATCCAACGACCTCACAACACGGTCCCAGATGGGCCAAGGTGAACTGACCCCCTCATTGCCCCATTCAAGGGTAAATGTAAAAATTGCCACCTATTTTGTGTCGCATTAATTTTGTATTTCTTCTCACATCTCAACTAATTCAGGGTTTCTGATTGCAAATATGAATTCAAAATTTTCAAATTTTGTGATGGGCGGCAAATAAAAAATTTCAGTGTTTTCTCCAGGGTTAAAACACGGGGCAATAAGGGGGTCAATCCTCCCTGCCCGTCCGGAGATGGGCCAAGGTGAACTGACCCCTCGTTGCCCCGGCCAAGGTTAATTGTGAAAAAAGTCCCCTTATTTTTGCCATGATTTTTTATACTTCTACACTACCCCTAAGCTAATTTGGGGCCGCTAATTGCAAATATGAATTCAGATTTTGCAAAAAAATTCAACTGATTTCAAATAAAAAAATTCCACAACATTTTTCCGAGGGATAAAATGGAGCAATGAGGGGGTCAGTTCACCCTGGCTGCAAACTGACCCCCTCATTGCCCCCTTTTTTAACCTGGAGAAAACACTGGAATTCTTTTATTTGCCACATATGATAAAATTTGCAAATTCTGAATTCATATTTGCAATTAGAGGCCCCAAACTAACTATGGGAGGTGAAGAAATACAAAATTGATAGGGACAATGAGGGGGTCAATTCGCCCTAGCTATCTAGAAATGACCCTATGATGGTGGAAAGGTACCCAAATCAAATGACATGGTTGCAAAGAATTTTTAACTCGATTTCAAGTGCATCTTCTTTAAATAGCAATAAAATTTATAAGAAGAAATCTTTTTGCATTCTATTTTTTGAAGGTGAATCTAAAGGCATGGCATTTAATACACATGCCGGATTTCAAAACATGCAAGTCTTTATATTTATGTGGAGAAGGATTTGAATTTTGTCTATGCATTGATTGGTAAGTTTACTATGGTGTTTGAGGCATGAAATTTGGGTGTTGACAATATTTTGAAGTTAAAAAAATCTAACCAAATTGCTATTTTTAGTAGTTTATATTTCTAGAAAATCTTTTTGAAGTCTAATTTTATCATCAAAAATCTGATTTTGAAAATGATTAATTATGATTTTTTTTATTCAAGATTTTGTGCAAGGGTGTCCATTGCAATCTTGACTTTCCCTAGTCTTGGAAATGAGCCTCAAATGTACTAGATCTTGGAGAAAAAATGACAATAGAAATTTGTTTAAAAAAATTTATAGAGTAGAGTTTGAGAAACCATAAATTGATTGGGGTTGTGTATACTAGGCCCTTTATCTTCATATTTTTTGGATGACCAATTTTTTAGATTTGACATATAAAATGAAGATTGAAAGACTTCAAATCACTTTTGTAGTTTTTAACATCCTTATGATCAAACATTCTAATCTTTCAAAATCAATAAGTGACATTGTTGTGTTTTCTTTTCCTATATGATTTCTAATATGGCTAGTTTGAATTTGTATTGTTACAATTTTTTTTAAATGATTCAAATTATCAAAATGTTGGTTTTTTGTTCAATTTAGAGTAAATCCTTAGAAGCTCAAAAAAACCTTGAGCATTTAGGGGCTAAATTAGCATTGTGTAGCTTGTTTAAATTAAAAGGCCAATAATGAGCTTTCAACCTTTTTCAAGGTCATGGGCAACTTGCATTGAAAGACACTCTATTCAAAAAATTATTATTAAACTTCCAAATGCAAAAACTACAAGTTCAAATTGTGATTCAAAAATCAAGACTTAGATTGATAAATGTTTCTTGCAAAGTCAAAGAAAATGATACCAAAGAAGTTCACATGCAGTTGAGTATTGGAAGATTTTCCTAGAGATTCAAAATCTCTCAAAATCCAACCCCTTGGATTGGATATGTTATTTACAAGTTAATTTGTTGTGTATTAGGCTCGAGTTGCAAGTCTCCAAGTAGTCTAGTTACATAGCCTATTTGGATTGGTTAGTCACACAAGCTTTGGGCCAAAGCCTTCCCAAGAAACACTCACATTCATTTTGAAATTTCACACATGCTAGCATGCAAAATATGGTTCATATTCAAGTGCATCATTCAACTACTAGGAAGAAAGAGTGAAGTGAAAATAGAAAAAATCTTAGGTGATTGCAAGAAATATTTGTCCTATTTTTTGTCCCGTTGGTGTCATGGATGTGGTTTGTATTCATAATTTTTGCATCATATGTCAATTTTATATGAAATTTGAAATGAAGGTACATGTGGTAGTTTCAAACATTGAATAATTTTTTGCATTTTTAAAACTTTATTTTACTATTTTTAAATAGTTTCCAATCGGATGTCTACCTTGACCATTTGTCCATTTTGGGGGGGTTTAGCACTATTTTTGATCCAAAAATGCAAATTTGAAGGCCAAAATGGGGATACAAGGACTTTTACTAAAGTTACACAAGAGCACAAAGAGATATTTTAAAATTGAAAACTATCCACCTTCCACATGTGCTCAAAGTGCACTATCTTTGCTCAAGTACAGAGAACACAATTTTTTTCCCAAAGATGAAAATGGATGAGAAGAAGTATCTTCAAATTTAGAGAAATGAATTTTTGATTTTGTTTTTTTGAATGTTTTTACTATTCTTTAAAATTCAAACATCAAAGTGTTCATTTTCTTGGTATTTTCCAGCATGCTTTTTTTATGTGTAACTTTTAAAGATAAATTTTTCTAAGTCTAAATTTTTATGACATTTTAAAGACATACTATTTTCAATGCTTTACACATAATATTGGCATAAAAACATGGGGTTGTTACATTGAATGTCTAGGTAAGCAGAGTCAAGTTAAACAACTCATATCTCTTGTTTTATTTCATTTAAAAAAAATTTATTCCAAAAATTATAGTATTCAATGAAATCGTACCATTTAAGCCAGAAATAGTAGATGTTTCTTGCAACAACCCTCTTATGACTAATTATTCAAAATCACCAAAGAATGAGATATTGCATATTTTTTCAGAGAATGCTTTCATAAGCATGAAATATTCTCAATTCAGTGAATTTCCCCATCCATTAGGGAATAATATGCCAATGAATTGGCTACTCAATTGAAACCTCAACATTGTACACTTGCATCCAATAACGTGATTTTTAAAAAAATCAAAAAAACTCTAGAAAACCTTCACTTACTTCTACCTTTTACAGGTAGATTAGATTACATGATTGAACACTACAAGGGATTGCAGCCCTAGATGACAAACATTTGACAAAATTTTGTCCAAATTGACAGCAATCACTTTTAACAACCTTATTTTGTCAATTAGGATAGACCTGCTAATTTTTTGTCAACTTCTTGTTGATTATTTATCAAGATCTTTATCAATAGAATCTACAAAACCCAAAGAATTCAAAATCCTAGTCAAACAACAAACCATAGAGTGCCACCTAAGCTAATACAACTAGTGATCAAGTCATTTAAGCACTCAATAAGTACCAACACTCACTTGTCAAGAATACGAGTGTTGGCTAATATATACAAGGCAGTAAAACATTTATCAATACATATGGGATAAGTGTGTTAAGAGAGGAAGAGAACCAAATGAATTCCGAAATTGTTTAAAAATTAGATTTTCAGACCGGATTTAAATATAGTAAATTAATTTTTTTCCAAAAAACTTTTAACTAAGATTAGTTGGAAAATCAAATGAAGTTCCACCTCCAAAAATCCGTTTGAGATTTCAGGTCTCTAATAAAAAGTTATGAATAAATTTCAGACCGGGTGTTTGAAAAGTTTGAAATTCACTTCAAACACCCGGTCTGAAATTTGTCTATAACTTTTTATTGGAGACCTGAAATCTCAAACAGATTTTTGAAGGTGGAACTTCATTTGATTTTCCAAATAATTTTAGTTAAAAGTTTTTTGAAAAAAATTAATTTACTATGTTTAAATCCGGTCTGAAAATCTAATTTTTAAACAATTTTGGAATTCACTTGGTTTTCCTCCTCCTCCCCTAACACACTTATCCCATATGTATTGGTAAATATTTTACTACCTTGTATATATTAGCCAACACTTATGTTTTTTGACATGTGTGTGTTGGTACTTGTTGGGTGCTTAAATGGCTTAATCACTTGTTGTATTTGCTTAGGTGGCCTTGTAGAGTTGTTATTTGCTTAGGTGGTTGTGTCATGTGGGTTGTTTGTTGAGGTGACTATGCTATGTGGGTGGGTGTGCTTACTCGGCAATTTTCTATACTTAATTTTGACATGGCATATGCCACGTGGTAGCCTCTAAGTAGTCAAACCCCTTATGTATAATTTAAAATTTTGAAGTTATAGAATGTCCGAATTTACAGAATTCTGTCATATGATTGACATAATTTTGTCAATGGAGTTACAAAATCTTGTCAATGGAGTTACAAAATCTTGTCAAACAGGTGTACAAATTGACTTGAATCAGCTCCTCCTAATTGACAAAGGAATTGACAAAATTTTGTCATTTTTTTGTCAATTCGACCACAATTCTCCTTGTAGTGGAAGTAGCTGAGATTATGAAGACTACATTGAATTGGGGTATTAAGGGGATCAAAAAATTAAAGGGATTTATTGTGGAAAATTATAGATGTTTGAAACATAATGTATAGCTCCAAACACTTCAGTAACTATTGATGTATAGCAAAGGTAGATATTTATATAGTGTGTAATGTCGATTAATTAGTATGAGTCCCCTTAAAATCCCTATTCAATGTAAAAGAATGACAACTGAAGAAAAGGTTTGCAATCATTGGAATGCACAAAATAGGCACAAAAGATGTGCAAATTGTTGTTGAACTCAAACTTCATCCTTTGTCTATTTACATTGTTATCAAGAACTTTAGGCTTTCACTAAACATGGACAATTAACAAGTGGAAGTGAGTTCTTTGGCCCAATGAGTCCACCTTCAAGATTGATAAGAATTCTAAAGTAATTATTATATGAAAGAAGACCGATATGCCTTGAAGAACCTTCAATGATCCTTATGTCATTAGGAAAATGAACTATTGCAAATTTCAATATTCTCATGTATCAAGGAGGCTTCGGCCTATTTCATAGCACCCAAGAGAATGCACTTGAGTTGATGCTCATGGTAGATGGTGTCCTAGTACATAGAACTGAACTCCCTAAATAATTGTACAAAAGGCAATTATTGAAAAAATTGTGTGTCTTGCAAATTTGTTGGATTCTAGTCCAATTGAAAACCTTTGGAAGATCTTGAAGGATGTTCTATAGTACATGCACATGTAGAAGAATGTAGAAGAAATGTGGAAGACTACGGAGGCAGAATGGAGATCTATTCCAAACAACAAGGTCAATGCATTGGTTCATCCATGTCATAGAGAATCAAGCTCATTTTTGCTCCAAAAGGTGGACATATCCATTATTGAAAATGTATATTTTGAAGTTGTTTCCATCAATAAAGTGTTTCAATTTTTTGTAAGTATAAAGTATACTTGCAAACCTATCTCTTCATGAAATTTGTGTTTATAGCAATAATTTATAGAGACTATAATGAATATTTGCATGGAGAGCTTCATTTGTTTGTTAACTTAATTTCTAAAAATCACATAACATTATTGGAAATCATTGTAAATTACATTTGCATGTTGATTATGGCAATAAGTAGGAACCTTATTGCTCCCTCTTCCTACAATGAACTAGATATCTATACAATGAGCTCAACAAGTCTACTTAACAACCAATAAATTAGTTGCTCATATAACATTTGCTCTCTATGACCATTATATACTCCCACAATTAGAGCAACATCCTTACAATAACACAGTAGGTCCATAAAGTGACGAAGCTCTAAAAGCTATCTCTAACACAAAGGTACAATTGAATTTGTCGATGTACCAACAATGAACACATCAACGGCTGGACACAAAAAGTGTCTTAAATATAAGATTCCAACTTCAAAATTCATAACTAATTCCACGAAGGTCCAAAAAACATGAAACGACTTGGGTTAGATGCCAATTCAATTTTTCTTTCAAGGAAAATTTATTGAAAAATAATTCAAGAAGCCAAACCCACAAAATTGCAAATCAGCTCTTAAATGGGTGATTTATGAACAACAAAAGATGGTTACATACCATCTTATGTAATTGAACCCTCAACTTTATACAATTGGATACTCTGATCGCGGCCGTGGGTTGCCGTAGAGCCTCTCTTGCTCCTCCCACCCACAATGAATTGGAATCGAAATACATTAATTATCAATCAATCTACTTCACTAGTCCTCACCTCATAAAATAAATCAGTTGTTCAATGCAACAACTTCTCTCGGTTATGTACTCCTACTTCAGAAACAATAACGAATCACTCTACAGTATAATTATGTACTCCTACTTAAGAAAGAATTTAATGAGGGCAATTGTTTCAGTCCTCACAGTGCACTAAAGAAGCAGCGGCCGTTGCAACAAGCACACCCGGCAATTGAATTCATTGCTTGCTGTAGTGGCGCTGGAGCATGGCAAACAAGTACTCGTTCCATGTGTCCACAGGGCCCGGCATGCACCAGTGCAGGCAGTCTTGGGGAGGGGGTTTGCCATCTTTTCCTCGCGACACCTGCAATGGTTTCAAAAATAGATGCATTTGACCAAATTAGAATTTGCAGCGACAGAACATGTGAATACAGACTTGTGTGAGTATTAAATTCGAACTTTCACCCACATTTTACAGGGTTCATATATGACATAAATTATTCAACAAGGCAAGAAGTTGAACTCCTCTCAAACAAATTAAAAGACCAGAGGCAACATATTCTGCTACTGTTAGATGCTGAAAATTCAACAAATAGGGATCCAAAGAAGAATCAGTGTCGTGCAGCGGAGGAGCAATCCATACTTGATAGTATTATTTATACCAGCATTCGCACTAACAAAAGAGGGTTCAAACATCAGTTGCAATTGCAATGGACTTCTTCATCAATTGTTTTCTTCATGTTAGTGAATAAACTACTTTTCTCTACAGGAATCCTAAAGACACCCACAACATTCTTGAGTAGGGAGGTTGTTGGGGTCCTTCAACAATGCCCGACACTATAACAAGAAAAATTCATATTGCAGTGTCCCACAATTTATGAACAAGTTTGCATTCAAGATTTTCTCCAGTGAAAGGAGCCTTGATTCATGGGAAGCAAAGGGTCCCTTCCCTTGAAGTTCAAGATTGTTACAGACTTCCATTGCCGAATAATGGTTTTACAAACTTGAGGTATGTATGAGAATCACTCACTTGCTTATTGGGGTCATTGTTGCGGTAAGGCCCCGGGTGACCATCCGCCCGGTACCGAAACGGATTCATGATGTCCATCACACGCAGTCTCTCCTCACTAACGTTGGCGGCCTTCACAGCGGCCATTTGGTGGCCGTAGACTGCCTCCAAATAAGTATTTTTCGGTATCTCGTCGTCTGTTAGCGGCTTCATCTTGCCTGTGCACGAGCCGCCGGTGTTCCAAGCCCCGCCTTCGTAGTGATCAGGCGAATACGTTCGAAAAATTGTCAACCCCCTGCAGAGGAATCAAAACAAAAACAAAACTTTCAGTAAAATTAAATTGCTCCAAGAAATTCTCAACATCACAAAGAAAGCACAACCTTCCCCATAATCTCAATGCAGGCAAATTTCACTTTCTGTTGTGACAAGTTGTGTTTGGCAAAGAAGAGCCAAGTTAGGATTGGTAGTGCTTGAATTCTAAATATGGGACTTCACTATATGCAGAATAGGATCAAGCAAAGATATTCACACCCTCCCCATGTTTCACGACAAGAAGAGTAGCGTTTACAACCAAAAAGTTAGAAAATTTCTGTATACGATGAGCAAAATCATGGAAAAGGTTCCGTAATCTGCCTTTCAAATGGAAAACCTGAGAGTGAGAGGGCGTCTAGTGAGGGAGTTTCGATTATCCAATAGTAAACAAACAACCCTAAACTTCAGGTACACTTCTTGCAATGGAAGCCCCGTTTGTTATCAACGAAAAAGAAAATTCAAACTTCAGTCACACCGTTCTTTCTCTCTTTTTGCTCACAGTGATCAAGATGATGGTCTCTTGAACAAGATGTGAAACAGACCTTACATAAGCAGACTCTCCATTTACGAAACCAGACCCCCAAAGTGAGCGGCAGCTCTCGTTGTTATGATGATGATGCTAGTGATTATGATATTCAAAGCAAGTTGCTGAAGCCAGAACCCTACTCACTTGTATCCCGGATACGTCACAATAGCCTTCACGGCCATTTTCATGGCCACCCCATACGCAGATAGCGTATCATACTGCCTGTTCAGAGTCTTGTTCCACCACTGCTGCCCTCCCACAACACTAGTCCCGTTCACAACATACGCCCCGGGCTTGTTCCCCCACCAGTGCCCGCTGGCCACCACCAGCACGTCGAAGCTGGGCAGCGCGTCCGCGATGGTGGCGTCCAGCACATCCAGGTGCAGCTTGTTCAGACCCTCCGGGGCAAAGGGGACGGCGTCCGTGGTCACGTTCACCAGCCAGGAGGACCAGATGCGAACCAAACGGAAGTTGTAGGCCTTGAAGTCCCAGCGAAGAAGCTTCTTGTTACCGCGCGGCACCGGGGTTGTCACCTAGATGGCCCATTCACAGACAGTTCAACTGGATCAGTGCTGGTGTTACGAGCTGTGAGAGCGAGAGCGGTTTATTGAAAGGCTGGACATATCAGTGCTTGCATAAGTAATTCACAGCCATGGGAGAATTCCAAAACGTCCATCTATGGCATTTTGAAGAGTTTTCTAAGCAATGGCCAGTGACGGTAGAGTAGGACACACTAAGAAACACTTGGAATGGAATTTGGGGATCCAGAGTGAGCATCTATGTAATTTTTGAAGAGTTTCATAGTCAATGTCTAGTGATGATAGAATAGGATACAGTAGGATACAGTACTAGGATTGGAATTTGGACACAGAAGACATTCCGAACGAGATCTATTAGGTCTTGTCCGTGCTGATTCAATTAGCTATTGGAATGGGAACTCGTTACTAACGTCTGCGCTGTGCACACAATTTTGTGTCAGTTCGCAAATTGATGCTTAATTTTGCGAACGAGCTCACAGTGATTCACATCAAATTTTGTCTCCACTAGTTAAACATCTGATTTTCGGAACAGGGAAACTAACTAGCGGCGAATACAATGATTTGGAGTGCTGGATTTGCAAGGAGTCAGAATTTTGCTGTCTTGAAAGCCTTGATTCTCCATTGATTAACTTGCAACTAATGGACGAGCTAACTTCCCATTGAAGGACAGGTAAAGTAACTGTTAACGCCTAGTATCAATGGTTTGAAATGATAATCAGAATGCCCAACTTCCTCTTAGCATTTCAACCAGATACCACTGCAAATTAGCATTTCAAAACAGAAAGCAATATTGAAGCCAAACTTCCAGTTCGTTACCTTGCAAGTACAGACACACATTAGGTTAGAGAAAGAAATTTTGTGGCAAAAGAGGGATTTATGGCAAAAAAATGATCTGACGAGGAGAGCTGAGCCCGATGAAGAGGGCCATATTTTTTTGCGGTTGCCATAAATCCCCATGAGAAGGGGATAATTGAGCAGATGTTGTGCAGATCAGGGTAGATGAGAAACTCGTAATCCCTGGTTACGACGATTTTACCCGCTACGATAGACTTGAGTACTATTTCTCCAGGTAGTGAATTGGGGCAAAAATGTATTTATCCATACCTGCCACAAGGTGCACAGCAGAGCTTCATACTGGTTCCGCGTGACGGAGTCGCCGATGAAAGCCACAGTCTTGCCGCGCATGAGGTTCAGAAACTCGACGGCGTCGAAGTCGGATAGCGCGCAACCTTGGGGCTTCCACTTCCAGTTAAGAAACCCGGTGTCCGGGCGACCATTGCCGGGGCAGTTCTGCTGCTGGGACATGATGGGGCAAGTGGCGTTTGCGTAGAGCGGCTTCCTGGAGGTTTCTTCCACCCACTGGCCCTGAAATAAATCGCACTCCATCTCTGCGACAAATAAAACAGCTTCATGAGAATCAAAGATTTCATCACACACTAGTCTGAATATAAATGTTCGCTTCTGTAATAAATCCTCTACATTTGCGTTTAAAGAAACTGGTAAACGGTCGCACAAGAAAGCACTGGCACAAGCACACAAGCACAGAAGGCTGAGGATGCAATATTTTTTGCAACGGTCTTACAAGGACTACCAGGAATCTAGTAACAATTTTGCAATGGTTTAGTACAACATTATGCGATTTATTTGCAACCACTTGAGATTGCAATAGTTTGTTTGTTTGTTTGTTTTTGAAAACAGATTGCAATAGTTTTAGCAGCAGAGATATGCATTGGTTCCGTGCCCAAGACTTTTAAACCACGTTTGCAGCACTTTTGCAATGATTCCCTGTAGACCATGAATTAAAGACAGAGTACGGAACCGGTACAAAACCATCACAAAATAACTTATGGTGTGTTGCAACCGCTACTTCCAGTGGTAGTGAAATGCTCACTTCTACAATTAGTCCTCTACATCTGTGTGTAACAAAACTTGGTTCCTCGTCTCACAATTGCATTGGTACAGTTGCATTAAATAGTGAAGCTCGACATTCTCTTACCTTGTCGAGAAGGAAGCTGCAGCAAGAGTTCGCTCGCATTGCTGCTGCCCGTCGTTGCTTGCTCTTGTTCATCCACTTTCGCTGGAACCTCTTCGGGCACCACTGCTTCTTCGATCGTCGCTGAAACTCTCTCTAGGGAGAGTTCTTCTGCTTCGATCTTGGGATCCCGAATCAATTGTCGTGAGGGATCGTTAGATGAGATTTTGGCTTCCCTGATGGACACTAAGGGAGCGACGAGCACGACCATGGCGAATGCCAGAGTCACAGCGATCAGGCAGAGGACAGGGAGCTTCACCCAGCACGCTTGTTGACTGCCATTGACGGGTCGCATGTTTGCGAATCTTGCCTCACTTCGGGGATAGTTAGGTAGCTAGTTTCGGCTGCCTGGCTGTTTTCACAAAGCTCCAACACGTGCTGCGTCCTTACTGTAAAAGCATTTAGACCGTCACTGTACAACTTAACTGCTTGCACACTTGCAGCAGCGCCAGCTCACCAAAGGTCTGCTTGCTGCCTTTAAAAACACGTCCGTGTCTCTGAACTTCTGTTTTCCTGCTGCAACTCCCCGAAAGGTTACGACTAACTAGTCCGATTCAAAATCGATTCAATACACTAATAAATATTCTGGATACCGTGGGAAAATTCTACTTCTTGCTCTGAATCCCACAATGCAGTTGTCGATTGCGCAAATCAATCCTGCCCGCGAGACATCCAAACTAGCTAGAGACATACATCGAGATTGGTGAACCTCAAATTTCAACCTTGGCTGCACAGTACAATCGGTTCAAAAAACCAACTCAGAAGTGGCCTGGCACCGGATCCACAACTGCCATGCATCACTTGCGTTGCTACTCTATGCAATTTAGGGAATGATCCAGGTTCAAAAAATTCCACGAATCGCGCATATCTATTCCAACAAGCAAAATGAATGTCACAAATCCATCCCGTAGTTTCAAAACAGCAACCACACTTTCTCTCTATCTATGAAGCTCTCTTTCTCTGAATGCTCAAACTGAACCAAAAAATATAGTACCACGATACCAATCTCCACCAAGGTAGCACCTGGGACGTACTCACGTACGTACGTAACCTGGAGGTTCGAGCGGCACGGCCACCCAAGTGTCCCAACAGCAGTTGCAATCTTGCACTATTCAAAGTAATACTTTGAATACGTCCACGATGCAACTGGAGAACGGCGTGTTGCTGTAACGAGTACTATCTGTCAACCGCAGAAGTAGCGTTAGCAGCAGCTGGATACGCTCGAAAAGGACGCTACGGTGCCGCTAGCTAGTAATTAACTAAGCTACCTATCTAGCTAGGTGGCGACGAAGAAAGCGCCGCCATGTATCATGCCAGTTCGGTGGAAGAGGGATCGATTTTGGTCAAAGAGACTGAAGGCGTGCTTGGCTTTTCGGGAATGAAGATTGTCTGTCGAGGTCACTTGCGCAACTGTCTGCACGCTAGCACATGGACAGTCAGTGCATCGGTGATTGATGAGGTCAAAGCTCTGCACTCGACTGCAATCTCTGCAAGGGCGGGTGTGAAGACGCAACTATTGCGAACCAGACAAGCAGAGTCTGGGGTCCAGTCTTGGATGTCCCACATACATTCGAGGAAACTGGGTTCGTAACTGACCATGATGACTGTGGGTAGCTTGCTGTCAGTGGTGCAATTTTTCAACACGCTTGATGCGTTTCTGCAGGACGAGCAAATTAACTTTCAACGGCCTACGTAAGTAAGTTCGTTTCTATTCTGATGACTTCCCCAGTTTAGTTCTATCCTTCCCCAGTTTATTCTTCCCCAGTTTAGTGGCAATGCATGGACAAAAGCTACATGTGAGGAAGCTTCAGGAGGACCTTTCTTTGAATAGGGTAAGATTTTTTTTTTTCTTGAACCATTTCCGTCGGAAGAAAGAATACATCCAACCAAGAGACTTAGTCTCCGGCAGGAAAATAAAGTGTTTTTTTTTTCTTTGAAGGTAGGGTAGGAGATGTTTAGTGGCATTGACAGGTTGACATAAAAAGAAGAAACAAGAATGGTGTAACTGTGAGGCTTGGGATTAGGTAAACAACAATAATAATTTATCAATCATAATTTATCAATTAGAACCAACATCCCCCAATCCCACCAAATTCTAACTACGATTGTGTGATGCAAATGTGGATGTAGATAGGATTTGGAAAATGGGATTCAAAAACTAAAGTCAATGCCATAGTCTTTGTCCAAAGAACGCAACTAATAAATTAAAGGATTATTAAGAAATAGGTATTTGAAATAAGGCATAGCATTTTTGGACATACATTAGGAAAAAAATCATCCCTGAAAGGGGGGCCAAGGTGAACTGACTCCCTCACTGCCCCGTTTTACCCTTGGGGAAAACGCTGTGGAGTTTTTTATTTGCAATCAGATGATTTTTTTGCAAATTCTGAATTCAAATTTGCAATTAGTGGCCCCAAATTAGCTAGGGGCGGTGTAGAAATATAAAAAATCATGGCAAAAAAATAGGGGGCTTTTTTCACAATTAACCCTGGTCGGGGCAATGAGGGGTTCAATTCTCCCTGGCCCTGAAAAGGGTTGTTTTCCTTTTAAAAAATTCCCCTCAATGGAACTCACAACCCTTTAGAAGGATTGTAGTCATTGTTCATCGTTGATGATGAACACTGGCCATCATCATTTTTTTAATAATATATAAATAATTAATAAATTATCAATAATTTATAATTTATAAATAAAAATATTAATTAAAAGAATAGTCTGATGTGGTCACATTAGATTTGAAAATTCCATACTTTTGTATATATTTAAATTTTAAATTATTTTTAAATTATTGAATTGAATTGTCATGTGTTAATCAAGCTTTGTAGTTTGTTGGCCAATTTTTTTTTTCAATTTCTTTTTGTCAATGTTCCCTACTGTTTGGGAACTAACACCCTCTTTGAGAATTCATTTTTTCCCTAATGAGTTAGGTATTCCTTCTATAATAGCATTCTTACACAAATATATTTGTACTACATTGCTACAATTGTAGACTTGTGGCTTGATTTGGGAGAAACTTTGCATTCAAGAATTTTATCGTGAACGCATTTAACCCAATCTCTCCCCCTTGCCACTTTCCCAACTCATCCTATCCCATTAGGTAAACAAGTGTCTTGACAAGTCTAAGTTGTTGCTGACTTCTTTTATTGAATGAACTTCAATGACACAAGAAAAAAAATCATAAAAGCCAACATGAAGTGCGGAAGGAACATGGTTTACTTGATGGTTTGTTTAAAAGTACTATAGGGGACTACACTTGCAAGACATTGATTTTTTTAGATTGAACTCGAGTATTTGAAAAATCTTAATTTTTAAGAGTGAGCACAACACTTTCTTCCTCAAATCATATCAAATATTTTTTAATTTAAAATTATAAATTTCATGATTTTATATTAGAATTTGAACTATATGGCTTTAAATTGCTCTCAAACTAACATTTCAAGTGCAATGAGTTATAAAAAAAATTATTGCTTTTAGGATTTTAACCTTATAAAACTCTACTAAACTTTTGTAATAATGTATCACATTAGAGGGAAAAAATTCAACTCATTTGCCTTCATGGATTGCAAGATATTAGCAAACAAAGTGAAGGGTTTTGTTTTCTAGATTGCTCAATATCTAAACTTCTCCCTCATCACCCTCCCCAAGCTTTTGCATGAGTTTAAACCTCCATAACTTTTGAAATTTTCAAAAATACCTAGTTAAAAATTGACTACAAGGCTTATAATCCATTTATTTGGTACAAGAATATTTGATTATTCGTAGTGTGAAGGAATTTGAGTATTTTAATAGCTACTCAAAAATCAAGCTAGAACCCTATCATATCAAAGTTGGTTGTTTGACACTTATACCATGAGTATTTTGAAATATGATTTTGAGAATTAACTCAATTAGTGCTAAAAAATCAAATCTAGCACTAACATCATGATGTTTTTTAACTAAAAAAATTGTTAGATGTTTTGCTACAACAGTGAATCCTACTTGGTACCTCCATCATAGCATCTCCACTGAGGCACAAAATCTTGACTTCATGAATGGTTTAGCGAGGTGGGCTTCAATGAAAGTTTCACCATGGATGTACAGTTTAGGGATTTTTTCCTACTAGGCTCTTCAAATTGTGCTCACCACTCTTGAAGCTACCGGGGCCTTCTTCTACATGTAGGTGACTATCTTCCAATTTGTCTCTACATCTGTACTACCACATCACCCATCCACCCAAAATCTACCTAGTATATGTTGTGTGGGACATTAGATGTTTTGGAGGGACGTTGGAGGGCCATTTCAAGCCCATTCCTCATGTTGTGAACCAGTCATTGTTGGCCAAAATAAAGAATAATTAAAAAATAATCAAAAATCAAATCAAATTTTAATTTATTATTATTATTTGACATAACAATCTCTCTACCACATCAAACTACTGTTGTGTCCAAGTTCCTACAATCCAAGAACTTTAGGGAACTCGCAACCTTGTTGAGTAGGTGAATTTCATCTAGAGATTTGCATTATGTGCTATCTTTTTTTGTTCATGTTGCGACAAGGGCTCCGAGACAGGCATTTCAACACGCCATGTTTCATTTGGATGTGTTTCATTTCCCCATCCGCCGGTGGAGATCATGATGCTCTCCCAACTTGAGATTCCTCAATCAACACTTCCTCACCAACACACAACATTTCCATGACAAAGCTTAAAGTAGGAGCACCCAATGGCGTCAATGTACCCAATGGCTTGGCCTTACTTTCTACACATGATAGTCATGTCATGACTTAAATGTACATAAACTGTAGATATCTTATTTTTATTGACCCAAATAATAAGTTATCTACAGTCTACTACATTTACATTTCAGAATCATTATCTTTACCTAGAAAGTGAGCCCATTAGATACACTGACGCCATTGGGTGCTCCTACCTTACCAGAAACTTTACCAGAAACTTTACTTGGATCCCTCCGTTAGTAGCTGGCCTGTGACGCCGGGTAAGTAAGTTCCTGGTCAGACTTTTGTCAACGCGTGTGGTGCAGCAGAAGCTGGTGGGATTGCGGGATGGATTGGGTCAGTTCTGCCAAGGGCAGCTTCACTAAGCTTATAAAGGAACAGGTCACCTAAGAGTTGAAACTGAATTTTGGGGATGCAAAGCTTCTTGAAATAATTTTTTAGTAAATTTTTCTTGAAAGAAAAGTGGAATTGGCATCTAACCCAAGTCGTTTCATACTTTTTGGAGCTTTGTGGAATTAGTTATGAAATTTTGAAGTTGAAATGGCATAGGGCTCTGAAATCGCCCACCTCCTAAAATGTACAATTTTTGTACATTGCTGAAAGCTATGAAAATGCAACACATAGTGGGCGATTTTGAGGATGCGGGCGGTTTTAGAGCTTGTGCCATTTCAAAACCTGTTACGTTAATAGCTTAGTTCCAGTTTCTGAATTCTGGTATTGAATGAATGAATTTCCAAGTAAGAATTTTTTAATTTTTTAATTTTTTAATTTTTTTTTTAATAAATTTTTTGGGGGGCAACAGAAAATTTAATTTTTTTTTTCTTTGTGTCCAGACAGGGCAAGGGATTATTTACAGCTACTGCCTCCTTACCAACTCAGCAACTTCTGATGACAGCCTCAGAGTGAGTCTGTCATGGCCGTTTTGGTCAGCCCACAATTGGCTACCTTATTTCTGCCCTGACTCTGCTAAGGGAGACAACCCATTTCTGACCACTTGACCCCTAACGCCCTAACCCCTATTTTCTGTCCAAAAAAAAAAAAAGAAATCACTCAAAACTGCCATTTCTGTCGCATTCACCTAAGAAAACCAAAGAAGTCCCTTTTTTGACCCTTGAAGTCCTAAGGGTGTTTTTTTGTCAAAAATCACTCAAAACTGCCACTTTTGTTGCATTTACCTAAGAAAACCCTAGAGGTACCTTTTAAGAAAATCTAACAATAGGGTATTGTATTTAACTTGATTGAGAATATGTGGTAAAATTTTCATCAAATTTGACTACATAGATTGCAAGATATTTGCATCCAAAGTGAAGAAAACAAGTTTTTTTGCAACTTGCTTGACTAGACTTTTTGGCTTTGAATCTTTTGAGCTAAATTTTTTTGTTCTATTGATCTTGATTTCCTAAGTTGATTAGTACTTATGTTGAATAGTTGAGTTGAGGATCCAAGGGAAAAAAATTCAACAAAAAAACACTTAATTTTCACTCATTAAAAAATTGTTAAGTAGAAATAGGTTAAAGATTGAAGAAAAAACTAAATGGTTAATAGCTTTGAGATGGAATTGAAACACAATAATCCCAACGGTGAGATTGTTTTAGAAAATAAAACTAACCCTCTCTAACAATTTTTTTTGGAAAACTACAAAAATTGCATTCACAAATGAATCCTATAAGTTATTTTTTCTTAGATTGCCTGAAAAACTAAGATTGTCTATAACTTTCACATCACTAATCCAAATAGAATGAATCAAAGCTTCAAATGTAGACAAAGATATAAAATTTTAGAATAATGTTTTTAAAAAGACATTATTTTGACTTTTTCTGATTTTTTTGTGCTACCTATGGACCTACATTTTTGGCTTATTGTGTCATGACTTTTTCTCCTAAGCACCAATTGAAATAATAATTATATATCCACAAAGTTCTCGTGAAATCGCATGTCTTCAAAAAGTTTCAAAAACATTCACTACAAATTGAGACAATAGAAACCTATACAAACCCAAATTATCCGCCGAGGGAAAAATATGATCCTTTAGGGGTTAAGTGGATATACGTATTTGCAAGGCAAGTTTCAACAATGAGAAAAAATTTCCATGTGCAAGAATAGAATTTATAAAGTTTCTATAATTTTTTAGATTTTTATTTCTCAAAACATAATTACAATGAATTTTTTAGATGAAGATTTTGTTCCATACATATATGCCATCCTATTTTTGACCAAGGATTGGTTGTAAAATTCACCAAGGGTTGGTTGCAATATTGAAAATTGTATAGCCAATCATAATGCAGCACAATTGCATCCAGAACTGTGCCATAATTAATCATTGTTAATCACTCCCTATACAAAATTACACCCCCCCTATAGTGCTAGAATGGACAAGTGATCAAGAATGGGTTGTCTCCTATAATATACTTTCAATGCTTTGCATCGCGACAATGTGTTGACATTGGACTTTTGTTCAATGTTCAATTCTTTGCTTTGAATTCTTCATCCTTTTGTTGTGTAGAAGGTGTATACCCTATAAAAACATTGCTTTTTGCAATTGTACCTAGTTACTATTATTAATAGACTAGTCAAATTTTCATTGATTTGCTTGTTGGCAAGGGAAAGGAGGTTCTAATGCACAAAAGAACTTGACATTTGAATACAATATGTAAAAGTTATGGAGGGTCAAAGTTTTTTTTGGTAGAGGTTATGAAATTGTTTTTTCAACATGAGTACATATTGATTTTGGAGATGTATGCCATTAGACGAGATTCAGCTAATCTATAACCAAAGGCTGTAAGTTCACTTAAGTTTCCAAATTGTGGGAACTCAGTTACAACAATAGTTTAATGTGGCAAAGCAATTGCTACATCACATAATAATTTTTAAAAATTATTTAAAAATATATATAATAATAATAATTTTAAATTTTTTTATTATATTTTATTTTGGCTAACATTGGTTGGTTTACAACATAGAGAACAAGCTTAAAACGCCCCTCCAATGTCTCTGAAAAACATCTAATGAGAGTGATGACAACGATTTTAGGAAAGGTGTGATTTGGGGGATACTTACCTTAAATAGATACTTAGAGTTAGAAATTTAGCCCATGTGCCTAAAGGCTCTCGTATTGATCAATATGCTAAAACTTCAAATTTGTTAAGGTAAGTACATTTAACCAACAAAATAAGCAATTCAACATGGTTCCATTATTATATTTGAAAAAGGCTTTGTGGAGTCTTGTAGTAGTCAAAAGGAGATTCTAGATTCTCTCAAAATGCTTTAATAGAAGTTTTAAAAACAACTCCCCAAAAAAATTACTATAAAAATGGATTAGTAATAAAATTTCTTGATTTTTTTGGACATAGTATGAACAAACTATGAATTTTCAAACTGTTAATAAAAAATAAGTGTTTCTAAAACAAATTCTAAAGTCTCATGAATAGTGGGAGTACATTTTAGGCAAGAATTTGTAGATGTTAATTTTAGGAAAGAATTGTTTTTAGGTGTAGTTACCTTACAGAACAGTTCTCAACCATGGTAGCTTGGGTAGCTTTGAAAATTTTCTAATTGTGAATGGATTCAACCATATTACTAAGATACTGAAGTAAAAAAAATACTACAATCTTAGTGCATTCTTCATTTTGATAGTTTCATTGATCCTTGGCATCTTTAGTGATGTAAATAAAACTTCAATTAAAAGCATCCCCATCCTCTTTCAACCTAAATTACATCCAAAACTATACGTTAAATTAAAGGTTATCATCTTTAAATTCAAGAATTGACTAGTGTGTTATATATTGTTGCCATTACCATTAGTATGTCATCTATAATTACCACAATAGTGATGGCCAATCCCTTCATAAATCACTTTTCATATCCATTTTAAAAATTCTTTCAATTATATGTAGCACCAATGTTTAATATCAAATGTAACATCAATTTTTGTAATATATTTAAAAATAAATTGAATGGCATATGAAAATAGTATGCCAAATGAATTTAAAAAAGATTTTTTTGGAACATCCTTAGAACACGTACTTATCTCATTTTGCCTATTCATTTGGGGGATAAAGCTTAGATTATAATAGATCTAGTCCTAACTTATATACATATCATCTTTGAGCTTTTACTAATGCAAAAGTTGATTTAAAATAAAATATATATGCAAGTTTTTTGCTAATACACAAGCTTTGCTACATACACAACTCATTGCTTGCAAAAAATACTAGTGTGTCTAATATAAATCCAAGATAAGAATAAAATCATTCAAAGTTTGTAAAAAGCACATGATCATCTTCAATAGAAGTATTTAAACATGTAAAATAAAACATGAGAGTGTAGTGTCAAAAACTCTCTAGGAAATAGTGGACCTCACCTCCACCCATGACACCTAGCATCAAGTGATGAAGTTAGCTATCATATGCAAAGGGTCTACAATCCACCACCAACTTGTTATTGTTTTCACAAAGAGCAAATAATATAAAAACAAAACCAATAATATTGCAACATGAACTCCTTTGTAAACCTAATTGCATGAGGGACATTGTGATGAAGTCATTTTGCCAAAAGTTGGTGCATTAGTCAAGTGCATATGCTCAGTTTGGACACTATTCAACTAAATTGTATAAGTAATCAAAAATTGTAGTCTATATGTACTAAAGCCTAACAACCAACTGGAACTACATAGTTTGTAACTTTGTATATCCAATTCTTGAATCCAACCAACAAATAAAACACAACCTATATTAGTTCACATCCAATCAACAATTAATGTTCTAATTGATGGCTCCAAAACTATATTATTTTGATTTTATACTATTGTAGGAAAAACAAAATCAATTTGATTTCCATATTGATTTGGTGTAGTTCATGATCCAGATGTCTAAAACAACATTTAAATGTTTGAAACAACATCAAGATGTACAATGGTCAAGTTCCCAGTTCTGAAACCAATTTAGACAGAATTTGTCTTATGCAAAGCAAGTTTAGACAATTTTAAAAATTTCTAGTTATCCTAACAATTAGCAGCTTATTAAGCATTACACAAAATGGCTAAAGATCCACCAATGTTCAAAACCCCTCTTCTTTTACAATGGATGAGAGGGTGGAAATCAATCATTATTGATTGATGATGGCAAATCAGGTCCATTATATTTATTAAAATTCATCCTTATTGGTATTTTTTTTCTCTACCCATGTCCAAATTAAAACTAGAATGTGCATCGAGTATAAACCTAAAGAGTTAAAACTTGATGATGGATTCTAAGAAAATTGAATTATTCATTTTTTTAAATAGGTAAAAGTGATAGTAAAAATATTGGCACAATCTTTTTAACCACTGAAGCATTGTCTAACCCATTGACCTCTAGGCTTGAAGTCTTGATTATTCTTTGCAATCCATTATTAAATTTCTATTGCTAATGAAAACTTTGGAATCCAATATTTTTTGTTCCATCAATTAGAACACTACAAAACTTGCTTTGAATCTACCTTTGCCGAGGATTTTCTTAACAATACTAAATACACTATAATTGCAATTCATTTTATAGCTAGTTTAAAAAAAATTAATTCACACAAAAACCAAAATTAAATATCTCTAGTCTTGTTAGTTGGTATATCTATAGCTACTTGTTATGTGCATACGCCCTTGCCAAGGGCTTTCCAACAATCCAAAACACGCCCTTATCACCCCAATAGTGTAGGAGATCTTGATGTATATGACAAAACAACGAGTAGCTAGACTACAAGTGGTTCTATCCTTGTAGTAGTAGCATATCTTACAAGTGAGGTGTCTACTCGAGCTTCTTTACATGTAGCTTCTGCTTGTGCAAAGCATCCTCCCATAAAGCCTAGAACTAATAATCTATTTGTTTTCATAGTATAAATATAGAACTTTTTTGGATTGGAAGGCAACCTTTCTTGAAATCATATGCATAAAATGACAACAATAACAAGATTGCTAATCTCTATCATAGCTCCTTCCAAGCTAAAATAGTTTTTGAAAAATTTGGTCTATAATGAAGTATCAAATTTTGGATTTTTTTCTTCACATATTCTTTAAAATTAGGAAAATGGATGAACTTCTATATAATCTAATTCTTATGAAAAAACAACAATTAAACAAAATGTCATGTGCTTTTCTTTTTGAGGTTCCAACACAAATAGTGGAAGCACAATATTGTCTTGCTTTAAAAATTTGCATACTTCTTTCTAACTTGAGTCTCTATTCAAATCCAAATTCTTTAATTCTTCTTTGCAAAAAAAATTGAGTCATGGGGCTTGAAAGCCCCCAAAGTCACACTATGAGAAGTATAGGTTTGTAGTCTTGAAAAAAACATCTTGCCCCACTTCATAGACTTTGTTTGCACACAAACAATGCCCTCAAAATCTAGTTTTTATATGTGGCTCCAATACTAATCAAAAATAGCATTCTACTGTTGTAAATTCTAAACAATGAATAATATTTGATTAGTAGAACATTTTTTGGAGAATGTTAATTTTTAGAAGCTTCATAAGTATTTGCCAATTTTTAATACATAGATTCAATAGGAACTTGAGTATTTGGGTGGATAGTGCTAAAGCCTCAATCAATAAAGTTGAAGTCAAGTACCTTCGTTTAATTTTTTATTTTTATTCTTCAAAGGAGTTAAAGGTTTCAAATACTAGTGTCAATTCACATGGTCACCAAAAGATATGGGATAATCACCATGTGAATTAACAATTGTATCTACATTTGTATTTGTATGTATGCATGCCCATATTTCTACAAATATAAGTATCCCTACATATTTGCATATATATACATATATAAAAAATTGTATCCACATTCATACAAATAGAAGATAGATTTGCCTAAGTGAGTCCCTCATTCTCATTTTGTTCCTCTCCTCGCCAACGCCTAGCTTCTTGACAACTTGTGATTGGTGTTTTTCAGAAGATAGTGACCACATCCAATAGGACCTTCTACTTGTTGAGGCTATTACACAAAATGACCTAATTTAACCTTTTAGGGCCATTATATTGTAATGAGTTCACAAAATATTGTTACCACTCTAGCTGAGAAGAATTTGAACCGTCATGGACAAAGTTTTTGTAAACTTTACAATACACTTTAAATTTTTTTTTCAACAAGTACATTTTTATTCCATTCTTCAAAACAAACAAAAAAATATCACACTAAATCCAAGCACTAAAACCTTGGTAAGAACAAAAACAAGTCTATAGACACTTTTGACCATTCTAGTTGCGCACTTTCCAAAAATCCGTAACAAAATTAAAACATACTTTGTCAAAAGAAAACAAATCTCTATTCCAATTGCCTTCTCTTACATTTGTCTATTTGTGGGAATGAAATTTATAAAAAAAATTCAAACACCCATCTTCAACCCACAATGGGGTCATCCCATCCACATAATTCATGTTCCCATAATAAAAAAATTCATTTCCATTCTTTTATGATAACTTTTGATTTATTCAAGACACTTTTTTCTTTTCTTTTTTAATAAAAGAAGAAGCATTTCACAACTTCTTCTCTCTCTATTATTTTTATATTCTTTTGTTATTCTTAAAATCTGCAATGTGGACAGAAGCACTCAAATGAATTGTAGCATGGGACAATAAGGTAAAGTTATTGGTGCATCCAGGTGGAAATTTTAGCACCCACCAAAAGGGGGTTTCTGTCAGGGCGGTCATTGAGTAGCCTTTCACCATTCATTTTTTTTTTGCCTTCAGTTCAGGCCTTTCCTTTTCGTACGATACTAACTGCCTCACCAGCCTCTATTTTCCAGGTTCACACTCCTCTCTCCCCTGAAAAGAGCCAGATTCCACTTCCCTATCAATGGAAATTCTCCATGTGTTTCTCGAGGAGGAAAAAAAAAAGAGAGAGAGACTCACTACACTTGTATGGTACTATTATGATTCACTCCCTCCGTCCCCTAATAAGTGTCCACATTCGAAACTCGTGGTTTTTTTAAACTCTTAAATGACAAGACAATCGCCGTGGAAATCATTTGTTTCGTACCGTGAGAATTGTTGGCTGAAAAAAAATTGCAAAAGCACTCATTGGAAGACAAAATATCATAGAAGACATTCCCCTTTTCACACAAAATTTGTAGGATGAATAGTTGCATTTTTGTCCTACATGGAGAGATTCTTTGTCATTCATTTGCTAGAACATGTCCTTTGTGAGTAGGTTTGTATGGAGACTATGTATAGAGGCTTCATAGGGACCCTATTTTTTATTTAGGTTGCATGAACACATACGTCATTCTTCATTGGTTGTCGCGGTTTAAACTTTTCTTGCAAAGGAATGTGCGATTAAATTTTGTTTTGGGGTTAAAGCTTGGCAAGGCTTTCCACTCTTGTGCAAAGGCATTTGCTACATGTAGAACCTCTCGTAGTGCATGGTGTTGGGAGTGTGCACTAAGAGAAGTGTAATGAATGGCCGACTTAACAAATGTCAACTTCCAACGCTAATTTTCAGAGAATATCCTTCAAATTAAACCCACCTACAAACTTCATTACTGCAAGTTATGTACAAAGAGGATAGGTAGCAAGAGAGGTTCTACCTGTATTTGTTTTAGGGTTAAAGCTTGGCAAGGCTTTCAACTCTTGTACAAAGGCATTTGCTATTTGTTTTAGGGTTAAAGTGCAAGGCTTTCAACTCTTATTCACAGGCATTATTTTGCTATTTGTTTTAGGGTTGAAGCTTGGCAGGGCGTTCCGCTCTTGTGCCAAGGCGGGCATTTGCTACTTGTTTTAGGGTTGAAGCTTTCCACTCTTGTGCCAAGGCGGGCATTTGCACCATTACGTTGATCCTTGCGCCACGTGCGTCAAAGCCGTCAGTTCCTCTGTTTCCATGTATGATCCCCGGGCGAGTATTAAATTGCCCATTTGTCCGATGATTGAAGGCCACGACCATGATTGGGGCTTCATTTTGATCATGAATCCTGGCACTCCCGCAGTGGCCGCCCACTCACTGCAAATCTCCCCGCAGCAATTGTTCAGTTCGCTCAGTTCACTTCACTTCAATTCTGGGCCAAGCATTTGGGTTGGGTCACCGGCTTGCTCCATGATTGTGCACTGGATCGGAAGGCTACTCACCCCCGATCCACGGCGGAAGCAGCTTCGGAGGCGAAGAAGACGGAATCTACCTCCCGAGCTCGGTCAAGCGTACCGGTTGTAAGCTTCATAACGCAGCCGTTCCTTCGATCAGCTGTGGCGCGGACGGTGCTGCTGTCTACTGTACACTTGCCCAGTACAATGAAGACCATAACCTATTATTGTTGATGATCTATGATGACGGACACCATCTGATTTCCTACGGCACGTACTGTTTCCGTCTCAGTCTCTCTCTTTTTTTTTTCTGGCACACTCACCTGTCTGCAAATAAGTTAACGCCCGCAGAGGATTCGAAGTGGAACTGAAGGCTTTGGGAATGATGAGAGGACTTTCGGGGCTTCTTTAGAAATCAAGAAAAAAATAAAATGCACTGTACTGGAATCGTATATGGCCGACGACCTTGGTGGTAGGTTCGATGCATTCATGGTGATGGGTTGGATCCATTTGTAGTGATGGGTTCGATCCATTCACGGTGATGGGTTGGATCCATTTGTGATGATGGGCTGGATCCATTCTTCGAATTCATTCCTGGAGATAGGATGGGTTTATTCATGGTGATGGATTGGATGATTGGATTCATTCACGGTGATGGGTTTCAATCCATTCACGGCAATGGGTTGGATGATTGGATTCATTCTTGGTGATGGGTTCAATCCATTCCTAGGAATAGGATGGATTCATTCATGACAATAGGTTGAATCCATTCATGGTTTTAGTTATATCACCTAAAACCAAACAAATTTGTCTTGAGATTTGTCGACCAACCATTATTGTTAGTCGAAGAACTTTTTTTTTTTAATCACATGAATTCAAGACAAATTTGCAATTGAAGTAGGATGAAGTCCAAAAACTACATTAGAATTTTATATATAATATGAAAAACCTATAGGAGGTTAAAGTTAAATAGGTAGATTTTCAAAAACTATGCCCTAATTTTAGTGTCTTCATATTAAACATCATGTGCAATAAGATGTCTATTTTTTTTGTTAGGATTTTTTAAGAGCATGCTTTTGTGAACTTCATTGCTTAGTTTTGAATGATCCTACCTTAAAGTGCTTCAAATTGTGGTTTGTTTTTTGTACACTACAAAAAAAACAATTGTTCTCAACATCACAAAGTTTAGACTGTACGGTTTGGCAACAGTTATCGTGCGGTTATCGTTCTTTCATAGGTTCGCACATTAATGGCATTGTTATTGCATCATTATGGTGCATTGCTTCACATCGTTACGATGCAATTACAAGTAATGCATTGTAACGATGTGATAATGATGCGAAGCAATGCACCGTAATGATGCGATAACAATGCGATTAACGAGTGAACCCATAAAACAACGATAAACGCATGATAATTGTTGCCAAATAGTACGGTTTAAACTTTGTGATGAATGACTGTAATACAACAATGACTACAAAATGATTGCTTTGTAGTCATTGTAAACAAGTCATTTATACCCTCATTTTTTGTAGTGATAATGGTTATATCCCATCACCAATTGATACTTTAATCCTAAACAACAATCGTCTATTGAAAATTTGGATAGATTCTTGTAAAATCTATTTTGGTCGAATGTTCACAAAATTTTGACACAAGGTGCAAACATGTTCTCCTGTAGTGGGAATATAATTTTTTCCTGATCAAGAGGTTAAATCAAAAGTTATGCTAATCTAAATTTTATTTTGCAACTAGGGCAATTTGGACATCTTTTGCTAAAATCTTCGTTGATTTCTTAAATTTAGCATGTATGAAATTAATAAAATATGACATACAATTGTTCCAAAAAAAATTTAGTTCTCAAATCACATTTTGAGAGGAGTCAAACTTTGTTAGCTATATCTAGGTAGTTTTAAGAAAAAAAAAATATTTTTAACTTCAAGCCCTATTATCTTGGAATATATGAAGTCAAAGTTCTTGAAATTTTTCCCACATATTCCAAATTTTTGTTTCTAACTTTTCATCATTTGGATTTCAAATAAAAAACTTCTTCATTTCACAAGAAATTATCCTAAAATGACTAGTGTATTGCCAATTCACTCAACCTTTCTGATTATAGAATTATAGCATTATAGGATGATTTAGAGTAAGTTGGACTTCATATTTACTTTATAAAAAAAACATCATCAAACATACCACACCTACTCAAATATTTCTATTATCTAATTAATCATTTTCTCCCTCCAAATAGAAAAGAATGTGCAATCAACTCAACGAATATTCATTGAGGTTCCTATAAAATGTTGTGGGTTGCCAACAAACATGGTTGTACTAGAGAATCATTGTGTGTGATACTTAATCCAATAAAAAAAAATGAGTAATCCTCTAATACTTGTATTTTTTAAATAAGAATTTAAAATGGCCCCCAAAATTCCCTACCTAAAGATGATTTCATTTGTTTCATTTGTTTGTACACCTTTAACTTGTGCCAAACAATGACTTTCTTATAGTAAAGAGTGTACATTCATTTTGGCCCACTAAAAAAAATGTGTTTGCCACAAGCAACTAAAGTGCGACTAAGTGTCCTATACAACTATCTTACAATTATAGCTCTTTCTATTTGCACCAAATTTTTACATCATTGTGTTGACATCATTGCTTTATATCATTAGTATAATGTATTAGTTGCAAAGTAGTTGTAGAATGAAGTGGATACATTGTTTTAGTTGCAAAGTAATTGTAGAATGAAGTATAGGATTATAAAATTGTAATAAAGTTCAATTTTAAAATGAATGTGAATTATTCTACATCCAATATTCATTACAGTTGTTGATGTGGATTAGTACACACTCTATGATGTCCACCATATCGATTTGAAATTACAAAAAATGACTAGGAAATGACTAGAAAACAACTGCAATTGTAAAATGACAATAGTCATTTTTTAGTTGATTTACAATCATTTCTGAGTTGTTTCTTAGTTGTTTTATAGTTGTTTAGTAGCTTTTCCCTAGTTGTTTCCAAATCATTTTACAATTGTCTTGTATCAATTGTCCCATACACATGGTCCCATATCAATTGTCAAGAGTACCATTAGGTTGGACATAAAAGACTTATATATACTTGTATCTTTATGTAATGAATTTTGTTAATAGAGTTTTAAGATTTCTATACTTTATAGATTTCTATTTTTTATAGATTTTGAAATCTACAATCATAAACAAGTTGCAATGAAGTTATTGACAAGTTGCAAAAAAGTTCACAAATGAGCACCGGTCGCAAATGTTTGATGCAACCCAAAAAATAGTTGCTCTTTGTAATTGCAAAACCGGTCATTTTCTTCTAGTGGCCATTGCTCATTTTGCGCCATCTAAAAATGCATCATAAAAGTCAAATGAGGTGGAAAAAACTACTAGTTGTGGCAATTTTTCCACCATTGCTGGTGGCCATTTTAAAAACTAAGCTTGTTGATTATCAAAGATGGATAGGGCTTTCAAGGGGGATGGAGAGGTTGACTTTAAAATGCACTACGTCTATCTTTCAAAAATTGCACCTACTTTTGTTTGCTTCAACTTTTTGCTAGAGAAGTTTTTTTGATTTACAAATTCTTTTCTGAATTTTAATCTTGGCAATTTAGAATGTAAATTTTGTCACCTTTGAAATCTAGAGTGGTCCCTTTGGCTTCCAATGGTTGCCATAAAAGAGAGTAAATTGGAGGTCTATTTTAGATGTATTGGTGGCTACTTCAATGGCAATCACAAATGTTTATGATGCATAAATCACTATTGCAATGATGGACAATCATAAGTGTGATTTCTACCATAATTGTTGTGTGCTATAATTTGTTCAGTTGGTAAAATTAAAGGTTACTATGGAGAGAGATTAGTTTCATGGGATCTAATGTGTGCAACTTTTAGTTTATATTGTGATCTTGTATTGCATTCATTTGCTTGGAGGGGCTTGATTCATAATGACATGTGGTGTGAGAAAATTTAGACTTTAAATTTTGTAAAGTGCAAGGGAGACATAGAAGAGGTGACATTGTTTGAAGGACAATGTCAATGCTATTGTTTTGGAGATGAAAACCATTGGGAAGCAATTTGATGTGGTAGTGTTCCATTTACCCAATTGAAAGAGGAGGGAGATTCAAGAATATTATTAGGTATAATTTATAAGTTTCAAAACTCCAAGGAGGGGAGTCTATAGAAATGTCCAAGATTGAAGTGAGTACTAGAAGGTAGAGCAATGTTAGAGGTAATACAACCAAGAGATTGACAAAAACTCAACTTGAAAGTTTGGGAGTTGGGGTTGGAAGGCAAGTTGAAGGAGGGGGTAGTGGAAGTAATATTGACTTTGGAAATAAATTTGAAGAATATGGACTATGTAATTAGTTAGGCTGAAACTTATAGTAATCAAGCAATGAAGTCTTGCTATAGGAGTGGTTGGGCTTCAATTGCTATTGGGAGTAGTAACTGCTCAATGGAATTGACGTAGAAGCATGTTTGCATGTAGAGGAAATGCCATCATTGGGTGAAAATAATATCATTACGCATCACTATAGGAGGTCAATCCTTGTCCCTAGCTCTTAACTCTACCATAAGACTACAACAATCTAATGAAAGAGTTTTTCTTTTATGAGGTTAAAGCAAATGTGGGTTCAAATAGAAAAGACAACAGAGTATTATCCTCCCTCTAAATGGCAATTGATCTATGGTATAATTAATTAAAGTTGGCTATACATGGCAACAATTGAGTGAAGATGTCCTATAAAGACCATTACCACCAATTATGACTTTCATGCACAAAGTTGTAGGGGCATATAGAAGGAATTATTTTATAACACAAAGGGGTAGAAAGCCCATTTTGGCACCAAGTAAAGAGGTGAAGTGGTTAATTATGTGGTTCGGATGCAAGAATTTGGGCATTTGGTTGCTCCTTTGTAACTTAACTTTATGGTTGCAGAAGCCATTCAATTGAGGGTTACACCATTTAAAGATGGGATTCCGAAGAAGGGTTGTTGTTGGTGATTGTGCAATTGCTATTCAAAATTGACATTTAGAATGGCACAAGGATTAGATGTGGGAAGGTCAAAGGATTTATGTCCTTCCAATGTGGCTAAATTCTATGACAATTTGGGACAATTGAACAAGAAAGTGTACAAATCCTCTCATAAATGGAACATAGGTTGATGAATTAGGGGCCAAGTAGGTAGAAATAGGAGAAGGAGGAGATTGGTTGAGATTGATTCGAAGTTTATCCATTGCATAATTCCAAAGGAGAGGGAGTGGTTATTGGTGTTTTGTTGTATAAATGACGCTAGTACAAGACTATTGAGTTTCTATATTTTTTGTTGGAAACAATTTCAATAAGATTAAATAAAGGGATTAATGTGCACATGGTGTCATCATGTGTATGTAAAAAAAGAAAAGGATGACTACATATTTATTTGAAGCTTGGATTGGACATTTTGTTAAACATGTGAGGGAAAAAGCAAATTGGGTATTTCTTACGAACATCAGGGCATGTGCTTTTTTTTGGCTAATCTTTAGAAAGGACTTAGAATGAGGATGACAATAGATTATAATCCTCTTTTGACTAGTAAATGAGCAATGCATCATAATGTTCTTCACATGGAGGATATCAAATTTTTTTAGTATGGACTATAGACAAGATAAGAGTCAAGAGCCTTAAGAGCATTGAACATAATATCAAATTGCGTTGTGCAATAAAAATGTCTAGATTAGTAATTTTGAGCGAACCTAAGGGCTTTGAATAAAGGGAAGGATTCCAATGGATTATAATTTGAAAATGGTTGGTTGGTAGTTTTAAATACTAAACTCCAAGATCTCCATGCATTTGATGGACTTTGTCGTGAGCAATATTTAATGAAGTTACAAATTTGAATTCACATTAGAAGGTTTTTGAGGCCTTTAAAAGAACATGAGTTCCTAGATTGTTGGGAACATAGGAACATCACCAAATCAGTGTCCATCAGTAGTTTGGTGTGGTTGGAAAACGGCTATGACGTATAATAATATATATTTTTAATTTAAAATAAATAAATATGCAACATTTAACTATTTTTGGAATTTTAAAAGTTTAGAATTAATAATGGTCATTGGGAGGAAAAAATGGTCATCAAGAGATAATGCAAAATATTGGAAGATTTGTACAAAACATTTGCAAATCTATGTAAACATTTGGAGATCTTTGGGTGTTATTATTTAGAAATCTTCCAATGTTTTGTCCATATTTCATTGAATAGTCTTGTAAGTAGTTAAATGTGGCATAATTTTAAAATATGTTTTAATTTTTTTTTAAATTATTTAATAATTTGATAGCATTGTAGTGGTTTACAGCTAGAGGAACAATTCCAAAACAATCTTTCGGAGGCTTCTAATCCCTTCTAGTGTCTGTTGTGAGGCATATGTAGTATAACCACACATTCAACATTATTTAGTTTTTACACCATAATATGTATGCATCATCTTTGACATTATATCTAACATAATGCAACATAGTTCTAATATTTATGAGATGATTGTAAGCAATCCCTTCTAAAATAAGTTCATTTAAAAAGTTATGCCAAATCCGGAATGCTATTTTGTGAATCTTGTAGTGTGAGCTTAGCAATCTAAGAGCCTATGAGCCTCAAATTTCAAAGGTTTATTTAAGTGTTGTTCAGATTTTGGATCTATAACTATAGTTTAGCAATTTAGGATTTTTATAGCTAGTCTTGGGATTGGGACTTTAGGATCGTAGAAGTCTCAAAATTGGGGCTCTAAAAAACATTCAAATTTCTTTTTCAATTTTTTTCCTTTTTGTTATGATTTCGCCACCCTCAAGAGGCCCTATAAAGGGTCTAGGGTTTGGAACTTTAAAAAATATTTAAATTTAAAATAATAATAATATTTTCACAATTCCATCACCACTAGAAAACCTCTCAATACCCAGAGATCTTTTGGGGAGTCTAGAGTTTGGAACTCTAATAAAAAATTCTTTGAAACCCTTCTTGGAAGGATTTTTTTTTTCAAATTTTTTTGTGACTTCATTATCTCCATAAAAACCTCTTGGTACTGAAAAAATCCTTAGGGATTTTAGGGTTTGAAATTCTCAAAGAAAAAAAATATTGATCAATTCACTTTTTTTGTGACTTTGGTACATCCAATACCCCTCTTGGCACTAAAAGATCCCTTGTAGGGTCTGGGATTTAGGCCTTTCAACTTATTTTTTTTAAATTCATTAAATTTTAAAACTAAATCAATAAATCTTTTTTATTCTATGACTTCATCACCCCAAGAAATCTTTCTCACTACCAAGAGACTAAGTGTGGAACTTGGAGTTTAGGAATCTCAAATATTTAAAATTTTAAAATATTTTATTTTATTTTATTTCATTTCATCCACAACTTTGTCACCCCAAAAAAATCCTTTTGGTACTAAGAACCACCTTGTAGGGTTTGGGATTTGGCACTCTTCAAATTAAACTTAAAATTTAAAATTTTATTTTATTTTATGATTATTTTTTAATCATGATTATGTAACCCCTTGCAAACACTCTAAAAATTTGTACAAGCTAGAAGATGGTACTTACCATATGAACCATATTTATGAAAGGCGCATATGGTTCATTACCATAATGTTCTTTTCTCTTGGAATTCCTTCAAAAGCTTGATCTTAACAAATATTTTCACAAGAAAATAAATGGGGCTTGAGGTGGGTTAAAATTGTCACCCACCAATGTGCCAAGCCAAGCATGGTGTGCATGTTGGCATCGTCCCATGGTCATAGGTCCACAATTGTAGGGTTGAAATTTTACTATTAATTGTAAAATTTTGAAATGTTTCCACTTTTGCCTCTCTTGGTCTCTGAAAAATTTCAAGTTTTTTTATTGATGCTTTGGGCTCATAAAGCATATACTCACAACTCTAAATCTTGCATTTTTAGGCTCACAAACTAGCGTTGTTGTACCAAATCTTCATATACCATGTTATGACAACTAATATCAATTTTGTTAAATTGGTAGGATTTAATGATTTGCAATTTTTAGGGCATGTTGTAGTTCAGAATATAAAGCTATACTAGGCTTTTGGTTGTAGAACCTTTTATGTTGATGAATTTTATAAATTTTAATGTTCATAATAAAATTAGCATTGTACTACTTTAGTCATGTATATCCAATTGACAAAATTTCAAATCATGTTGGTTGATCATAAATATTGTTTGGATTGAAACCATACTCTTACTTATTGCAAATGATGATCTGTGGTAAAGACTATTGACTCTTATAATTCCCTCTAGCAATAGTAAATATTGATTTGGTGAATGCGTGTGATTTGCATAGAGAATCTATTCTATGCTTGACGATGGTACATTTCACCTACTAAATTTGCAAAGGTTATGTGTAAAACTCTTATTGATTTCTATTTTTTTTTTCAAAATCAAGTAGTCAAAACCAATATACATTCGCTAGTTTATGGTGTATTTTCTTGTAGTTAACGTGTAGAAATAGGATACAATCTATTTCACTATATAACTTTTTCATTTGAAAGGAGATGCAAATAGGTTTAATCCAATTATAAATTCAAGGATTGATAAGAGTATTAGAGATGCTCTAATTCGTAGACATCTTCTTTTTATTACACATATGCTTTTACATCTTGAGTTGAAGAATGAACATATTCAAATTCAACCAATTGCTGCAAAAAAAGTGGGTTGTCAATATTGCTATAGAATGTTGTATATTTGGCATATAACTATCATATTGATACTGATGAAGGATCTTTGCACATTTAAATGGACCAAAGTTGGTGAATTCTTTTAAGAAGAACAACTAATTTTGTTTGCTAAAGATTTGAAGATGTTTGCACTTGTCAATGTATAGATAAAACAAGAAAATATATATGTATACTTGTGTGGACTCAAGATTTTTTTTTCATTTTTACAAGTTTTGAGTGTAGATTTATATACAAAACCCCTAAAAAAAGTATAAAACCAAAATAGGTATGTCACATGCTAATATAGCAAATGGATCCTAAATAGAATATTTTCCTTTAGTTACAACCAAATCCCGCATGTAAATAGGGAAGAAACCCATAATTTGTATATAGTATACGTGTTAAGTAGAATTTATTTAAATTGTCTGAACCTGCTATGTATGTGATACAAAGTGGCTAAATTGGTCTAACAAAACCATGTGAGAACCTTGTAAATGATTCCTAGAGAGAGGTTTCAGTTTCCCTATTACATCGACGAAATAGTAGAAACCTCAATTGTTAGTCTACAGATAAAGAAAACTCAAGATGGATCAACAAAGGGCACCTATGACCCAAGTACAATGATTCAAAGTAGAAATCAATTTAGGAGTCCAATGGTGCAATTGGTTTGCCAAGATTCTCTTCTATGTGAAAGATTCCCTATTTACTGGAAATTAAAGGAGGTAATAAGATTTTTGGATCTTCTTTGGTAAATGCGCAAAGTAAAAATGTGAGCTTGCGTGTATTTTGTAGAATTACATGAGAGGTTCCTCAAAAAGTTTCGGAATTTTCTAGATTGCCAAAAAGCTCCTTCCAAATAGTCAACCGCCAAATTTCACGATGGAAAATTCATAGAAATTACCCGGGGTGTGGTAAAATTTCACTAAAAATTAGACTAGCTTCTTTTATATTAGTAATACTCTCCAACAAGTTTCAAAATATTATGATAGCCAAAATTGCCCAAACTGACGAGATTCTCCAAGTACTAGCAAACTTAAAGATTACAATGGAGTTTGACTGGCATTTTGGGAACATATGAAATCGGAATGTGGTCAAAGTTAGGTCTTTTTTTACTCCCCTACACCTACTTAAGGTTCTAGGATAGTTACTTTTTATAGAAAAGTCAAACTCCAAAAGTCGAGTTTTTACCTTTTTAGGCAGTTAAATTAGCATTAGGATTTGTTGCGTTTTTAGTGTAAGAAAGAGGGGTGGAGAATTTAATTAATCTAAAAATGGCCTTTTGAATCCAATGATGTAATTCATTTGTAATTTGGAGTCTTTCTCCAAAAGTTAAGTTTAGGTTTAGCGTAGGAAGTCAAAAATGTAGATTAGGATGAGATTAGGGTTGACTTCGAGAGCTTTTAGGTCTTGCTTGGAGTGCACTCCAAGCCTTGTTAGAAGGGAATTTGAAGCTCTAAGAGAGTATATTAGGGCTCTCTCCTTCCCTTCAAATCCCCCTCTTTCGTATCACTTGGCCACTTAAGCCTACGTTTATTGGTCATTTGGCCAACTTCTATCTATTTTGTATTTTTAGAGACATTATGCTTTATTGTTGTTGTTTTTAAAGCTTGCTTTGAAGGCCATTAGGGCCCCTTCAAAGCTTGTTATCTTTCTCTTGTTTTTGGAGAGATTTTAGATTGAAATCAAAATTTTCAAGGTCCAAGTACTAAGTGTTGTGTCATTTGGAGAGATTTTGGGTTGGAACCAAAACTCTCAAGGTCCACGTATTAAGTGTTGGTTAATTGAGAGGAGTTGGGTTGGAACCAACTCTCTAAAGTCCAGACACTAGTTTTCAGTCTATTCCATACTACAACAAAGCTTTGACTTTGATAGGTGCTAAATCTTAGTCTTTCCCACACTATGGCAAAGCTTTGAACCTAGGAAAATAGTAGCCATAGTAATTTTTGTTGTTACGTTTATTTTATGCATTAGGGTAGGATTTTTGTAGGTTGTTTTGCAAGTTTACTGCACTTAGGCATTAGAAATGATCCATTGCTTGGAAGGCACAATGAACCGACGTTAGGTACCCATAGGATAGAATTCAGTTAAAACACTAAGAACTTGGTTGTGTTCACTTGTTTACCAAGGGTGGGTAAATAAACGCTCACAACTTGCAATGTCCATAGAAGACAAAAATAAACACAAGTGTGTTTGTAGCACAATTGTAGTTGTTGTGCAAATAGTCCAATTCATGTGAAATACAGAAAGATTTTTTGTAAAAGATTTTTATCACCTTTAGAAGAACCTTGCTCCCAAGATTCATGTTTTTAATTGTCTTAAATTCATAAAAGCATAAAGAATTCACTATATACTTTTAATTTCTACGTTTCATCCACTTTTACACTTTGGGCATTAAGCTCCAAGATGAATCAAAATTCAATATGTATACACAATTCGATATAAATTTGAATTTTAGGAATAAATAAATTAATTCATAGTTGTGATAAATGCCTATACAGTAAATTCAAATTAGGTGAGTTGGTTCTTATTTTTATTGAGTAAAAGTGATTAGAACCAAAATCCTCAAACTCTAAAGTTGTAAAGTACTACTAACATACATGTAGAATAATTTGAAATAATTTACATTGCAAAATTTTTAGATATTTATTTTTAATGTTGAACATGTTTGCTCAAGTCTCAATAATTATATTTTCAAACTAATAATTTCTAATTTATATTCTATTTAGTTTAATTTTTAAAATTACATTTATATATAGTAGTCTTAAACTAAGATGAATCTTCGTTTTTGTTAAGAACATGTTAAATGATGTGCAACATTTTGTGACTTGAAAACACAATGCATAGATAAAAAAAATTGAGAGATGTCTAGAAAGTACTTCAAAAACTAAATCCATTCATTTATTTCAAGGTTATTTCCATTTGTATAGTTTGGGAGATTTAAGTCATTTTGAATAATGACTAAATCAAGTTAAATTTATTCTTTAGAACTATATGATTTTTTCTCATCTTAATTTTCTTAAGACAAAAATTATCAGTCTATCAAGTTGGTGTATCTGATGAGTTCATTAAAATTATAATACGTATTCAAATTTCACTTTACTATTACTTATATTTCCCCCCATTTAAGGAATTTGCATTAAAAAATGAATTCTTTAAATTCACTTTGCAATTTTGCAATTTTTCTTATCATAAACTATCACCTACAATCTAAATCAGACAACATATACCTTCTTTGTAATTTGTACAATAAAAGGTACGAATATCCCATTTCCATCCAACTTTTGTCTACATTTCATGTAAATGTTCACCGTAAATAAACCACATTCTTACAACTTCATCCAATTAGTAATAGGGTCTAGGATTTTTGATACTCAAAACTCTAGCACGGAGAGGCACTTCACACTATGGCTGTTCAAGTCAAGAGACCGTGGGATTGAGTGGCTAAACTCTATTGAGAGTCCAAAGAAATGAGCAATAAGTGTGAAGCCTCCAAAGGCCAAACCCTTGGCAATGAACTCCCTTCACAATGTTGAATCAATGTGTTCTCTTCCCTTAATTGAATGGCGAGTTCGTTGAGATTGTGAGCCGTGGAGCTCGGAACGACGATAGAAACCCTAATTCAAGTATCACGCATTTCGCAGCATCGTCGTTGCTCCTTCACATTTTGTATTTTTTTTCTGTCTTCCATTCCTGCGCGTGCTGCGTCGCCAGGAATTCGTTTGCGAAGATGAGTTCGGGGTCGGGCGGCACGGGCCACTCGCTGGCGTTTCGTGTCATGCGGCTATGTCGCCCGGCATTGCAAGTCGATCTGGGACTTCGGTTCGATCCCATGGATCTCATTCAAGGAGAGGATTTACACGACAGCGAGGAGTTGCAAGCCAGCATCGAAGCTCGTGACAAGGAAGGGCCGTATTGGAGACGTAGCGAATTGGAAAAGCCGATCGATGCGTTAGGGCTTCCCGGCCTTTTAGTACTTCCGCAGACCTTCGGGTAAGAGCGCGTGTGTCGAGATGTGCAGCCTTTGAATTTTTTAAAATTTGGTTTATGAATTTGAATTTCGATATGATGGAATCCAATGCGGGCGTTGAAGTTAAGGAACCACATCGAATAGCGACAATTTAAGCGCTGAGAATAGTACGGATTTCTAGACTGGCAATTTAAAGAAAATAAATTCTTGTTGGCAATTGCAAGGGGAGTCCAGTGCACCAAAGTATGCCTTATGTGGGTGTTGTATGCAAGAGTTTTATTGGTAGATGACTTGCAATTGACATGAAATCTGATGATAAGGCGGTTCACATTCTCAAAATCAATATGTACTCATCGTGCAAGACTTTAGAATGTTGCATTTAGGTATGTGCTGCAGTTAGGTAATCTGCTTTTGACAATGAAATTGTTGTGTTGACCGGGGAGCAGCTCCATATACCTAGGAGAGTCTTTCTGCAGCTATATCAGCGTTGGTAATCACTCGAATCATGACGTTCGGGATGTTGGAATTAAGGCAAGTTTTCATGCAATCTAGGTTACGGGAAGATGGAATATTCTCTTTCTCCCTTTTCTAAGTCTGCAACAATTATGCTGTTTTTTAATCTTTGTATGTGTAATTTACACCTTAAGTAGAGATCCTTTTAAAAACAGAATCGAAGCAACTGCTGTGTGTGGCGAGCAAAAACGCAATCGAAAAACTGTGAGATTGAGAGTATTCCGTTTAACAAAAATGCAGCATTCAATGCATGAACTGATCGGCATAATTATGATTGACTTGTTTAGGAGCGATGTATGGGGCTCCAGAATAACGAATTATATGATTGTGCAGGCGGAATTGCAAACAGATAGACAGCGTATAACTTTGTACGATAGTACAAAAGCGCCAATGGATTTTCTTCGCGCAGGAGGTCGTCATGACTTCATTATTGAGCATGACATCAAAGAACTTGGACCTCATACGTATGTTCCACTATTCAACTACTTGTGAAAGAGCTTGTGCTGAAAGCTTTTTTATTGTATTCTTCCTTGTTTTCCTTCCTTGTTTTCCTTGCTACTAGTGTCGATGTGTCCTCCTTTGCTTTTCGTCAGCGCAACATACCGTTGGATTGGCATAACAATTTGAGTCTGATATGCTGTATTACGAGACATGGTGGGCTTCGAATCAAGTATTTTACGATTATTCTATAGGATGTTCATCTTATATTGTCCCTGGTTACGACTAAAGTAAGATATGTTGATGCAGAGGCTAACTATAAACTGAGGAAATGTGACGCTTGTGATTGATGCAGGTTGGTCTGCATGGCGGTTTACACTGACGTTGATGGTGAACGGAAGTACCTCCCACAATACTTCAAGTTCATGGCATCAAATCCTCTTTCAGTCCGGACGAAGGTGCTTAATTTTTTCTGAATTTCAGCTCATCGTCCTGGTTTCTGGTTCAAATATACCTGTTTTTTTTTTTTTCTGGCGATTTGTCGCTGCTGTCAGTCGATTTTAGCCTATCTGAACTAATCCCTCCATAAATGCGCCACTAGTGTGAGGGCATGCAAGCCTCTAATGTTCCAAAAAACCCCCACTGAAATATACGTTTGTCAAGTGCATCAGAGAGTGTGTTCCTGCTCTTGCTGAAATTGTTTTTACGCTCAATTCCTTTGTTTGCTCTTCACATGCATGCTTGTGATATTGCAGATTCTTTGCTGTTGGTTGGCTTTTTCTTTCGAAGAGTTAGGAGGATGCAATGTAGCAATTACGATATATTTCAGGGATTCCTTGTAGATTACCAAGTGGGACCTGACTTCATGTATCGTGTTTATGTTTTGTAGGTGCGCACAGTGAAGGTAAGAAACATGTATCCTATTAGATAGTAGGTTATGTTTGAACAGTTTGGTACTTATGAATACCGTGGGATTGTAATGGACCACTGGTCTCTTGAGCTCGCAAGACCACTCAAATCTTGTGGTTGTCACTGCTTCTTAAGAAGTAACCGAACGTTAGATTGTAAGGTTTGATTTTTACTTTGTAACTGAACCATACAGGAAACTACATATCTGGAGGCCTGCATAGAGAATAGCACAAAATCACTTCTTTTCTTGGATCATGTGCGCTTTGATCCACAACCCCCTATGACCGTGTCTGTTTTGGAAGTGGATAGCAATGACAATGACGAATCTGAAGGGCCTCTAAGGTACTTTCTTTACCGTCTTTGTGACTGAATTATTATCTTGTGTTGATAGTCTGCACCTGCATATTTATGTCATATTTTCTGTAGGTGGATTTCCTCGTGCTGACGTAGAAGGTGAAGTGCTCAAAGATTAGTAACAGTGGGATACTTTCTTCAGTGGGCTTTTGAAGCAGATTAAAGTTATAAAAGCAAATGGTGGCACTCGCCATTTTCTTTACCAGTTTCACAAACCAGCAGGAGCACCAGTATTAGCCAAGGCAGATGGCAGTAACACTCTCGGGAAGCTAGAAATCATGTGGCGTACTACTCTTGGTGAACCAGGTCGCTTGCAAACCCAGCAGATTTTGGGAAACGTGAGTGAATTTTTCTTGTATCGGTTTCGGTTCATTTCTGTCAAAGTCTTTGTGTTCCTCAAAAGCTTAATGTTTATTTTTGTTGTACCTGGTTTGCACACTTGGTGCGACTACATGTTATTACCAATTGACCGTTTCTCATGAGAAGCCTTGGGGGTTTATTACGTTCATCTGCTTGAGCTAATTGATAATCGATGTGCCTTGGAACTACTTACAGCCATCACCTCGCAAGGAAGTGAGTCTCCGTATCGTGGAGATCCCATCTCGCATCCTTCTGGAGAGACCTTTTCTGGTATCATCTGGTTCCAAACAATATTTTCTGTGAAAAAGTGTTACTCTGTAGCTGAACATTTTCATCTTCATCTGTGGTAGGAAGTTCCTTGTCATATGCACTGTCCACTAGCAGTGCTTACTGGATAGTATTCATGGCTGTCTTTAAGTGACGAAAGTGTAAATGTCTGGTGCCTGGGAAGTTTTTTAGTTACCATTTAGGTAGCTCCTTCCTCGACTACCGTACTGGAACTAAGGTCAGGGTGTAGCATTTTATAGTTCATTTTATTTTTATAGTGTGAAGTGTGGAGTTTGTTTTTCAGTTCATGAATGTAGTCACTAATATAATTTACGTGACTGTTTTTTTTTCTTGCAGGTTCGAATGAGTGTAAGCAACCAAACTGATAGAGTTATTGGGCCCCTTCAGATTTCCATGTCTCAAGATGATGCTCAGGGTGTGCCTAGAGCCATCGTTGTGAATGGCCTCTGGAGTATGGTGAGTCTCTATTTAGAGTTGATCAAAGTTTCTGGGTATTTATTTAGTTTATGAGATATGTGGAAGTAATTTGATTTTGCCATTGAAAACTTCTTTGTCTCATGTTATTGTTGGCATCCCGCAGTGTTATCGCAACCTTTGAACGATTTATTGTCATTTTATTATATCTAATGCATGTTGCGTGATCATTGTTGTAGACTGTGTCTCAGTTAGAGCCACTAGCTTCCACGGATGTTAATCTGGTGAGTTTTCTCTCCCACCCGCCTTTTCACATTGCTATCATGTTCCTGATCCTCCCTTACCTGGTATATTTATGTTCATTCATTGTCGTATTCTGAGAGTCTGGAAAATGAATGTGGATGTGATAGTCGTGAACATTAGTTTGTTTTAATAGTGAGGCATCATCTATCACCATGACTGCTTATGTAGTGTTTGATGGAGATGGGACAGAGCTTAGTAGCGACAGCTATTGGAGTCCAGAAAATTACCGGTATAGGGGTGGCTGATAGACGAGATGGCAAGCCCTATGACACACTTACAGCTACTGAGGTACATTTGTATTGATACTGCTTTTATTGTAGCTATATAGCTGTTGTCTGTCTGTCTATTTTTTTCATGAGATAAAAATGGATAAGGGAGGCAACCCATTTCTGACAACTTAACCTATAAACGCTGCGGCCATTTTATGGTCGAGAATCCTTGAGTGTAGGACAGAAGGGCAACGATTCATCCTCAGAATTTTGCATGAAAAGGGGAGGTATTGTATAATAGTTTGACTTCCAATGAGTGCTTTGGATTTCCTTAAATCAACTATTCACACAGGGATGATTTCCACGGTCACAGGCCCCACAGGTCCGTCCTTTAAGGGTTAAGCAGATCCATGCATCTGCAAGGTAGGTTTCAACAGTGAGGTAGGTTTCAACAGTGGGGAAATAGAGTTCATAAGGTTTCCATAATTTTTCAGATTTTTATTTCTCAAAACATAATTACAATGAATTTTTTAGCTGAGGATTCTTTTCCACCCATACTCGTCATATAGACCTTATTCCTGACCAAGGTCTGGTTGCAAAATCCAATAAGGGTTGGTTGTAATGTTGAGAGTATTGTAGCAAATCATAATGCGCCACAACTGTGCCATAATTAATCACTGTTAATCACCTCCTGCATTACGCTACCCTTACACTACCCTACCGTGACAGATTGGGTCGTTGATCAGGAATGGGCTTTTTCAATCCCTGCTCAACTATTTTCTTTCAGACATCTGTCTTGCCGAGCGATAATTTGTTTGCTTGTTTGTTTGGGTGGCGTACGAGGTACATGTCATAATTTTGTGCCGACTCTCCTTGCAGGTGTTTGTCGAACATGAATGATTAGTTATAGTATGATCGCCAACCCTGCGTCGTTGAATTGGAGGTTTGCCTACCAATTTCTGCAACTGGCCCGCAGCATGTAATGCTCTACCACGAATCTCCATCTGAACGATCCAGTTCCTGAAACCGCTAAAAACAGGTGCACAAACTTCGCACGAATCTCGTACTCGTTGACATTCCGACCTTTGTGAAAGGAGTTTGATTGGAGTCGCTTATTGGAATTTCATTAGGAAACTTTCCTGTCTGTTGAAGCTGACGAGTGATTTTTTGTTCTTATTTACAGATCCAATTATGTTGCCTGAAGCATTTTGGAGATCAGAATTGTGTGAAGGAGCAGTTAAGCCTTAGTGAGCCTGCTTAAGCACTCCTTTTTATTGGGTAGTGCTTATTGTAAATAATCAGTTTACAAGACCTGCTATATTAAGCGTGCACGAATTGGTGCTGAGTGCGGTACACATGTCTTGCTTTGGTTTTGTATTTCCAAGTTGTATCCGGCGTCAGGGATTTGTGCTGTCTATGTTCTATTGTCTAGTCACCACCACAAATATGGCACAGCCTACGAACTGCAACATCTATTCGAGTGGAGGCGCTACTCTTTGCTCATGGCAACCAAATTAGGGGTGCGGGTGAAGTTTCACCCATGAAACTTCGAGAGTTTTATATGAGAGTTTCATGAGTTTTATATGGGTATTAACGTCTTGTCAAACCTACACTTCAGTTGCTGCGAGACGCATGCATGAAAGAACTCGTCATTTACATTATTTTGGCTTTCATGCACAACGGGGGACCGCATTTGTCCATGCTTCGACAAGTAGCGCCGAACTCAGGACCCCAGTGATCGGGTCCCTGAAAAGTCCGTTTGACATGGCGCTCGAGAACTGTGCCACTTGTGACGTGATTGTACGAAGCCATCAAGTGGTCAGGAGTTTCAAAGACCTTAAGACTTCTTTTCTCATGAGTAGCCCCTGCTCTGGGTGGTACTACTTCACCGCTGCATCTATGATCCCCCTAAAGGCGCTGGCCGAAATTTGGGGAGTCTCGAACAGAATTCTTTTTCTCGGTTGTATCGATCAAGTGCGACGCGTAAGCATTCGACTCGCCATAGGAGCCTCCGTCGTCGCTGGTGGTGGCTCCACGTTTGTACCGAGCATGGTCAAAAGTGGTCCCCCCACTCCCGGCTCTATAAAGTTTATGGAGGTCCACTTCCATCCGTAAGAAGCCTTCGTGGTTTGCTGTTTTTTTCCATCGCTGTTCTAACATCGTCGGACACAGTGTCTGCTGGGCTGTTGGGAAGCTTAACCGTTTGTGCATCATGGCGGATACTCAGCAATTGAAGGAACGGGCCGATGCGTTGTACTTCCGCGCGCAGCAGAATGCGCCGCTGAACCGGCGTCAGGTGCTGGGGCTGGTGACCATTCTCGTTGGAGTGGCCGTCGTTGTCACCCTGGCAGGCCTCGCGCTGACGGGCACCACGATCACGTTCCTTGTGGCGTCGCCCTTTCTGCTTCTCTTCAGCCCTATTCTGGTCCCGCTCGCCGTGATTGCGTTCTTCTCCATCGGGAGCTTGTTGGGTTTCGGGGGATTCGTCTCCTTCTTGGTCTGGGTGTACAAGTATTACAAGGGCGGCCATCCCGTTGGCTCTGACCAGGTTCGGAACTCTACTATGCTTTGGCTGTGCGCTATTGGGCCCTGACCGGGGTGTGGTTAAATTCTTGATCGTATTGTGTATACGAAAATCATTGGGGTCTCTTTTGCGATCGTTTGTTGACGGTTTCTTTAGTCTCGTATTTCATAATTTGGAAATCAACGATAAGAATTACACGTTCGAGATCTGACGTTTCGATCTTTTCGAATTTCCTCTGTTTTTTCTTTTTTTCTTTTTGGCAGCAGTGAGAATGGGATACAATGTGTTGCGTGGAATGCACGCATGAGAGTGTGTCCACTTGGCTTCGTGATGGCCATTTTGGTTTCGTGGTGCCTTGCTTTGAGTTCATTAGGGGTGCCAGAGCTCGCAATTTATGCTCCTGGACTTTGGCCTCAGTCTGCGATTTTGATCTCAAAATTTCTTGACTCCGCTTAGGGGTTTGAAGACTTGAAACCTCTAAGCTGAGTCAAATAATTCAGATAATTTTTGGAAGAATATTTTTTTGGGTTAAGTGACCGAGTGTATCAAGATATGAGATTGAACTGTAGAACAGCAGTTGGGGTTTAAGTTACTGATGCAGACAAAATCTGCGCTGATGGAAAGGGGATGAGGTTTCCCGGACTTGCCTCTGCACAGGCTGGAATTTGTTAATTACTAATCGATTCTTGGTGCCCAGGTGGATGCTGCACGTTACCGCCTCTACGAAGGTGCAAACCAGTTGAAGGACAACGCAGCGAAGAACTACGAGGAAGCGAAGAACTACGTCACGACCAAGACCGACACCAGCACTGCGGCCTAGGGTTTTTCAAGATAGGACATACTGTATCAAGGTCACTGTGCATATCGTAGATGCTGAATTATTTTGTGAAAATTGAGCTGTGCCTTTTCCAAGGAAACACATAGCGTGCTCAGTAGGCTTGCTTACTTATGTGCTACTTCAGTTTCCTTGTAACTTGGGGCCAGTGACGTGTCTACAGTAAACATGTCGGTGTGATTCCCCAAAATGTTTGTTTGTGTACTTTGTGTATCAACTAAGTGGGCTCCATTTTCCATGTGGACGGAGTTGCTTCTCTACCGCAATTAGAAATGCATTCTTGTATCGCAATAACAAATGCATTCTTGTGAACCTGTAGCTACCGGTAGTATACAGTAAACTTGCCAATCACTGCACACACAAAATTCAAAACCCTTGTCCACATAAATATAGACAATTGCATGACTGTTTTGAAATTTGATTGAATATTAAATGTCATTTTGAGGTTCTAGAAATGTGCTCTGAAAAGTCAACATTTTGATAAATTGTTTCAATTATTTTGGAATTGTAACTGTTCAAATTCAAACTAGACATGTTAAGAGATTACCTAGGAAAAAAACAAACACCAATATCATTTATGGATTGAAAAATTATAATGTGTGATCATGAGGGTGAAAATTGTGAAAATGATTCGAAGTCTTTCAATCCTTTTTTTGCATGTTGAATCTAAAATGTTGGTCATTCAAAAAATTTGAAGATAAAAGGATTAATATGCATAATTTCAATCAATTTATGGCTTCTCAAAATCTATTTTATAATTTTTGTAAATGAATTTCTAATGTAATTTTGTCTCCAAGATCTAGTGTACTTAAGGTTCATTTCCAAAAACCTTCAACATTATAGAGAGTCAAGATTGCAATCGACACCCTTGCACAAAATCTTGAATAGAAAAATCATAATCAATCATTTTCAAAATCAGATTTTTGATGCTAAAATTGGAGTTCAAAAAGAATTTTTCAAATATATAAAATAAAAATAAAAACTTGGTTAGGGTTATTTAACTTCAAAGTATTGTTGAAACCCAAATTTGGTGCATGGGGCATTTAGGGGTTAATCCAAGAGGACATAATGTGACCTCTTCAAATTTTCAACAACAAATTCTTAGTAGGATGAAATGCCACGTTTAACTATGCACTTTTGGACTTTGAAAAGTCCAAAATTAATAACGGGTATTGGGAGAAAAATAAAATGATCATCAAAAGATAATGCAAAACATTGAATAATCAATATGAAACATCAAGAGATTTATACAAACATGTGGAAATCTCCTGATGTTACTATTTAGAAATCTCCAAATGTTTTGTTTAGAATTCACTTCATAGTTTAAGAGTTAAATGTGGCATTGAAACAAATCTCAATATTTTGTAAACTAGGATCTTGTAGATTAACAAATTTACATGTTTCTTACACTTTTTGATGTACAAAATTTGAATGTGAGAAGTATTTAAAATTTATTTGGAAAATGTAGTCTAATAGAAAAAGATTGAAAATAAAATGTTTTCCAATGACAGGAATAGTAGGGATAGAAAATAACATTTCCTTGGACATTTCCATTCTTTACATTGCACAAACAAACTACATCTTGAGAATTCTTTTTCGAATTTATATTTTTAGTACTTATATAAAATTAAAAGGTTCAATTTGGTGTGATTAAGAACACAAAATAATTAATATGTTAATAATATTAATTATTTATTTTCAAAAGTTGATGCATATATACATTTAAATTTTTTTAAAGGATCTAATTTGGTGAATTTTGGCTTTCTGCTACTTCTATTTGAAAATGTGTACAAATTTGAGAGTTTTTTTATTTCTCAATTTGTTAAATTCAAAAATACCAATTTTGTCCTAGATTCAAATACTTTTTTTTGAAAGGGAGGGGATAAACAAACATTATTTATCTTCTTATAATTTTCCTTCCTCCAAACTCTACATTCATTGCCTTTAAAGTTGATCATCCAAAATTGTTAGTCTAAAAATTCAACAATCAAAATTTTCCACGATTAATTCCATGCATACGAGACAAGGTACTGTACTTGAAGGTCTGATTTGACATCAGAGTGCTAAAATTGAGTTTCCACGTTATATTCTCACAGGTCTATGTCACCTCATACCATTCAGAAGTCACATTTTTTCAAAAATGACTTAATTTTTGCCAAATCTAACTTTCACATAGGGTAGTCTTTACTATTGTACAATCATACTACTAAAATCATAACTCCCTCTTTAATATCACAAATGCTACCATTAATACTAGGGACTCGTGCTTGCTATATTACGCATTCATTGTATCACATATTAGTAAAATTTTGATATATTTGAATAGAATGCATGATGATGATTTCAATAAGTCTTTAAAATAATTATTTTAAATATTATGTGAAAATATTTTCAATCATGGATATATAGAAATCGTTATATTCAATCATGGATATATAGAAACTGCTACTCTATTTTCACACAATGTGATATTATAGAAATAGAGTAGCAGTTTGCAATCACTTTTGTAATATCACTTTTTACAAAGGATGATGTTATAAAAAGAATATAGTTGTTGTAATTAAGGTGATATTAAAGAGGATCTATAGGATGATATTATAGAGGTAGCTAATCCATTGCTTCTCTTGGCTTTACACTTCTTTGTACTTCTATGATTTTGTGCTTTTGTGAGCTTTGAGCTTTCATGATTTCAATTTTCTATTACTACTACCAAATGGTTTTGAGAAATTTATTCAGTTGAAGCGATTTTGGATTCCACAACAATGAAGTTGTTCACAAAGCTTTTCAGATTTATAAGTTGTTTTTTTCAATTCTTCAATTTGGATTGTCATTTTTTGTATCAATGGAGTCAAATTTCTAATGCATTCTAATGTATGTGTATCTTTTATTGTATTCATCATTGCATGTATATCATTCATCATTCATTAAATTTTTATTGTTTATATCAATATATGCTTATTTATAAAAAAAATTATATGAAGATTTTAGTAATTTTTATTTGAAGATTTATTGAAATTCTTGCTCTTCATTCTATCTAATACATAAATATTTCTATTGAAATTCTAATGGTGAAAGCGTAGCATAGCAAGCGCCAACTGCTAGTTAAAATAAAAATTTCAAGCTCATCCATGTACAAAAAAATATCAAAGTGGGGCAATTCATTGGAAACCTCCATTTTCAAAAAGTTGTTGGGCCTTGATGGTTAACCCTTAACCTCTAAATGCTCAAGGCACCAAATTTTAGTATCAATAATACTTTGAAATTAAATAAAACCTAACCAAAATGCTATTTTTAGTAGTTTATACTTTTGAAAATCTCTTTCTAAATTCTAGTTTCAGCATCAAAAATCTGATTTTGAAAATGATTGATTATGATTTTTCTATTCAAGATTTTGTGCAAGGATGCCCATTGCAATATTAACTTTCACAATGTTGAGGGCTCTTGGTAGATTTTGAGAAGTCATAAATTGATTGGGGTTATACATGTTAGGCCCTTTATCCTCATATTTTTTTGGTGACCAAATTTTTAGATTTGACACGTGAAAAGAGGATTGAAAGACTTCAAATCACTTTTGCAATTTTAACACCCTCATGATCAAACATTATAATCTTTCAAAATCCATAAGTGATATTGTTGTGTTTTCTTTTCCTACGTGATATCTAACATGTCTAGTTTGAATTTGTATGGTTACAATTCATAAAAAATTGATACAACTTATTAAAATGTTGGCTTTTTGTTTGATTTAGAAAAAATTCCTAGAAGCTCCAAAAAGGCCTTCAGCATTTAGGGGTTAAAATCCAAAGTGGCAGGAGTTGCAAAACTGGAGAAGTGTGCAAAGAGATTGCAGGAAATGATTTTGTGAGGTCTAAGATAGGAGGTTCTAAAAGCGCAGAGGCTCTAAAATCGCCCACCCCACCAAATGTACACTATTTGTACATGTTGCTTTTTCATAGCCTTCTGTAATGTACAAACACTGCACATTTTAGGAGGTGGGTGAGTTTAGAGCCTTATGCCATTTTAACTTCAAAATTTCATAACTATTTCTACAAAACTCCAAATAATATGAAACGACTTGGGTTAGATGCTGATTTTACTTGTATATTACTTGTAAAATATTTCTAAAAGCTTCTCCTCCCCCAAATTCACTATCAGCTCTTACGTGGGCAATTTATGGACCTCCTACCTTACTTAATTTTTCAGAAAACACCCGCACTAACTTGGAACCAATCCCATCATCTGGACTCGTTCCAACGTCTTCCCTGCCCTGGTTGAATTGCTTTGAAATTTTGGGTACCTTTGCCCCTTTGCTTGTTTTTATGGCACGGGGAGGACACTCCCCGTGTTTTAGAAACCTATGTGCGGCGGAAAATGTAATACATGTAATACATCCTAAAATTTATTTATTTTTTCCAAAAAAAAATTATGAATAGATTGTGCTACTTTTTTAGTTTATGTTTTGAATTATTGATATTTTTTTATGCTAATAGTAATTAGTTGTAAATTTTTAAAGAAAAAAATACATTATAAAGCTGAAAATAACTTTCACAAAACACTATAATACCTAAACAAAATTCATGCATCGTAGAATTGGGCGTAGAATGGAAACAATAGGGGTTGTCACTTCTCTCCATTCTCAATCTTCAGAAAATTCATGAGGACATGGCACTTTCTCCTTGGATTGCAGAGGGTCCACTCTCTTAGGATTGAGAAGGGGTTTTTTTCTTCTCTTCTGGAGGCGAGGAATGGGCGTGAAGAAGTTTTCAACACTTTTGCTTCTCACTTTGACTACGTCTATCAATTCCACCTTGGTTGTCGCTCCTCATTCTTTATTTTCTCATTCTCCAAATGATACTCAAGGGGTTGTCGCACCTTCATGGAGAAGGGCTCCTATTGGCTCCTCTTTTCACTCCGTACCTTCTCATCCATTTAAGATGTTTCATTCTTGGAGAAGGTGTGACAACCTCCTAATTAATAGAGGCAAACTATTGGTGTAGTTATGAAGCCACAACAGTATAAAATTCTTTAACCTTGCAAGGATGCTATGGACCTCCAAAAGATGACTTCACTATTAACTATAGAAGTAAAGAATGCACCTATTGGTTCAATAAAAGTAAAGTATTTTGGTGACATATCAAAAAAATGAATCATGTAATATATTTATTAGAATAATGCAATTGTAGATACCAATTGCACCATGTCAATACCAATGCCATTACTATGATAAAAATATAATTAAAAAAATCGATGAAGAGTTTTGAAGCTCATAATATTTAAAATTCGAAAACTTCTACTCCTACTGCAATCTTTAGCCCAAATGTTGAAGATATTTAGTAAAGAAAGTTCATATCTAATGTTTATTTATTCATGATAATAAGGATGATTTTTTAAAATTTTATTATCATTATTATCTCATCTATTTATATATTATATTTGATGAAATTGATGAATTTTTTGAATGTCTAAAGGTTTTTGACTATGTTTTTACCAAAAACACTTCAAAGTTGCCATTTCTAGTACAAATATCAAATTTTTGAAAAAAATAAATTTTAGACACATCTAACTATAGGATCTTGTATTTCTCTAGTTTGAAAAGATGTAGAAACAATTTTAGAAATTTCCACCCTAAAGATTGCAAGATATTAGCGATTCCTTTTTTTGGCCTTGTGAAAAAACAAGCAACTATACTTCACAAGGTCACATTTGTATGAAAAAACGTCCAAAATGGTGGTGCTACTTTGGATTTAGGCTTCATAGCAAGTTGGCTACATTCTTGAAAATTTTCAGATCATTTGAAATTATACAACATATAGGAAAAAATAGTAAGTAGAAAGAAATAGAGAATGATTCAAAATACAAATTCATAAGAAGTTATTTATAGAATTGAAAAATGCCAATCCCAATGGTTGAAATGTTGTAATTAACAATCAACACCCTATGATTTTATTTTTTTCCAAAAATATTGAACGCTCAGCTAAATATAGGACTTCAAAGTTGATCTTAGAATAAAGATTCCATAACTACCTACAAACTACCCGCAAACTAAAACTCCTCATAACTTTCATCTCATTAATCAAAATAGAATGATTCAAATCTTTCCACGTACATATAAATCTAGAGAACCAATTTCAAATTTTTATTTCTTAAGAAAGTAATTTTTACGAAAGCTTTTTTTGCTACCCGGGTTGCCCGCCAAGTAATGATAACTACGTATTACATAATAACTTTTAACTATGTAGTCAAAAGTTATAAAAATTATTTGGCCTTAAAGCTACACCTCGAGTACATGTTTTTTGAAAATTTCAAAGAAGAAAAATAAAAAGTCCATTTGTAGCAAGCTATTGAAAATCACTATGTTGCCAAAATACATTGTTTGGTCCTTTAGAGGTTAAATGTTTGATTGAATTGACCTTGTCTTCAATTTCTTAGACCTTCATAATTGTCACCTCATTGAATGGAAAGATTGAATAAATTAATTAATGAATAAAATGGATTGAATTCTAAAAAAAGGTTTTTCTTTCTCTACAATTAAGATTTCTTGAAGGTGTTTGGATTTGGCTATAAGATTTTAGAATTTTTTGACACTGTAGGATATTTTGTTTAGTAGCCATTTTTTGGCACACCCAGCTCAAGATCTACAATTTTGGGATTGACTACTTTCTTCATCCCTTTTTGAAAATTTGTTTTTGAGGTTTGATTTGTGTTGCTATGTTTATAGAAGTTTATTATGTTTCCTATGGTAATATGTTTATTTAATCTCTTGAAATTGGAAGTAATTAGCAGAGAGTTTGTTTGCAATATGGATATAGATTATTTATAATTGTAAAAGGGTTTGACTTTATAGGACATTTTGTTTATGCATCTTAAACTTAAGGACAGACGAATTATTAACAAATATTGTACCAATTCAGTGCCTTTATCACTACGTACTACAATCGCATTGATTATGTGCATTTTACGCACTAAATCAGTGCGAAAACAATGAATATCAATAGCGTACAATTTATGTACTTTAACTATACGATTGTTGTGTAGTTTTTACTTTAACTATACGATTGCTGTGTAAAACTACACAACAATCGTATAGTTAAAGTACATAAATTGTATGCTATTGATATTCATTGTTTTCGCATTGATTTAGTGTGTAAAAATGCACATAATCGATGCGATTATAGTACATAGTGATGAAGGCTCTGAATCTGTCTGTCCTTAAGTTTGAGATGTGAAGAGCTATATTTGGGGATGAATTAAATTTGATGTAGTGGTTACTATTTGCATTTGTTGAAACCTAGGTTGAAAATTTTAAACATGCACTATTCTCCATACTACCACTAACACCCTATTGAAGGTTCAAATTTAATATTGAAAATGGATGTATAGTTAAAAGTGACAATAGGTTTTAATTTCTTTTTGTGTTGATGAATGCAAGTGAAAGTTTTATTTTCAAAGTCTACGGATCCCAAGACAAAGTTCCAAAACCTTCATGTAGTTGTCACTAGTAGTGCAAGGAGTAGTGAAGCCCTAGTATTGAATTGCCTACTTATGAATCAAATTTCTTTTCAATTTTTTTTTTCTTATCAATATGTTAATTACTATATATATGACTTGATGAGTAAATGTGCCAAGTCCAAAAATCCAATACCAAGATTCTCACCAAGATTAATCCCTTAAGGCCCAACAACTTTTTGAAAATGGAGGTTTTCAATGAATTGTTCCACTTTGATATCTTTTGCACATGAATATGCTTGAAATTTTTAATTTTAAGTATACAAAAGTAAAGACTATTTTTTCTAATATGCATCTAATTAATTGTGGAAAATTTTGACTATTGGATTTTAAAATTGTAACAATTTTGGATGATCAACTTTAAAGGCAAAAAAATGTAACTTTCAAAGAAGAAAAATTATAAGAAGATGAAGAATGTTTATCTATTCCCTCCCCCTAAAATTGTATTGGAATCTAGGTAAAAAGTAGTACTTTTTAATTTAACAAATTGAGAAATAAAAAATTCTCTCAAATTTGTATACATTTTCAAACAAGAGTAGAAAGTCAAAATTGACCAAATTAGATCCTAAATTTTTTTTAAATTATATATGGATCAATTTTTAAATAAATAATTAATATTATTAACATATTTTTTGGAATATCTTTTAATTATTTTTATTCTTAATCATAGATTGAACCTTTAAATTTTAAAAGTGATAAAAATAAAAATTTGAAGTTTTTCATGTAGTTTGTTTGTGCAATGTAAAGAATAGAAGTGTCCAAGGAAATGATATTTTCCATACCTACTATTCCTTTCATTGGAAAAATAGTATGTTTTTTTATTTTTTATTTGACTACATTTTCTAAATAAAATTTTGAAATTCTTCACATTTAAATTTTGAAAGTCAGAAATGCAACAAGTATGTCAACTTGTTACTCTACAAGATCCTAGTTTACAAAATATTTAGATTTGTTTCTTCTTGCCAAGAATTTGCCATTGAAAATTTAATGAAGACACATTGTGTCTTCTTGGGTTGAGGGATTAATCTTTTTTGAACTATTTCTTTCTTTCTCAAAAGAATTGTTAATCAAATTACTAATACATTGAATATGTTTGCAAAAGAGTTCCTTTGCATTGGATTTGAATGATTATTTTACTGAGTCATTTGAAAATGTGGCATTATTTTAATTTTCAAATAGCGTTATATGAAAATTTTGATATATGCTTTCTAAATATTAATGTGTGATTCACTTGTATAAAAACATTTGACATGCTATATAATAGCTTATTAAATAATATTTTTAGATCTTCTAGTATAAACAAATAATTTTATAATTTATAAAAATTTAAGTGCCAAAACCTAAATAACTAACTGTTAAACCTAAATAACTAACCAAACCTTCAATTCCAATGAACGGAAGAGTTGAATTGATCAATTTGAAAGTTTTATTTATTTATTTGATTTGATAGTTAATTTGAAAGTTATATTCTATAATACAAATAAGTTTTGTATTCAAGCAAATATTATTTAATTTATTTAAAAATTATATCATTTTGAATCCTATTTTTTATGCAATTATTTTTTTTAAATTTAGTTTTATGTAAAGTTTGGTTTATAAATAGATCATATTTTATAATATAATTTTTAGAACTATACAAAAATAAAACGTGATAGTTTTATGATGAATTGTCATCGCTTAAAAAGACAATAGTTTTGTAATGAAAATGTTTAGTGATGAAGTGCCTTCTACATATATGGAGCCTATGGTACAACGGGGACCTCAAGGCTTCAATAGATCAAAGACTTCATGGAACCAAAGACATTCATCATTTACACAACCAGCAACTCAAGTTGCACTTTTCAATTCTAGCTCCCACCTTCAAGCATACAATATTCCATCATACACTAGCCCCCTATCAATAGTGAGGAAAAGTGATATTTTTGATGTTAGTAATAGTGACAAACAAGACATTAGACTTGCATTTACCCTTTTTGACTCCCGCAAAGTTGGTAGACTAACATATAGAGAATTAAAGGTGATTAGAACTATGACAATATCTTACATTTTGTCACTCATATATTAATTAAATATATTATATTGATAAATCATGGATACATGTCTTTCTATTAAAAATTTGGATAATACAGGCAGCAATGAGAGCTTTAGAATGTAGTGTGAAGAAGGTAGAGGTGCAAAAACTAATGCATCAATTTTCAAAAGAAGATAATGATGAAATTGGCCATGAAGAGTTTATGCAAATTAGTATGTGATTGAAGATCTTTGTAATGAGATCAATTGAGATTATTTGTAGAAGCATGAATTGCATAATTTGATATTTAAAAATCATAGTGATTTCATTGTAGGATCTTTAAGTAAACCTTGCAATTATAGATCATCAAGTTATTAGAACATTTTTAATTTCATAATATTAAAAAAAATCAAGATTATAAAAGATTCATGTAAAAATTCTATAATATTTAGTAATACAAGATATGTTATTGAGTTCAATAATTATTATCATTTATTTAAATGAAGTGCTAAGGAAGTACAAGGAGAAGAATCCAGAAGTGAATGTTGGAAGAATCTTTGCAGTTTATGATGTAGAAGGAAAAGGAAAGATATCAGTAAATTATTTCAACATCTTTAGTCCTTATTATGACTTGAAAGCAAAAATATATTGTTCAACTATAATTAATGATTACGTGCTTGGATTTGAGCAATAATTACATAAAATTTATAAATAAAATTAGTTTTTCTTCATTAAGATCCATTTATAAAATATATTAAATGTATTTCAAAATATTGAATAGTTTTAATAGACATTGATTATTTTTGCAAAATTGACTAAACATTTACAGATAAAAAATTTGAGAAAAGTGGCTAATAGCCTTGGTAGGGCTTTAACAAATGAACAACTTGAGTCTATGATTAATAGTTGTGAGTTTCATGACTTGTTAAAGCTTGCATTATAAATAAAAAGTGTACCTCAAAAGTAAAGAAGATTATTAAAAACTTTTGAAACATCAATAATATATTTAATGATACATGATAAGAATTTCTCAAATTTTTTTCTAATAGTGTATATTTATCAATACTTAAAATTTCTTATAGATGTGAAGAATCTATCTAAGTACTAATTGCATATATTTTGGAATGCAGTTGATAAAGATGAAGATGGTGAAGGTAGATACTTTATATTCTAATTTATCCTATGATAATATTTATTTTAAGCCTTGCAAATAATCAATGTGACATTGCCAAATAAAGAAATTCAATCAATTTTGCAAGTTTGTATAGTGCATTCAATTTGCTCTCCAACCTCTTTAATATGACATTTCTTAAGATGATCAATATTTGTCAATATACACTTGTCAATATACACTTATCAATATACACCAATACACTTATCCTTAATTGTAGTACTTTTACAAGATCAAACTATGTCACAATCATTTTTATAAAAAATTTGGGAGTAAAAAAAAAACAAGTACTTCAAATATAAGATATATACTTTATAAGCATACAATATACTTTGTACAACTAGTCTAAATTAAAATATAATTGTGTACTAGAGACTAGACTTATTTACTATTGATCATTTGACTTAGCCCTCCTAATGCAAAAATGTTCAAAGATTCATGTTTAGAAAGTATCAATATACAAGGTTTGATAAACTATAAAAGTGTAGACATTTTTTTTAAGGGTAATTGACCTTTGTATTTTTTCTCTTTACATTGTTTGATGTGTGCAGTTAATCAAACGGAATTCTTTGAAATAATGAAACGGATGCATGTTTAAGAGACATGACCAAATGGTTACATAAAATTGTATTTGTATTTGTTTTGTTAGCAACATGAAGAAAGGAATTCGCAATTGTGAGGCATACTAGTATTATTACAAAAATGATTCCAAATCCCCTTTAAATTTAAATCCTATTATTTTTAGAAATTTCAGTATGTAAGATTTACTAGTAATTATTAAGAGAAACATGGTTGCAATGTACTAACTAAGAATCAAAATGACCCTTGAAGGGTCTACATGGCAACTTAAGGCTAGCTTCTTGCGGAGTCAAGGTCGATGAAGTCCATTGATCTATGGTGAAATGAAATTTTGGTCTTTCATAAGGCCCCATTCCATTGTTGATCAATGGGCTTCAATCACCAACTCCAATTCCACATAGAAGCCGATCCTTAGATAATCTACAAATCTTTTCATGGTTGTTTCCATAGTCTTTAGATATTCAAATTTCTACTAGTGAATGGTCAATAATAAACTATATAGATGGAAAGTGGTGTCTCTGTCTTATATGCAAAGTAGCAAAATGAGTTGAGAAGATCCAATACCAAAAAAGGGAGTTGTTTTCAACATTTCAATGTTAAAAAATGTTGAAAAAAATGTCAATAAGAAAGTTGGAAAAGATGCTGAAAAAAGTAACCAAAAAAAGAAATATAAATCTTGACTTTTTTGGATTGCTAGAGTGAATTATTCGACTACTTGCTTAGAATTTCTAAGGTGCCTATGCCTACCAAAGCTGCTTGGGTAGCCCAAGCAACTACCATGCAACTTCTCAAAATACTTTTTATTTGAATTTCCTTGAGAATCAATAGAAAGACAAATCCAACCCAAGTTGTTTTGTATTTTTTGGACTTTTATGGGACTAGTTATGAATTTTCAAAATGAGTTAAGCAGAAATTGTCTTTTTAACACTTTAGTATTGAAAAAAAATTTAATTGTTTTCAACACTTTGTTATTGAGAAAAGTATTGAAATGTTTCATGACATTTTGTTTTTTAATACTTCAGTATTGAAAACAATGTAAAAAAAAAAGTGTCAGAAACAACACCCTATTTTGGTAGTGCTGGATCTTACTTCAAGATGGGTAGACATGCATGAAGAATATGTTGAAAGTGGTTCTACCATGGAACATGGATTTTTGGTGCCCCTGCTTGGATGTAAACTCGAAGGCAGACTAGAAACTCCTGCAGTGAAAGGGTTCCAGTACAAAGAAGATAGCACAAAATGGTAGTACTGAAGAACACGGGCACAGCAAATTGGATGTTTACAACATTAAACACAAGAATCCACTATAATTGAACTTTGGAAAATACTAACATCAACTGAATTCTCGGAGCACTGTGCACCTGCACTTGAACCAAATTGGACACATCTCTATTTCGGCACAAATGAAGAATCTAGCTGCAAATGGGCCTAATCCCATGAGATCTCTATTGGTCATACAGGGACGGTAGTAAGTCTAACAATAAACTACCCCAATGCAACACTGTAACCAAACCGTCCGCTACTCATACCCAGGGAAATTTCAGTGCTATGGCTGAAATGAATGTCAACTGTTTTCTTTAAGAAGTACAAGCCCACCTTGGTTTGAAATTCTCCTGAAGACCATGTTCACGTATAGCGTGTGCACAAATTGGCAGTCCACACTCAAGATGAAACCGGCAGTATCAACTTGGACATCAATCACCCCCTCAGAAATGATGCCTGGTCTGTCAAGGTTGCTTGGAATTCTCAAACTGATGAGGTCGAGAGATGAAACCGGCTTGGTAAACCTGCTTCTTTCCTCAAAGACTTGCCTACAGAGGATGTTCTGCTTCACTGTCAAAGTCCATTGTAGCAAGCAGGTTTACACTCCCATCAGGTGCCTCTTTAATGGTGTTCGGAATACCATCGTCGACATCAAGTTGATTATCATTCCCAACTGGAGCAACAGGAACAGTGTTGGCCGTGTTACCCTCCTCCACAGCAACAGGGTTGTAACTCCCATTTGTGGCATCTGTGACAGCCTTCCCTGTATCATCAGATGCAGTCGGAAAATGATGGTTTCCAACAGGGGCGTCAGTAGTCACGGACTTTGTGGTAACATCATTAACAACATCATCAACAGCAACATCAACAGCATTATTAACAGCAACATCAACAGCAACATCAATAGCAGCATCAACAACAGCCTCCTTCAATTTTTCCTTTGCATCGTCCACTTCATGCTCAGCTGCTAACTCCATTGGGATCGATCCATTCTGGGATTTCAGTAATTCCAGATACTTGCGTAGCTCTATCTTGTATCTCTCTTTGTCTTGCACACCTCGGTCTTGATAAGGCTGCAGATTCATGAACGTACAGAACATTACAACTGCGACAAACTCATTTGTAGAGATATGACACGTCTCTTCTAAAACTTAGATACAACTAATATGCAAAACCAGACGCATGCGATAGAGCCAAATTTTTCTGGTTGCATCAAAACATGCACATATAATTCGTAAGATTGCTTTGCTAAGGTAAACTATACTGAACCGTTCGGGACCTTGTCCCGCCTCCTGTTGACCTACCCCTGTTACCAACACCAACTGATCTCTTCCAATACACTACACTTGGTTGGTCTTCAAGTGGTATACGCATGACTTGGCTAAATGCCCATGGCCACATGCCTTTGAATGGAAATGAGTTTGTCAACTGTCCGTCCCTAGTGGTTTACAGCCTCCCACTTAGAATGATTGCATAAGAACTTTCAAACATAGTGATAAAAACTTGGTCTCAAAATATGCATCTCTTGTATCCAAAGTGGTTTCTCCACAGCGCTATCGTGATCACCCAATGAAAGCACTCTCTTACGTATTGGTTAATGTGACGAAAATCGTATCCTCTACCTCACAAGAGATTTAAATCAAATCGACCTAGAAAACCACTTGAGATTCGGGAGAAGGACAAACCATATACTCACCGTTTTCTCCTCCTCTGTGAGTTTATTCCAGGCATCCCCAATCATCCTGCTCAGCTCTTTGTCTTTTTCAGGATGCAAGGCTTTCAGCTTGGCACGCTGTTCAGCAAAGAAAAAATTGTAGCCCGTCCGGTTGGGACGTGGTGCATTTGGATCCTTTTTAGGTATGTCATCAGCCCGTCTGCGTTTCCGCTTCATTTTACGGAGACTGGGCTCCTCCCGAATCAGAATAGGCTCTGCCCCGATGGTGGACTCATAATTAGGGATGGAGGCATGTTGTGGAGCCCTCTGCATGGGTGGCACGTGATATATCAACCCTCGCATTTTCTCCGTGCCCACTGTGACCGAGACGAGGTATCCATGCTCAAATTTCCCTTCAATAGTACTGCGCACTGTGACCCCAACGGACAAAGCCGGATCCATAACTGCAAAGTCCCATCAAACACACATGTGAGTTCAAAGTAATTTACATCTCTATCCAGTTAACCCCCAACTGCCAATAGTGTTTGCTTCAACATCTACGAGAAGTTGAAATGAATCACTTAGGAAGCTTTAAGGAAGGTGACAAAATGTACCAATAGAAAGAAGAAATCATACCCTACATTTGTAAACAATTAGAAATAAGTTTTAAGTGTTACTGCTACCGAATATTCGCCTCCAAAGTGAAACTTCCATTTTTAGCTTGGGCAATTTGAAGTTAAGAACATCACCAACGCATAAAATTCACGCAAATGTGCAACATAGATGGGATCAGGACGAGGAGTTGCTCCACAACAGAGAACTGAACTCGCAAGTACTGCCTTGTAAAGCTCACGGTAATAATGGTTTCCAAAGCAAAAGCCAAGGATGTCAAAAGTAAAGAAAAATGATCAGACCAATATAAACCTGGCACTGCTTGAATGGGCAGGAGCTTCCTCTTTCTGGTTCTCTTAAAGCCCGGTTGACCCTCTGTAGGTGTGAATGCTATTCCCACTGCGGAATCGCTTCTCTTAACACCAAAAGGGCTTGGCCCAGGCATTGATACTGCCAATACAAAAACAAAATTAAACCAAGTATGAGATACAATTTCCTTGTTCATAGCATTCACCACAAACTTCTCTCCACAAGCCATCTTGACATTGGTCTTTATCATAGTCACAAATACGAAATAACCAAAGATGCAGCTTATATGAATATGACAATTGAGCCAGTCAAGAGGCAGAAATGAACACGTACTAGGAGGCGGAATCAGAGGGCCCGTCTTCCCATGTAAATAGGCTTGCTCGAAGTAGTACAGAAGTCCAACATAATACTTGCGTAAAACGTAGGAAGCACTGGTGGTGGTTTCAGCAAACTTGAAACTGTTCGTGACCTCCTTCCATTTCCTGTCTTTAATAACCTGATCCAACGAGAATTTGTGCAAAATTTTAGCACTCCTGCATATTTTTATATCATCTTCCGGTCCTAGAGAATCTCTCAGTAAAATTTACACGGGAAAAAAGATCACCGTGATACTAAGGAAATCTGACATCCAAAAAGAAAAAAAAAAAAAAACAGGCAAAATCACATCAAAGAAGGCCTAATACTGACTGAGGGATACACTGCCGGAAAGGAAGTGACAAGCAGATTTACCTGCTCCAAACCCCCACGAGATGTGACTTCAACATAAAGAAGATATAGATCAAGGTCATGTCCTCCCAACTTTGGAATTCTGCAAAAACAGTATTGGGTATGCTGTAGTACCACGTAAAATAAACAGGCTATAAAATAAACAGCTATAAAGAACTGAGATCAGTGCATCACCCAAAAGACCTCTTATTACATTGAGTTGAACCATTTTCATTACACTAACATGACAAAAGTTCTTAATGTTAAGTTAATACATTAGATTCCTATAGCTCTCATATTGCATTTTTATGCTAAGTTGATGTTAGTATAATGAAAATGGTTTAACTCAACGTTAATGTCATGTTAGTGTCATTGGCATTTCCTTGATATTGCATTGGCAACAATTAAGTTGAATTCAAACCAGCATTCAATTGACAGTTATTAAACGATATACTGATATTGATCTACGGTCTCATTATATTGAAAATGTAACGCATAATTAATAACTTTGTCAATCTAATGGGGGATCTTCTGAGACATGCACAGCATTCTGAGCAGCATAAGGTCCGAATTACACGACTTACCCAGCGATGCTTTCTTCGAAGGTCTTCACATCAGCAGCCCTTTCCCTCCCTCTTCTACCCTTCTTCCTGCAACATGTAGAAAATCCGTATGAGCTCTTGAATATTGCAAATCAATACCGCAACCTGATGAATACCAAGAGACATAATTATACATAATAGGGCATCCGAATGCTGCACAACTTCAAAGCCCATGGTTGACAGCTATTAAGTTTAAAGCGAAGCACTGACCAAAGTGTAACAGAACGGCATCATATGCACACAACTAAAGTTGATATTTTTCCATTGAACGAAGATTTTGGGAGAGTGCTGCTCAGCCCCTGAAATGTACAGCTCAGGAACATTCTCTCCACTGAAAAATACACTGGAGTTTACCTGAGCAGCACTTTACCCACAATGCTTCCAGGCAAAAAGGCTGGCTATCGGTTCAATTCTCACTGTCAATGCACTCTGTCTCAAGCACTTGCACTCCAAACACCCGAGACTACAACATTTGGATAACCTTGTACAAGCTTACGTGAGGCGCGTTCCAAGCACTGTGTGGAACTTGTTGAGAGCTTCCGCAAAGACCTCCTTACTCGCAACCACTTCCTCGTGCTTAAACACGGCGGGAGGAATCGACTGATTGGCCAACATAGAAATGCCGGGGATGCTACTCGTATCCCTGGCCACTGCAGAGTTGCTAAGGCTTTCACTGGGAAACCCTGGCGTCATTGAAGGTTGATTAGTCGGAGTGCCATTCTGATCTGCCTTCACAACCTCGCCCTGCAGCTGCTCTGGCGAAGGAGGATTCTGATATCCGACATTATCAGACCGCACCAGATGCCGTTCAACATCAGGTCTAGTTACATTCGACTCTTTTGGCGCTTCTGAGTGTCCTCCAAGCTCAGACACTTGTGGAAACCGCTCAGTTTGACCGCTGGTTTCTACCAACAAACCTGTTGTATCACAAATCCACGCTAAAATTTTAGAAAGAGCACCACTATGTGATATCAATGAGTGTTCAAATAGCCAAATGTGGCCACTTCCATATCTATTGCTGTAGAATATATCATTTAGGAAGATTAAAGGAATATAACAACATGCACCAGTAGAAAAAAAAAATGATACCCTACATGTTTTAACGATATGTTTTGAAAGCGGCTATGATCAAACATTAGCTTCCAAAGTAAAATTTCTAGTTTTATTTAGCTTTGAGAGCCATTTGATATGCAGATTCCGCGCAAAAGTGAAGAACGAAGACCTAGAAGAAGCACTAGCATCATGTGTTCATACCTGATTCTTGTTTCTCATCATGGCCATGAGAAGCACCCCTACGTCCATCCACTTCGCTGTGGCTTAAGTCACTGCACCCCTTCAAAGGCCAATCTCCATGCATAGCTGGAACGCCATCTCCGATTCCACCCAACGCAATTTGTGCACGCGCAGGCTCAAATGAAATTTCTGATTCTACTACCCTCGACTCCACTACTGCCGCAACATTCTCCATATTCTGTTCACTACTTTCTCCAGCACTCTGCATTCAAGTAAACGACAGGAACTTCAGATGAAACTTCACATATCAGGAATGCCGAAAGCTGGAGACCATAAAGCTAATGATTCCTCGGTTACGACACTAGCTAGTCACACTCTCACGGCGCTTTATCAACCGATTGCACCTTAAAGAATATCAGCAAAGCAGCTCTAAAAATTTCGAACCACGCGTGCCAGCTTCTTAACAGCAATGTTCCTGACAATGCTGCAGATTTATGCTCTGATTACGAAACATAGCCGAAATGTAAGATAAACCCTAATCTCGTCAGGAAGTACTCATTAATTCGGCACTGGAATATTCCAATTCTCTTTCTCGTGAAGATAAAGCTTCTACTTCCGCGGTAACGTTTAAACATACTTTCAGAAAACGCAAAAAAAAATGGCTTCCCACTCAAACAGAATCACTTCGTAACTCAGCATTTGCCACTCGTACTTGCACACGCTTTTGCAACAGTACTTCCGCATCCTCGCATGATCGTTTGATGCTAAGAAGAAAAAGCTGAAATTGAAGAAGCACTAGAAACGACCATTCTGCATGAAAACTTGGCATAAAATTTTTGCAAACCACGAAACCAGCCCTTCACCGACTAAACCCCCCGAGAAAAGTCCAAAACCCCAGGAGCCACAAGACCGTTTCGCCTTCACAAACAAAAAAACGCAAGAAATTCGGGGAATGCAACTAACCTGAAGCTGCACCGAGTGCTCCATACCTGAGGTATCCATTTGCAACAAAAACAGAAAGCTTGCCAGGGTTTGCGACTTTGGCGCCACCACTTCGCCAGTTTGAAGGCGAAAGCAGGCCCGCCCGCCCCCGCCCGCACCTCGCGCCGCGCATTTCAACATTCCCCGTCGAACTGAAGAAGAAGCGCTTGCGGAGTTGGCAGCTGACGCGGCGAGTTCGGAGTGGGCAGAAAGCGGGAGTTTCGAGGTGGGAGGGCGGACGTGGCGAGTTCGGAGTGGCCCGACTGCGGTAAACCCCAGAGCCTGAGCTTTATCCACCCTGCCGAAGAGACAACTCCCACTTGTCGCGAAATCCACGTCGCCATTCCTGTCGACGGCGGCCCCAGTTGCCCGAAGTCGCAGCAAGCCATTTCCACTGCAATCCCAGCTCCAGTTTGCTTTTAGTATCATCCGCTTTCGGCGACTGTGTCTGTTAGGCTCTCTCGAATTTTATGTTACCATAGAACTCTATTTCGTTGGAGAATCTCGCCACTCAGCTGTTGAAGATCGCCGCTATGGAACCACGAAAAATGAAGACGCCAGTGATGTCGTGACTTGCTTCTCTTGAACGTCATACCTTTGGGTTTGCAGAATTGCAGCTGGTTAAGAGTAAGAACAGCAATTAGGCTATCAGGCATCGGCGGTACAGTTTGAAATTTTGCAATCGCCGCCATTTTGGCAGACTTTGCAATGATCTTGTTGGTCACGATCCTGGCGAAGACGAGAGTGCTGATCTCTTGAGGAGCTTGCTCTTGATCTCCTGGTCTCTTCGTTTTCCAAAGTTCTTTGTACCTCTCCTTGGTGTACTTTCCTTCGACTCCGGGGTGGTAGAATTGTAGGAAATGCTGTTAGCAGCACAGTTTCGTGATGGAACATGACAGTCGGAACAACACCTTCAGCTATGGCGCCGAGCCTTCCTTGTGCGTGACTACTTCTTCCCTTACCCTACTTTCATTTTCGTCTTGATTTCAAGCTCTTTGAGAGGACGAGATCCAAGGGTTACGCTCTGGATACTTTCGTTTGTCTCCGTGTGCACTCTCTCCGCAATTTTGCTTTAGCTCTTGCAATTTCTGAAGTTGGCCATACCCTGAAAGACTAACTGCATCAGTTAGTAGCCTCTCTCTCTCTCTGATTTGCAAGTTCAGAGACCTGTATGAAAAAGCTTGAAAACTCTCTTCGGTGATTGCAAGTCCTGTAGCGACAATCATTCTATCTTTGTTGCTTTGTGGTTCCAGGATGGAACACGTGGTAATACCGCAGCATTCATCCTTTCAGGGAGCCAACCCCCTCGACTTACACTCCGCTATAGCTCACGAGCTCCAACGCTCCCACAGCACCTCCTCTGGCTGGCAATACCCTTCGCCACAGGATCCAGCCACCAGTTTCTTACAACAGCAGGAGCCTTTTCTCTCTCAAAATGGAAACCTTGACACCATTCGTGCCCTGTCGTTGCCGACGTATTACATTCCCCGTTTCGAGGAAGCACTGGAGCCAACAACCACACCGCATCAGCAACAAACGGGGTTGCAGCAGGAGTACTCCTCTTCACACCGAGGATTGTTTTCCGGCTCAAATGGATTTTCTTCACAGTTGTTGCCAGGACAAGTGCGCTCCTCAATGCAATCTGCAGCTTGCTCCTCGTGGATTGAGCGCATGATGCAGGCGGACGTGACGCCGACGCCATGTCCGAGCTTCGGAATCTCTACCAGCTTGAGCTTGACGCCGCAAGCTCTTGGGGATTCTCAGGTGAGTTGTGTGGCGAGTTCGACCGTGGATTTGCAGCAGTGGAGTGAGAATCAGTCCATGCGGAGTGCATTTAACTGCGATCCGTTGCAGCAGCGGGAGTCCACTCTGGAGGCTTCGGTGGACATGTGCAGTGATGATGAAGATCTGGAGACTCGACCCATCGACGAGAAGCGGAAGAGGAGGTAAGGAACTGGTTGTTTGGGGGTGGTTTTAAGCTACAAAGAATTTCAAAGTACAAGCTTAAGTCTACCGTAGAGGGAAAGATATTAATCTAAGTGTTAAGTCACATAACATTCTAGGATTGTCAGAAATTCCTGTCCATGTCCTTGTGGAGCACCGTCTGAATTGGCATGGAAAGAATGGTTTGCGAAGTTGAGAGCTCGTTTTGAACATGAAAGCTCCTCAAGCTACTGAGACGTTGTGTTCACATGCGGGTATGTCGAAACTTTCATTTTGCTCTAATTTGGCATAACTCTGCTCTATGTAACTTTTAGCTGGCACCGTTCTCGAAATCTGCTATTCGTATAGTGGTAGAATGTCATATTCTACAGGGGGAATTAAGTCATTTAATCGTGAATCCGTTGAAAAAAATTGTCAATATTTGGAATGCAATCAAATTTGAAGGACTGTTTAGAAATGGATCTTGAAGATATGTATTTGAAAAAGTGGTTTGAATGGCAAACAGAATGTTATCGAATAGGGCATCCGCGCAACGGTCTCGGCAAAGACGGCAAGAGCGCCTCGACCAGTTAGAAGTTCTGGTGAAAATGCTCTTTCTATGTCGAATTGGTCGCTCTTTCTCGACACCCATTTGATAGTGCATTATTTGATTTGTGCAAGCAATGTTCTATGTCAAATGTTCGATTGAAGTTCTTGCATTTGTCATTGTTGAAGGTCCTCTGTAACGTCTCGATGGCTTTATGGTTGCTCTAGTTCGTGTGCACACTGTTATCGACCGTTATGTTTGGTGGTCAGACAGCACAACTACGCGTAGAGAACTCGACGTTGCACAAGAAGGTCAGCGTTGCCATTCAAGTAGCTAAGAAATTTGAGGATCAGAATACGAATTTACTGAAGAAAGTCGACAAGTTGGCCAAAGAATTAGACACTGAAAAGCCGAAGAAAGTGGCGGCTTCTGCTTTTGATGAATGTGCTAGTCAGCAAACAACCTGTGCAAACTCTCGCGAAATAGTACGAACTTCAACTCAATTTTTTTTGCTCTTCTCAATTGACAATGAGCTAAGCCACCGCCGTTGTCGATTCTCTTTCCGTCACTTTAAGGATTTTAACCAATTTGTAGTAGTGTCCTTTCGTTGCGAGATCACTCCGAAGCCGTCGAAAGAATCATTTCGGGTCACGGGAGTCAAACTTTGGGTACAGGAATTGCAAGGTCGCTTGTTTTATCACTGTATGTAATGATTTCGTATGCAATCATTCGAAGTGGGAGTTTGTAGACCACTGTTGCTGGGACAGTATACAACCTCATTTCCATTCAAAATCAGTGGCCATAGACATTATTAGCCAAGTCATGATGACACCCATCTTGCTAATTGAAAACCAACCAAGTGTTGATTGGAGGAGATGAGGTGCTGCTTGTAACAGGGTTTAGACAAAGAGATCTGGTTCCTGATGGTTTCAATGTCCTCTACCTTATCACAGGGTGGTGACCGAACATCGGTGGATCCAAGCTTGATGCGTGACAGCCATGTGAACGATGGAGCGTCCTCACCATCCATGTCTGCAGGCAGTCCCGGCTGCCCCTGTCCCAATGAGAACGACATGGACGTTGCAACCAGCAATGTCGACGACGACAACAGCAACTGCAACAAAGCAGAATTAAGCCCTGTACGTAGATCTTTCTCAGCCTGCCGAGTGGGGAAGAAACGGTCCTTTGCCGAATCTGGAATTGCAGGAGGTGCTTCGTTTTGGGGATCTCGCAGCGCATCAACTGAGTCTCGTAAGAGCTTGGTGTTCTCCCAGTCCAATAGACCACGGACTGCACCCCCTGGTGGTGACACCAATGGTTTTCCTGAGCCAAGTCCTTGCTTTGCTAATTCCTTTGGATTGGACTCCACGTTAGAGGCAGACCGATGGCTTGAGTTCGCTGAGTGTTTCAAGTGTGGTTAGATTGAAGTCTAGGAGTTTCACGCTTGGCAAGCTTCAGTTTGGAGCTTTGCAAGAACATCAACAAGATCACGTAGTCGTTTTGGTTATTAAAATTGTTCCAGTGAGAGACTTCTCCACTTGTGAAGTTTTATGACTCGGTACTTGCTGGTGTAGGATGTAGGATGTAAATTAAAATATAAGTCTTGGACACATTAATATATCGGGGGCGAGCGTGACTCTGCCTTTGGCATTTTCAAGTGTTTTTTACCATCTGTTTTTTTGGTTGGAGTTTGCACAGGTTGTTGAAGTGAATTGTTCTGTGATCTTGTCAACATTTTGCTCATCACTCAATCTTGATGAAACTGTTTTTATTGTTGATAGTGTAGAAGTAGCTTTAATAGTCCCCTGTGGATTCAAAATTTCAGTTCCAAGGCGATTGAAATGTTGGTTTGTACTTTGTAGCCGCAATAATCAATGGTTTAATGCTGAAAGAAATCTACAGTGCACCTCTAAATGATTGTGTTAAGTGGCAGAACTGAATCCCTGTACTGTAGCATCCTGACGAAATGATCCTTCCTGGAAATATCTTCTAAAGCAGCGTATGGGTGCGCACCGCTTTTAAAAATATCTCACTCCGCATGGGCACTGTCACTTGAGGATCAGGCTGGCGCAGATAAAGATAATAAAAATTACTGTTACCTTTTCAAGTCAAAAGGTTGGCTTTGTACCATTTGAAGTACTGTACCGACCAGGCAGCCTTTCTAAAATTTCAATTATCTGAGTGAGGATTATTAGGTTGCTCCCCGTGTGAACTTTCCACTCAAAAATTCTCTTGAAATTTCTTCTTCAAGGGAAGGGACCCTCTGCTCGCAAGAATCAAGGCCTTTCACAACCTGACATCGTGAATGCAAGCTTGCCCATGTCGTGTAACATGAATGTATTCTTATTGCAATACCAAATTGCATAAGAATTCCCTTGCCTTTCCATTGAAGTATGTTATGCTAATGTGCATTGTGTCCATTGTATATAATTTGTCTTTTATTTTGTAGTTGTATAAGAGGATCCCCTACTAAGCTTTTGGGAGGGGCTTTTTGGTGCCAAATTGCACTTAAAAAAAATGATTTGGCTAAAAAATGCCAAAAAATTGTCAAAAAACTTGAATGAAATCACCAAAAGATTAAACTTGAATTAAAACTTGAATTAAAATCTTGGATGAAATTGTTATATTGTGGATGAAAACCAATTTATAAACATGTGATACGTGCTAATGTGATGTTTTCTATCCAATATATGGATGAATGTTGAAATTTGGAGCACCACTATAACATTTTATACTGCCACTTTGGCACTTCTTAAAAAATAAAAAAAGCCTTTGTCTCCTATTTTCTCATTCAAGAATTTTATGCAAATTTACATACTTTCCATTGTATTTATAACTTGTCCTTTATTTGTAATTGTATGAGGTTGTAGGCCCCCTACTTTTATGAACCATTGGTAAAGTTGGTAGGTATATAGAAAATATAAGATTATCTCCAATTAGCTTGACTTCAATTGTTTCAATTTAGTGGCTTGAAACTACTTTCAAGTTTACAATTATAAGGGGCAATTACCCTACAAATGGATCTTTATACAAATCACTCATACAATAATGGATAATGACATGTTTTGTATAAGTAGAAAATCATGCTCTTCATGAAATGTCAAAATTTGGACTCACCACTCTTCCTATTGTAATTAGTTTAAAATTTTTCTACTATAACTTCAATATTAGAATTCACTATGAAACAATATACCTTCATGAGTACAAAAATGACACGTTGAAGCATTCTATTGAGTTGCTTGTTTGTTGATAAATGGAATAAAACATATCCAATGCCTATGTAAAATTATTCAATGACTATGACTTGACCTATTGCATCATTGATTGGTATAACTTGGTTTTAGATTACATCTTGGTTGTGCACATTGTATAAATCATAGCTTTTATGACGTTAGAGGGGATTTGAGGTCTCCCAAAGACTATTTTGAGATTGTTTTCCCTGCTGAAAACCACTATAGTATTGTCAAATTTTTAATTTTTTAATTTTTTAAATTAAAAAAACAATTTAATTGTTTTTAAATTTAAATTTAAAAAAAATCATACTACTAAAATCACAATGACCTCTGCAATATCACATATACAAATTCTATGATATTACAAAAATATGGCCGTTGAAGAGAGGTGACATTTTAATTGTTTTTATTTGTTTCAAACTTCATTTCACCTCCTCAATTTTGTGATTTTGTGAGCTTTGAACTTTCATGACTTCAATGTTTTATTGCTAATATCAAATGATTTGAGAAATTTGTTAAATTGAAGCAATTTTGAATTCCACAACAATTCATGTATTTATAAAGTCTTTGAAATCTACAAATTTGTTATTTCAATTTTTTAATTTTGGTTACCATTGTTTAAGAGGCAAGAACTTTATCAAGTGGTAGTGTATAAGTATTCAATTGAGTTCAAGAATGCCTTCAAAGTACTTTATTTTTTTTTAAATTCATTTTGAACAAATTGGACTTCAAGTATAGATTTATAGTTTGAAGATTGAGTTTTGTTTGAACAATTTGATCTTCATTTCAATGATTTAAGTGTAATATGAGTTTTAATCTAATAGTTTGACCTATTTAAAACCTAATTTGAACAATTTAAACTTCATTGAACAATTTAAACTTCATTGAACAATTTGAATCAAATTTTAATAATACAATCTAACTTAATTTCAATAGCTTGACCTAATTTTACTAATATTCTTTAAAATATTAAATTTAACTTTCAAAATATTTTTAATATATTATTTAATTTTAAAAAATATTTTAAAGTATTAATTATCATTATCTGACATGTCATGATTGCGGCCATGTTAATCCACTGCTGATTTGGCATTGTTCCCACGTTCACCCTAGTTTAGGAACTTACAATCTTTTAAGAGAATCCCCACGGTAGACTCAGCGAATTAGGGCGGCCACTAGGCACTTACAAATTGGTTTTGAAGACTATGACCGACCCACTCTTCTTGAGCCCCATAGCTAACGTGCCAAGAGGGGGTGCCAAGTAGACTTTACAATTTGAAAAATTTTTATTGCATGAAAATTTAAATTTAAATCATTTCACTATGAATCCATCAAAAACTACCTCACACTATCTCACCAACTTGTACTTAGAATTATAAAGTGGGAAGAGAAGTTCTTTATATACACATAGTATGGTAGGAGGTGGAACAACTCATGTGGGATATGTTAATTTGAGTTCATTATGAACACTCAAACTTCTACTAATTCTAATTAACATATCCCATATAGATTGTTCTACCTTGTACTACACCATGTGTATATAGTGAGTTTCTTTACTTAGTGTAAACTCAATGGAAGATGGTGATACACTCTAACCCATAATTGGAATCAAACTAAGTTATCTGACTTTTAGATGAAACTGTATTTGAGCGTTTTGATTGATCCTAAAATAATACATTTAAAATGTGTCCGTTCTTTTTTTGAACGCTAGCTGGAGGTCGGTACCTCGGACTTGGGGTCAAAAAGATAGTCAACTCTTTTACTGAGCCCTAGCAAGGCCCCCTATTTGACCGTTTGCTCAACACATTTGGTCGTGGTCGGTCATTGTTTGGTGCTCGCTGTGCCTCTTGTGGGGGAACTCACAATGTCTGCATCTGGCCAATCACCGGGTTTGCACCACTTGCTGAGTTGCCGTGTGCATGCTCTAAAGGCCTCAAAAATCTTTTAATGGCACATTCTTTTTCTACTAAATGTCTAAAAATTTTAAATATGCTCAATAATGAGTGATCCTACTTTAGTGCAGTAGAGGCATTCTAAAGAACCCACATCTTGTTTTGCAATCAAGGCAAAAGTATGCTAGTTCACCCACATCTACATTTAAATTCTTTGTACTACTAAGGAATCTACATGGGCTATCATTTATCATACCTATATAAATCACCCTCAAGACTTTTGGAAGGACTATTCCAACGTTGTTGGAGATTAAATAATACCATATATCTTACATGAAGGTCACATTCAGTATAAATTAAGTCATTTTTGTAAAAAAGTGCCACATGCCATCTTGTAAATGGTGTGAGATGATGTAGACCTCTTAGAATTTGACTTGGAAATTCAATTGTGGCACCTAAGTGCAGAATCAACCCTTGACGCACACATATGATGGGGTTCCATCATTGTAGATGACATATTTCCATATCTAATGAACCCATGATTTACAAGAAAATAAAAATTCAACAATTTCAAGAGGAAATTCAAAATGCCACAATGTGGCAAAAAGATGCACATTGTCCTATTTTCTACCCCCTTCTATTTTGAAAACCTAGGGCCGTTGATCTTTGTTTAAAAAGAATCCAACCCTCCCCTCCAATATTGTTGATTTTAAAAAAGAACTTGGGATACGATATGGATATGGGATATAGATATAGTTATAGATTAGGGATATTGTACAAATATGGATATAAACTAGGATCACAAACTTTGGATACAAATATAGAAATGGATATACAGATATGACATTTAGGACATATCCCATATTGAATGCCACACAAACTGCCTCACGAAAATTACAAATAAGGTTGGAATGGGGGTTAAATGAATTGAATTCAATTTAAATTAACTTTGTTAGGGGGTGGGATGGGGGTAAATGAATTGAATTGCATTAAAAAAAAAATTGAGGACATTGTGTCACATAATGTTCTTACAATGTTTTCAAAAGATGCAATTACTTGAAAAACAAACTAATTTGAAATTTGCCAAAAATGCAGTATTCAATGAAAAATATAGTCTAACCCCTAAAGTCCCATTTTCTCTTCAAGGGACAAAATGGATTTTGGGTAGGCTCCTATGGTCTTAATATTGTTGTAATTTTTTGAATCTTTTTTTGAAGATAGTAAAACACATTAGCTTTCCAGAAATATAATTTTTATTTCAATTGGAGCTTGGGAACAAAAAGCCACTTTTTTCACTTGGCAGGTAGAAAAAAACCTTCAAAAAAATTGAAAGTAAAAAATTTAATAAATTTGTTCTGTATAGATTATATTTTTATGTACATGTCGAGCTTTGATTAATTCCATTTGGATTTGTTATGAGAAAGTTATGAACAATCTTGCTTTTTGGGCAATTAGAGCATTTTCTTGAAAAAATAACTTGTAGAATTCATTTTTGACTTCAATTTTCACAATTTTTCAAAAAAAAAATTTACAAGGCTAAGATGTCTTGCTAGAACAATCTCACCATTGAGATTAGTATATTTCAATTCCATTTTAGAGCTATTAACAATTTAGATTTTTCTTCAATCTTGAACCTACTTCTATTTAACAATTTTTTAATGAATGAAAATTAAGTGTTTTTTAAAATAATAAAAAATATCTAGAATCCCAAATCCATTTTTTATTATATAAAATTATAAATTCAAAATCAGTACGGCAAAAATGATAAGTTATGAAGGTTTAAAGCCAAATAATGTAGTTGAGCAAGGTGCAAAAAAATTTATTTTCTTCACTTTAAGCACAAATATCTTGCAATCTATGTGGTCAAAGTTTGTAAAATTTTTGTCATACATTTTTATACAAGACTAGTACAAGATCCTATGGTAGATATGGAAAAAAAACTTTCTTTTTAAAAGCTTTTGCTCAATGTGGTTTTTGGTGGAAAAGAGGCCTTGGGACTTTAGAGGCTAGGAAAGTGGATTTAAGAAAAATGGGGTTAATTTTTTTTAAATTTTGCTTTCTAGACTTCCCATTGTTGTTGTTAGTACTGGAAGATTCACAAATGAAGAACTCCATTCTATTCCTGAAGATCATATTCTTAGACTCCATTTTTTATGGAATAGTCAAATTTTTTATAAATTCCACAAGAAAAAATAGAATCTAGAAGTTAACCCCTAAAGGACCGTTTGTTCCCTTGGGAGGCAATTTGGGTCCGGGTAGGTTCCTATTGTCTCAATCTGTAGTGAATGTTTTTGAGATTTTTTGAGGTTGTGGAGTTTGTTGAGAGTTTTGTAAATATATAGTTTTTGTTTCAATTGGTGCCCCGGTAGAAAAAGTTATGATGTAATAAGCCAAAAACAAAAGTCAACGGCAGCACAAAAAAATCAGAAAAAGTCAAAATATTTTTTCCGAAAATCTTATATTTTTGTCTACATTTGAAGCTTTGATTCATTCCATTTGAACTAGTTATGAGAAAGTTATGGACAATCTTAGTTTTTCGGGCAATCTAAGCATCTTCTTGAAAAAATAACTTTTAGAAAAGGTTAGGTTTTCTTTTTAGAAAAATTACATTGTTGGAATTATCATATGTCAATTCCATCTTAAAGCTACTAATGATTTAGTTTTTCCTTCAATCTTTGACCTACTTCTACTTAACAATTTTTTAATGAGTGAAAATTATGTGTTTTTTTGTTGAATTTTTTTCCTTATATTCTCAACTCAGCTATTCAACATAAAAACTCAGAAAATCAAAATTAATAGAGCAAAAACTTTTAGCAAAAAAGATTCAAAGCCAAAAAATCTAGTCAAGCAAGTTGCAGAAAAACTTGTTTTCTTCACTTTGGATGCAAATATCTTGCAATCTATGCAGTCAAATTTGATGAAATTTTTACCACATGTTTTCAAACAAGTTAAATACAAGATCTTACGGTTGGATTTTGAAAAACCATATTCTTTTGGTTTTCTTAGGTGAACACAACAAAAGTGGCAACTTTGAGTGATTTTTGACAAAAAAACACCCTTGAGGCTTTACAGGTTAAGAGCATTATCCAGCCTGTTGGCTTGGCTGCTTTGTATCTGGTTCTGTTTTTTAATGCACTGGGTTTCCCATTTGCAAAATAAAAGAAAAAGGTAAGAGCATTAACTTATGAACGACAGGGCTTGTCATTCTCACTTATTCTTGTGTGCTCACAAAATGTCACATTCTTGAGGTAAGATGTGCATGCATGGGGGAGGTGGGAAGCCATGAGAATGATGGAGAAAATTTTAAGAATGAGGGGTGATCATGGAACAAGCAAATGAATAGGAGACACAATTGAAGGAGAGCTTGTAGGAATCAAAATAAGTATCTTTATGTGAAAAAAATTCATTGAAGGGATACTTTTCTAGCAATGAAGCCTCTCTTCAAGTTTATGAAGATCGTTTTTGGAGCCAATCCACTTTTGATCGCCTCCCATTTTGATAATGTAGGGTGCTCTTTTTCCATGCAGGTAGAGATGAATAGTGATTAGTTATGGCGTAGTTCTGGGTGCAATTGTGGCACATTGTAATTGGCTACAAGTTTCTCGATGTTGCAACCAACCCTTAATCAATTTTGCAACTAGTCCTTGGTCAAAGATAGGTAGATCTATATGACCAGTATGGGTCGAACAAAATCTATAGCTATTTGTTATGGCATAGTTCTTGGTGCAATTGTGGCACGTTGTGATTGGCTACAAGATTGCAACCAACCTTTAGTTGATTTTACAACCAGTCCTTGGTTGAAAATTAGAAGACCTATATGACCAAAATGGGGCAAACAAAATCTATAGCTAAAAAATTCATGGTAATTAATGTTTTGACAAAAAAAAGTCTAAAAAATTATGGAATCCTTCCATATTCTATTTTTGTACATAGAAAAATCCTCAATCAAAACACCCGTGCTCGAGACACACATAATTGCTTAACCCTTAAAGAACGGACCAGTGACCATAGAAATCATCGCTTTGATTACCGTGTGAATCATTCCCTTGAAAAACAACAAAAACACTCATTGGAAGTCAAACTCCTATAGAAGACCTCCCATTTTCACAACAAAATCCTGAAGATAAATAGTTGCACTTCTATCCTATTAGAAGGATTCTTTGTCATCCATCGGATGCCAAATGTGCTCATTGACATTTAAGGGTTAAGTGGGGGCAAATGGGTTGGGTCCCTCAATTTACAACTTGTGAAGAATGTTATGCTGCCAATTGATAATTTCGTGTTCAAAAGGTTGTCTGCATTTAGATTGGAGAGCAACCTACTCAAGGCTCATTAGCGACCAGTGTTCCTGTCCAGGACACAGTCAACACACAGGTTTGACGGTGACAGTGAACGAACTTTGCCAGTCGGTACAGGCGCAGTGAATCACAAGAGGGTACAAAGTACTGCAAAGCACCCAATCTTGACAAGCAAAGAAATGCAAGATTCACACGTCACTCATCGCTTCTGCAAGAGTGATTCCAAGACACATGTAAATTACTGTTCATTGGGATTCATTCACTCACTCGATCACTGCATCAACAGCATGTCCTACTTCAGACAACCAGGCTGCACCAGATTTTCCACAACCAGGCTACATAAATGTGTCATCTACTGCATAGCTCCTACTTTACAACTCGGAGTCTTCAATAGATCTTTTGTACAGAAAAAATCATTCTTGATTGTCAACTTTTCTGCAATCGCAGTGAGGATACACACAACACAAAATCTGAACAACATTCAGGAAGTGGAAAAGATTGCAGCCTCAGTCACTGCAGGGGGGGGTCTCAAAGTGAAGCCCTCGTAGCCCTTGGCCGCCACATCGTTACATTTGTTGCGATAAGCACCGACACCGCCAGGATACGGCAAGAACACGCGCGGCTTCCCCGGCACATTCCCCCCTGTGTATAACGAAACCGCCTTAGGATAGAGTGTGAAATCGGCCACCATCAGTGAATGCTTCACCCACTCGTGCTCAGCATCTTCACGCGCTTCAATCTCACCCACTCCACGCTCACGGAGATTCGCAATACAGTCGGAGATCCAATCCACATGCTGCTCGATAGACACCGTCATGCAGCTGAGCACATTAGGGCTGAACGGTCCCGTAATCGTAAACAGATTCGGAAATCCGGCTATGGCGAGGCCGAGGTAAGCGCGTGCTCCTTCCTTCGCCCACTTCGTTTCCAGGGAGATCCCGTTCCGCCCTTTGATATCGATGCGTGTCAAAGCGCCCGTGACCGCATCGTAGCCGGTTGCGTACACAATGGCGTCCACTTCGTAATTCTTCTCCGTTGTGAGGATCCCGGTCGCGGTGATTTCGACAAGTGGTGTCTTGTTGAGGTCTACGAGGTGTACATGCTTCTCGTTGAAGGTTTCGTAGTAGTTTGTGTGTAACGATGCCCGTTTGGTGCCGAAGGCGTAATTAGGGCACAGGGTTTGGGCGGTCGCGGGGTCTTTGACGATGGTCTTAATTTTGTGACGAATGAACTCGGCTACGGTTTCGTTCGCTTCCTTGTTGATCAGGATGTCGGAGTAAGCCTCCAAGAAAGCAGCGATTGTGCCTTGATTCCAGACGGTTTCGTACTTGGCTTGGCGATCGAGGGCGCTAACCTCTAGGGCGGACGTTGTGGACCGCGGCGAATCCACCATTATTCCACCGGTTGAGCTTCGCTGTGACTCCCGCTTGGCTGGGTAATTTGTTTTCATTTCGGCGATTTCGGTCGCAGTGAGGGGTCGGTTGAACGCCGGCATCGCGAAGCAGGGCGTGCGTTGAAAGACTGTGAGCTCTGCTGCCTGTTGCGAAATTATTGGGACGCATTGCACTGCTGAGCATCCCGTGCCAATCACCGCGACGCGAAGACCAGTGAAATCGATGTCTCGATCGGGCCATTCTCCCGAGTGGAACGATTGGCCTTGGAACTTCGCAATGCCGGGAATCTCCGGCATCTTGGACGCTGAGAGGCACCCTGTTGCTGTGATGAGGAACTGACAGTTTAGAGTTTCGTCTCTGTCGGTGTGGACTTCCCACCTCTGACTGCTCTCGTTGTAGATGGCGCTCGTGACGCGGGTGGCGAGGGCGATATCCTTGCGGAGGTGGAAACGGTCTGCGACGTGGTTGATGTAGCGTAAGATTTCGGGTTGGCTGGCAAATTTCTCCGTCCAGGTCCACTCTTGGTCGAGTTCCGGGCAGAAGGAGTACGAGTACTGCATGCTGTGGACGTCGCAGCGCGCACCTGGGTATTTGTTGAGAAACCAAGTGCCGCCCACGCCATCTGCAGCCTCGATGACCCTCGCGGTCAGGCCAAGGTTTCGGAGCCGGTGGAGTTGGTATAGCCCTGCAAGCCCAGCTCCAATGATCACCGCATCGACCTCACTGGGAGTGGACATGGTTGCCACGAACACCTAGAGCATGGATTAGAAAATGCGATCAGTATAATGAGTCTTTGGGGCATCTTGAAGGACCTAGAAGCCCCAATTGGGCCTCATTTGGTTTGAGCTGTTTTGATTACGCCACATGGGAACCTTTTTCAATCAAATTCTCTTGACTTTCTCACCTGTGACTAGCTTGGATGCGTTCTCCTTCCTCTCTCCCGACGCTGCTGGTCTTTGATCTGACTCTACCGGCTTTGCTACCAGATTTCGATGCGACAGCTGCTGCATGCCAACCAAAAAATTCCCTCAGCATATTAGTCTGGCCACGATTTGATTACTCGCACTAAGGGCAACATCCCTCGTTATGTTGTGAATCATAATCGATTAGTTCGATTCGTAACTGCTGCCTGTGAGCACTACAAGGTCATGCATGGATTAAGCATCTTCTTCTCTAGAAAAGCCCATCATATCTCAATGAGGGAATTTTCAAACCATCCACTGCAAATGCATTCGAGACACTCTGAAAAATCTAGATGAATTTTTTTCTTTCTCTGTCGTACAGAGCTCAATGAAGCCATCCATCAAACACCAATTGGCGTCAATTCAGGGTTAACCAACAAGTAAAGTCACAGGTTCTTCCGCCATCAATGTTCATTACAATAATTCTTCAAAGTCAATATTCTCTCAGACCATGAAGGTCACTCCACTCTTCGATCGTCTGGTTGACATCCAAGTGTTTGTAGATGGCTTCCAGAATTTTAGCTTTGTCAAGTGTGAGTTTGGAAGGACTCTACTAGCTCTCCAATCTTGTAGAAATGAAACAAGGGCACAACCTACATACAGCGAAATGGTGGTTGTCAGGTCACCGGGACCCTCGTAGTGGAAGGGAGCCCACCTTCCTCGCAATGATGCGTATACGCTCCTAGAGAAATTACCCACATGCAATGTAAAGTTGATTGACAACTGAAAATATGGCCACAAGGCTATTTGTCATTCAATGTAAGCTCAATCGTGCCATTTTGCACACAAAAATGATTGAAATAGCCATACTTTGATACTAAATTTTCTCCGCTATGTCAGACTACTCCTCATACTCATCCAAAACCTGCAGAAACCATAAGAAAAACAGTTACCCAACATTGCAAATTTAGCTTTGGGCTTAAAACTAGACGGCAACCTACGTTGTATAGAAAGAGCTACTGAGAAAAGCACTTGCTACGAAAGGCACACAGTATAATAGCAGCTGGGTTATAGTTTCCAACAGCATGCATAGAAGCTCCCACTTTGAAAGTTTAAATCCTGTTCGGACTTAAAACCAAGTGCAATACCGATAACATCTTTGAGTAGTTTTGGCATAGCACCTATTGAGAGCAATGCCTCCTTACTCCTAAGGTTATTTAGAGCAAAGTCATGCTAGAGCAAACCGGAGAAAATCAAGCACATTTCAAGCTCTGACATACTTTCCATGAGAAGAAAATAGTAATTGGTTTGAGAAGCTCCCACTTGTTCACATTTTGAACTTAGCTATGTAAAAAAAGGTGTCAGGGATTTCTTTTCACTAGTAATGATATTTAGTGTAACCACACTAATTGATTTGGAAACGCTATAGGTTTTACTTTCGATGAGGATTTTGAAGAAGAGCACAATTATCTGTACTATTCAAGGAATTTCTTTAATCATAATTGGTAAAAATAGTTGCTAATAAGAGTAAAAATTTATAGCACTAATCAATCAACTAGTGTGGCTTGAGCTGGATATCAATATATCATTATTAGTGTAGTGAGCTGACGTTCAGAAGAAGGCGTCTCAGTTCAAAATTGCATTCCAATTGCAAGGTCCAAAACTGCACGGCCAGAGTTCGTACTTCGAGGAAACTAATGAAGAAAGACGAGACTTTCCATTTCAAATTCGTTATGGAATGTCCATCATAACCGGAGACATTTAATCAATGACTGAGATACTACGGTGAGCTGTAGCTACCACAAACCAACCTTGAACTCAGGCTGGGGACGCACCTCACCTGCTTTGCCTCCTCAGTCAGAAAATAAGTGCATCTCGCGCGTGGCGCATGCCAAGGCTGCCGCGCTGCTTCAAGTCCTCCAAGTAATCGTGTGGTAGTTCCCCCGCTGATCGAGCTCTGACAGAAACCGAAGAAGCCAACGGATCTCAATCCAGCCAGTACAAATGTCGACAGAAGCGAGAGAATGACTTGACAGACAAACAGATCTCAAGCTCACGAACATGCATATCCAGTCAAGAGTAGTACAACTTTCGACAGAATCGATCAACAACAAGTTCAAGACAACCCACCGAACGTTTCAGAAGCTCGCCTGCATTCCGGTGAATGGGAATCAGGACAGCGCTAGCTCCTCTCCGGCCACAAGCTCTTCTGTAGAAACCACGACTGGCCCTCCTCCGCAAATCCCATTCGTTCGTTGCTAGGGGTTGTCACACATACGTATGCAGAGGTTCCGTCCCCACGTGAGTCCGTGAGTGCCTCTGGGAACGGTAGGAGACCGCACATCGAGGTGGAAGTTTGCGGGACTGAAGTCAAGCGTCTTCCACGGTGATGACGACGACGCGCGTGGCCAGTCGACCACACCTCTCGTCACCCACCAGCCGGCGCAGTCCAAAAAAATGGCTAGTGACGAGAGGCCAGGGAGGTTTGCCACCCATGTATTGCCCCGTGTTGTACCCATGCAGAAAACGCTGAATTTTTTTATTTGCCGCATATGATGAAATTATGCACACTCAGAATTCATGGAAGCCCCCCCCCCCCCCCCCAAATCAGCTGTGGGGTATGATCAAATACAGAATTTAAGCAGCATAAAATAGGGGGCAACTTTTTACATTTACCCTTTGATGGGTCAATACATGATGTTTCAAGAATTAAATCCAGGCTAAGGCAGATCCAAATCATTTATAAATTCTTCCTCCAATGAATAAAATGCACCCTATAGTTTACTTCAAGTGTTTCTTTTTACTTTTTGCAGAGTGACCTCTCCAAGCTATTAATCTGACTAAATTTTTATAGTCCCAAAACTCAATGACTTTATTGAGGAGATGAATCTCATCTAATGGAAACTTGGAAACTTGGAAACTTTGCCACATTAGCACATTAGATAATATTCTTTATATTTTTATTTTAAAAAATCTTAATTTTAACTATATTTTAATATTTTAATAGTAGTGCGTTGCTTCATAGTAGGGGGGAACAACCTTAAAACAAACTTTTAGAGGCTTCAAATCTCCTTGATGCTTTCAACATTTTTAGGAAAAAAGCTCATGTTTTGAATAATTTGTACAGTTTGTCAATATATTAGACAATGAAAAACATGTAAAAAAAATTTTAACCAAAAAGAAAATATGTCATGTAGCATATCATTGGAAAGTTAAGAATACAAGGAAGCTATAATGACAAGCATTCATTTTCATCTTTAAAATTTTTAAAGTGGAAGGTGGTACTAATTGAAAGAAAAAAAAATATTCTAATAACTTTCATAATAAAATGGAAAATTGTTTACAATGGTGTAAATGTTCTAATAAATTATTAATTTCTCATAATTTAATTTTTATTTGAAAATTTTCAAAATTGAGGGTAAAAAACAATTTGGTATGTTTTTTCTACCTTCATTGTTTGTAAAATAAAACTCCTCATAACTTTTGCCTCATTATTGGAATTGAATGGTTCACATTTTTTAAAGTAGTTATCAATCTATACAATCCCCAAGAAATGATTTATATTTTTTAGAATATATTTTTTATTGCCCATTTTGACATTGAAATCAAAATAAAACTTCTAACTTTTGCAATTTTTTTTAGAATGACATGAAAAATAGCTTTATATATAGATTATGATGAGTAGCATCCATCCTATGCAAAACTTCTAAATTATGAAGTCAACAAAGTATACCCAAGTTCTCATAAAGCCCAAATTGGACTCTTTTAGTTGATCCTTTTAAAGTTTATCAACTTAAACTATTCCTTTGTAAAGATTGGGATAATTCCTTCTAGAATCCTTGGAAATTGACCACTAATGCTCTAATTGTGTTTTTTTGGCAATATTACAGTATGGGGCATCTTGCTACAAATGGATTTTTTCTTTTTTTCTTTGAAAGTTTTACACAACATGTGCGTGAAGAATAGCTTTATGGCCCAATAATTATTGTAATTTCTGACCATATGGTCAAAAAGTTATTGTATAATATGTAATTTTCATCGATTAGTAAGTAACTTGGGCAACTTAAAAAAACTTCTTTAAATTTTTATTTTTTATTTTAAATAAAAAATTAAAATTGATTTTCTAGATTTCCATATATTTCTAGAGAATGATTCAAAATACTCAATTGTTCACAATTTGTGTATGGAATTGAAAAATATCAATTTCAAATTTTTTTAGCTTTGAATCATTCCATTTTGATTATTGAGATGAAAGTTATGGATAGTTTACAAGTAGTTATGGATTCTTAGTTCTAAAATAAACTTTGAAGTCTTTTATTTAACTCAATTTTCAATATTTTTAGAAAAAATAAAAATACTAGGTGTAGATTGTTTATTACAACATTATAACTATTAGGATTGGCATTTTTCAATTCCATAAATAAATTGTGAACAATCGAGTATTTTGAATCATTCTTTACCTCTTTTTGCTTACTATTTTTTTCCTATGTGTTGTATTGTTGTACAATTCCAAATGATCTAAAAATTTTCAAGCATGTAACTAGTTTGCCTTGAAGAATGAATCCAAAGAAGTAGCACCATTTTGGACATTTTTTCATACAAATGTGACCTTGTAAAGTGAAGCTGACCAATTTTTTACAAAGCCAAGAAAATGATTTTTGTCATTTTAAATGCTAATATCTTGCAATTTATATGGTGAATTTTTTTGAAATTTTTCCACATATTTTCAAACCAACTTACTACAAGATCCTATAGTTATGTGTGTCCAAAAATGAATTTTTTTCTAAAATTTGATATATGTACTAGAGATGGCAATTTGGAAGATTTTTTTGGGAAAACAAAGTCAAAATCTTTTAGAGGTTAAAATGTAGAGAGTCATTGGTAGGAAGAAGAGAGATATAAATTGCATGATACTCGAAATTGAAAATAATCAATGGATTGGAAAATTGCAATGCACAAGCATTCTGTTTTCTAGGGAAGAAGAAGAAGACCTTATCATTAGTTAATAACATAACATTGGTACAAGGTCCTTTTTCCACCATTGAAAACAAGACCCCTATTCTAAATAAAATCGTCTTAAATAGTGACTTGTTTGCCAATTCCAATCCTTGAATTATACTAAAAATCTCTCCCATGTATCTAGGGAGGCATAGAGCCCATGTACATGGTAGTTCTCTACCACCCCCACGCCATCCGCTTGGCCAGATGGTGGGGCGCCAGTGGTTGGCCTAGAGAAGTTAGGCGGATGGTCCAAGGAGTGGCTTTCCTCCCACATACCAGGCTCTATGCCACTCCATGCTATGTTGGATGAGCCATGGGGGTTTTGAGCTTTGAGTTGGGTTTACAACTTAAGGGTGAGGAATTTTGTGGACTAAAGGGTTTGGAAATTATTACATAAATTGCCTCCCCTCTTGTAGAATTTTATTGGGTTTTTATTTTGGAGTGTTGAAGATTGGAGCTAGTGAAGATGGCTAACCATGCTATCCTTGTATTTTTGGCGTTTGTAGTTGTATTCTTGACCTTTTCTAGTTGTAGACGTCGTTGTGTACTATTCAATGTCTTAGTTCAAATTGAGGGAAGTCAACCAATGCAATGCTTGTTGCCAATTATTGTGATCATGGTTTGAAAGTCACGGTTTGTACGTCACACATGGTGGATTGAGCCACGCGAGTACATCCATCGCAATGTGTAGCACACATCTCCGCAAATGCTAGACATAAGGTATTGGCAAACTTATCATATGGACATTTTAGCCTTTGAGGCTTTAATTGATTTGTTAACATTGTTTTTGAGCCCCACCGCAACTATTTTTGTAGTTTTGTGAGACCCTTCATTCTAGTTAGAAAACAATTAAGCTAATATTGTATCGATTAGCACATGTGTAAGTTGTGCTAGGATGCACAACTTATATGGATGTAGTGAGTCTACTATTCATAAATAAACAATGATTGTAGTGCATTAGGTAACTAGAGAAGAGGACAATTTATTCTTTCATTTCATTTACACCCCTCATGGCAATCATAGAAGGTTTTTAAAATATAATAAGTTTGCCTAACATAGCTAGTGCAATTGATAGCACCTATATCCCATTGACATGTTGACCAAGTAGACAATACACTCCCATGTCTCAGGATTTTTTTAATCAAAAAAAATTTCATAGCATACTTACAAGCAATGTGTGACACAAATAAGATGTTTTGGAATGTTTTTGTTGGCCAACTTAGAGGTGTCTATGTTGTTGGGCAATTTATTGTTCCATTACAACACAATTAAGCAAAAGACAAATTTTAGCACAGTCGGTCATCCATTTGAATAGAATGGATATCATGCCATACCTAATTGGTGGCACAACTTATCCTAGTAGATCGTATTTGTTCAAGAATTTCAAACATGGGAATCGAGTAATGGTCGATCACAATAGATATGTTTTTGTTTTTTTTTCCTTTTTTTCTTTAAAATAATTAATAATTTCCTTGTCTATTTGTGAACTAAATTTTTTTTGTGGTCGTCCAAGTTTGACTCAACTATTAATCATGGGAGAGTAGTTATCGAACATACATTTGCAGCCTTGAAGAATCATTGGCACATTCTCACTACTAAAAAATGGTGTCCAAGTCAACAAAAAATAAACAATTTTTTATTGACTGGGATACTATATTGACCATTTTAACAATTTTTTCTTAATTTGAAAAAGCTAATAAAATGGTCACTGAATTTTTGTTGATTCAAATAGTACAACATTCAAATCAACAAAAAAGATAACACTTTTTTGTTAAGAAGACATGCCTCTCACACACTGGTGATATAAAAGAGGTGACTTTGGTGACATAAGAGAGGAGAAGACAAGCTTTTTATATAAATGGGATGATAAAAGGTCAAAACAAACCATATGGGATATATGAATCATTCATAATCTTAATTCACATATCCCATATGGTTTGTTCTACCTTCTACTACCCCATTTCTATAAAGACATTGTCTTTTCTATTGTTTTACCACCAAATTCACTTCCCTTCATCACCAAATACTAAGTTCTAAGAAGTTTTTTATGTCCCCATTTTTTAAGTTAAAAAATACTACATTTACTTTAGATTCCAATACATAAGGGATAAATTGACCCGAAAACATCCTCAAAATGTAAGCGTCATTGCCTTACTAAGTACTCGTCTCCTAAATTAATTGTAAAGTTTAACCTCCTTCTAATTAAATTATAAAGTCTAATTTTTGGTCTTGTTTATGTGTTGTTTTTGGTCTACATGGTAGTTTGTACTAATTGTAAAGTTTAACCTCCTTCTAATTAAATTATAAAGTCTAATTTTTGGTCTTGTTTATGTGTTGTTTTTGGTCTACATGGTAGTTTGTACTAGATTGGTTCTTGGCTTGCCATGTGGCAACCATTCATTGAACAAATTTAAAAATGAATTAATATTATTCTTTTTTTGATTTGACCACCATAACAAAATGAACAACAATTTTTTGTTAGGTACTGTCTAAGACAATGCAACCATAAATACAAATGCCCTCAATACTTTTTTGTTAATTTTTTGTTGACATGGTCACTGTTTTTCTACTAATGTCTTAAAGCATTCTACATGTCTGTTGAGAAGGTTGCTACTGTTACATTAGCCTATTGTGTTTAATACAACAATTGTGAGTTAAAGAAGCAACGTGTGCCTATGCCTGCAAATGTTAGACTTCAACATGATTTGTATGTGGGTTTTCATGTTGGGAGGATGCAACTTCCTCGTGAAGAATTAGTTGCTAAAGTAGCTAGAGAGGCAATGTGAGACATTTTATTTACATCTTGGCTAGAATGCAATCCAGAGTGACATTTGTCCTTCTTTTACATATTGCACCTAATATTTACTACTATATCATTTTCAGAATCATCTATTTGTCTAATATTTGTAAACGATGGTTCAACCTTGTATTATATTAAGGATTTTTATTTAAGGTACTAATACTTATTTCATGTAATATACACAATATTCATTCAAATTTGATACAAAATTGTAGGGTCTTTCTGAATTCCTAGTACATTCCTAATCTCATAATGAATTTCTTTACAATGTATCTCTTAATGAATTCTCTCATGTATAAGCATTCTTCTTTTAAAATTTCAAGAACAATTAATGCATAATAAATAGTCAGAATGTGATTCTAATCATGGGAAACAATTACATTGAGAACAAGAAGACAACGAAATGCAGACATGAATATTTTCATTTAGTGCAAGTGTACAATAGAATTGGAAGGACCTCAATTCTCAACAAAATTACAATTCATTCGCAAAATGAAGACAAATATGTTTCTACATTCAATGTAATAAAATAGAATAACTTCGTAGATTAAAAAGTGAAGTACAACGGAAGAGATTAGAAAAAACATGAAGACTATTCAACATTCTTCTTTAACACCTCAACAAATATAGAAGCCATGTGCACACTACTAGCCTATTGCAACTCAAACATTTCAAGCTCCAGTTTCCATGCCTAGCTTGGTCCATGCCACCCCGTACACAATCGGGGAAGATGAAGTCAGAGCAATTGCAATAAAGGAGCGGTTCAGGAAAAAATATTCATAGTGATCCCATATGGGGGCCACTATAGCTTGAAAAAGCTTCTGTGGCAAGTGCAGGCAAGGCTCTGTTCTACTAAGTTGAGTTTCGTCACCCCACTAGGTAGAACCAACTAGCCCACTTACTAATGTTTGGACGCTTAGTAAAAAATGGGCACTTCAGATGTGACCGTATTGTCTTCATTGTTGTGGAAGACACTTCTTTAGTCTTTCTGCTCGGGCAAACAATTGCAAGACTATCCACATTGTTGTGTGCTCGCTCTCTAGCCATTTTTAAAGATACTCACCATGGAGAAGCTCTAATAACTTGACTAGCAATTTAGTACTTGCAACTTATTACTATATTTGACAACTCTACATACGTAGGTGTGACAACCTCTATATACAACTCTCCGTACAGGACGTAGCTATGAACGAGTGGGATTTGCGAAGTAGGTTCAATTGTGGTTTCTACAGAAGAGCTAGTTGCTAGAGAGGAGCTAGCACTATCTCAATTGTATTGGCCCACTCACTGAAATGCATGCGAGCTTCTGAAATGTTCAATGGGTTTTCGGGGGGTGCACTACAAAGGAAGTTCATAGGTGAAGAACGACCAAATTCTGGAATCCCTATATTATATCTTAAAATTTTATTTTTTTCTAAAAAAATTATGAATAGATTTTCCTACTTTGAAAGTTTATGTTCTAAATTATTGGTATTTTTTATGTTAATAATAATTAGTTAAAAAATTTAGAAGAAAAAAGATACACTATAAAGCTAAAAATAACTTTCACACCCCTATATTATATAAGAAAAAAATTTGAAAAATGAAAAAAAAATTCTATAAAATAGCTTTCTACTGAAAGTTTATTTTGGTTGAATATTGATACAATAGTCATCTTCATGTGATCTCTATAAATATTTTGGCTGAAAAACATGCCATTTTAGTTCATTTTTCAATCCTTTTTAGACAATATATCACATGATTTTTAGGATTGAAATTTTTGGCAATAGAAACCTATAGACATTGTTAAACAAAGCTAAAAATTGTAGGTTGAAATTATAGTTTATTAGAAAGTAATTAGGAAAAGTAGAAATGGGTAGTTAGGGTTTGGTCGCTCCTCACCCATGAACTTCCTTTGTAGTGCACCCCCCAGGAATAGGTTGTCATTACTGTTGATCAATTCTATTAAAAATTGTACTACTCTTAGAACAATTTCATTGGGTATGTATGTATTAGAACTTGAAATGTATTCAATTTTTTCTAGTTTGCTTTGGCATGACTTTACTCTAAATAACTCTTAGAAGTAAGGAGGCATTGTTTCCAATAGGTACTATGCCAAAACTATTCAAAGATGTTATCACTATTGCGCTTGGTTTTAAGTTTGAATGGGATCCAAGCACTCGAATATATGCATGTTGTTGGAAACTATAACCCAGCTACTATTATACCATATGCCTTTCGTAGCAAGTCCCTTTCTCAATAGCTTTTTCTATATAACATAAGTTGTTCTGGTTTTATTTTCTAATTAACATAGCCCAAAGCTAAATTTGCAGTGTTGGGTAATTGTTTTTCTTATGGTTTATACAAGTTTTGGATTAGTATGAAGAATAGTTTGACATAGCAAAGAAAATTCAATATCAAAGTATAACTGAAGAACCTAAGTACTCCCTTAAAAAATTTGTATACATCTGTACAAATATCCTATTTAATGGAGGGCTATTTACCTTGTGGAATTATAAACATGCTATTATATAAAATTAAAATAAATCTTAGTATTTCTTAGCAACCTATTTTATTTATAATTTTTTGGAGGGATGATTTAAAGATATCCTATTTTACTTATAAGTAAAAAATTTACCACATTCAATCCATTCATAGACTTCAAGCACTAAACTTTAGCAAACCTGTTTAACATGTTCCATATTGAAAAATTGAAGGGTTTATAGTTATATATGACTAACCAACAAAGATTTTCACATGGCAAGTTAGAAGGTATACTACAATTACATGCACAACAAAGGAAAAGAAGAAAATGAATGCATACACAACGGTAGTAAGGACAAGCATAGGCAACCAACCAAGGTAAAATCAAATAGGAATTCTTTGCATACAAGTGGAAAACAAATAAAGAACTACAATAATAGTACTCCTGCATTCAAAAACACAAAGGAGGATTCATTACAATCCAAAAAATTCTAAAACCAAGGGTTATGTATCCTATATAAGTGCAAACATTCGAATAACATAGTTCACTTAAATCATTCTACTATCTCTATTGTTGTATAGTAGAATCAACCACAAATTCTTCATGCACATGCAACGTACTTAGAACTATAACAAGGAATAGGGACAATGGACAAAAAAGAAAAAAATGTCTTAAAATAGTAAGTTCTTTCACAAATCTACAAAAAACAATTCAAGGGTCAGTGCATTGACAACGACAATTCAAAGAGTATCTGCATCCAATACATACCCAAATTTGTATTTGAATGTATGTTGTACATTCAAACTTGGTCCTCATCAAAAAAGAACTACCTCTAAATTCACAAGACTTTATATTGGACTAAAAGCACATTGTAGACATGAACATGGTGACCAAAAAAATGGGAATCAAAATGATGAAGACAAGAACAAAGTGAGTGAAAAATTTGGGAATCAAATTGATAAAGATAAAATCAAGGTGACAACCAAAAAAATTGGAATACAAACAATAGAGACTAAGTCAATTCACAAATTTACCAGCACATTCTCTTGTGATTTGGCAAAACCTAATTTCATGATGATTCCAACATTGTCACTCTAGCAAGCACATTGATTTTTGTATTCTCAAAGGCGATGAGGACATCATGCAACTCTTCCAACTACACTTTTTGACATTTGATCCAACAACATGTAGCGACCCAAATAACACCTTATAGCTCCTAATGGGCTCACCACGCTTTACTTCCAATGTTATTTGAATCACAACTTACTAATATTGCACATGCCACCCACCCACAGCATTAGTTCCCATTTTCCAATTCACGTTACCAAGTCCCAATCCCTGAAATAGCTAACACATACACTACACATAACATTGGGCATGATGACCTAGGGTGAAACTTCCATTGATGTCCAAATACTTTGTGGAGGTATTACTCCCACCAATGCTAATCACCTTTGAATGTCACCTCAAATCCATTTTAGGCCCATTGTGTAATTACTATTTGCATTTCGTGACTAATCGGAATTCATAACTAGAGACATATTAAAAATGGCCTAGCAAGGAGCAGAACTTCATCCAACCGATGCCACAGAATACCCACATAAGTCATTAGAAGAAAATGAAGGGTTTTGCAACTACACTATGCAATTGGTTTTTCAGTTGTATAGGACATTTGTAACTAGTTTGCGACTAGTGATAATTTGGAAACCTTTAGTTGCAGTGGACACCCTAAAATCTAAAAAAAAAAAATATACCAATTGCAAAAGTCATGCTTCATTTGTGACTCATCTACAACTTGTTTGCAACTTGTATATTTATAGATTTTAAATTATTAATCTCAATGATTTGTAGATTACAAAATTTCAAAACTATCCTTTTTAGATTTTAGGATTTCAGATCTACCTTTTTCTAAATTTTTGGATTTCAGATCTAACTTTTTCTAGATTTAGAATTTCAAATCTAATTTTTTTTCTAGATCTTAAAATTTCAGATCTACCTTCTTTTTGGATTTCAAACATTCAAATATTGGTATTTAATAGATTTCATTGATTTAGGAAACCTTACAATTTTATAGATTTAAAAATTTCTTGGATTTTAAATATTTTTTATTTTTAAAGATTGTAGAAATCTACAAATTATAGAAATCTATAAATCATAGAAATCTAGAAACCGTAAAAATCTTAGAATTAAATCAACAAAATTCATTGCATAAGACTACAACTTACAAGTCTTATATGTCCAACCTAATGGTACTCTTTATAATTAATATGGGACAATTGATATAAAATAAATGAGAATGAACTTTGAAAGCAACTAGGAAACAACTAAGAAACAACTAGTGTCCGACTTAAAAGCAAATAGAAAACGATTAACTTCACCACTAGAAAATTTAGTTTTTTTATTGATTTGGTCACATTCATTTGGTTCACTTTCTATTGATTTCTATCCAAATCAACAAATTACTCTCCAAATCAATAGAAAAGTGAATCAAATCTATGCAACCAAATCAACAAAAAAGCTGGATTTTCTAGTACTATAGAAAACAATTAAGAAACAACTAGTGTATAGAAAGCGACTTAGAAATGACAAGAAAGTGACAAACAACTATGGTCATTTTACAATTGCGATCTTTTTCTGGTTGTTTCCTAGTCATTTTTTGCAACTATAGATTGACTATTTTGCGGCTAAAATAGAATATCAATGAAGTAAAACAACGACATAAAACAATTACTTTAGATTTGGCGCTAATAGAGAGGTCTTACAATCATAAGATGGTTGTATAGGACACTAGTTACATAGTACGATTGTGCAAGACACACTTTTCTTCTAGTATAAAATAATATATTCTATTCAATATATGGATGAATATTGAAATTTGGAGCACTACTATAACCTTTTACATTGCCAGTTTGGCACTTCATAAAAAATGAAAAAAACCTTATCCAAAAGGTGAAATTAGCCTCATAATTCTCCTCTTCTTTCAATTTGGCCTCAAGGAAATTTGAATACTTCACATCTTGATCATGTGTCTTTGGGAGCAACTTGACATTTCTAGGAGTAACCTAGCATGTTGGCATCTACTTGTCATTTTTGTCAATATGTAGTTTGGTTGCCATTTGGAAGCTATTCCGTAGAAATCATGGTTTTGTTATGAAGTAATACACTCGTTGTCAAATACACTCACAAAAACATTGATTCAATTCTCTTTTTAGTCACTAGAGCACCAAATTGAAGATAAATGATTACCCCACACTTCTAAAGATGATGAAGTCCTTCATGAATTAGAAAATGCAACTTGTGATTCCTCATTTCATTGAGTTCAATTACACTTTGATTCTTTGAACCTGGTATATATGGTTAATTATACTATGAACTTGGTATATACTATTGGAAAGAAGTAATGATTAATTGAAGTTAGTAGACTAAAGGCCTTGATTGTAAAAGTGAAAGAAGTTTGCTTTACTTGACATTGTCAAACACCTTCTCTAAAATTTGCTCATATTTTTTTATTGGAGTCTCCAAATATCAATTGGATTTTTGGAGATGAAACATGACTTAATTTACCAACTTATTTTAGTTCAAATGTTTTTGAAAAAATATCATCTACTATGCCTAAATGAGGTCTGAAATTTCAATTTTAACACATTTCCTAGTTCTCACTGAACTCTATTAGTGATTGAGCTCTCACTACTTCTAATTCACATATCCCACATTGTTTGAACTACCTCCTACCACCCTATGTGTATATAAGAACTTCTCTTCCATCAATGAATCTCAAAATGAGATTGGCTTCCTAGAAAAGGTGAGGTTATTCAAGCAAAGAGTTGATTAAATTTTATGCTTGTATTACTACACAATAAATTGGTAGTCATTTTGTTCAAACTAAATGGCAGCTCATTGAGTAAATTGATTTGCATTTTGTTTGAAGTTATCAATTTAGTAATTGTAATTGTACGTACTACATTTTTCATTTACCTCAACATGCAATAGCAGTCTGTCATATCCTTGAATTCCTGGTCCTGGCATTTCCTTCAGTTCTGACAGATATCAACACCTGTCCTCATAGCTATTGATGGTGCGGAATATCCCGCACCATTTCATCCCTTTGGATGGAATGATGCGGGATATTCCGCATCATTCCGTCCAGCCAGAGGCAGTAGTCAGTAAGACTACTGAATGTTATGCCTCCCTCCCAAAATGATCTTGTTTCACAAAATGTTTTGGTCTTTTGGATTAAGGTCAAAAATCAATATTTTTAATTTTGTTTTGAGGTATAAATAAAGTAACATATTCTTCTATTTTCCTCTAGATTTGAGCTTGGGATTCATTTTCAAATTGAAGTTGTGGAGCTTTGAAATGTGGGTTTGGAGGCCCTTTGAGGAGGAGCGCTACTAGCCACTCATTTATTGAATTCTTGCGTGCTCTATTGTGTCCATTCTTTCTACAAGCTCTATAGTTACTCCCACATCTATAGCAGACTCCTATCTATCACTAAGCAAAGCCTTTGAGTTCTCTTACAAATAGGTGAGGTAACTTGGCTTTCATGGCATACTCATGTTTGCCACCAAACAAAGCCTTGCCACCAAACAAAACCTCGAGTTCTCTGACAAATAGGCAAGGTAACTTGAGTTCCATGATATACTCATAATTTGCCACCAAACAAAGGACAAATAGGCAAGGTAACTTGAGTTCCATGATATACTCATAACTTGCCACCAAACAAAGGACAAATAGGCAAGGTAACTTGAGTTCCATGATATACTCATATCTTGCCACCAAACAAAGTATCAAGTTCTTTGACAAATAGGCAAGGTGAAGAATATGATATGCAATTTGCACAACATGGACCAAGAGCAAAAGTGAGGCAACTTGTATATAAAGCCCCTCATGCAAACAAATTGGGTACCAATCAAAACCCCTCAATTCCTAGTGTCATCCAACCAAGTGTATAGTGAAGGCTCCTTATTACAAGGAATATATATTTTAATTTAGCCACTCTGCAATATGTTAATACTTCAAGAACATGAAAAGGCTTCATTTCTTAGACCCTTCTTCCAATTTGTCGACATTCCAAGAACATATGAAGGCTAGGCTTCATTTTCTAGACCTTTCCTCCACGTCATAGTAGGAAGATCATTGTAGAACAAAAAATTGAGGCCAACAAGAAGCTAAATCATTTTGGAATAGAAGGAGTACAAAATAGGGACAATTTTTTACATTTACCTTTAGTTGGAAGAATGAAGAAGTCCCTAACTATCTATGAGAGGTGAAGAAATATAAAATTAATTATAATATAAGATTAATTAAAATAAAAAATTAATTAAGTTCAAAATAGGGACAATTTTTTGCATTTATCCTTAGTTGGCAAAATGAAGTGGTCTATTCACCTAGGCTATGTCTACCTCAATTTATAACATTGTTAACTAATGCACACCTTGAGTGTGTCTAGCCCAATTTATAACATTGTTAACTGATGCTTACCTTGGCCATGTCTACCCCAATTTATAACATTGTTAATTGATGCTTGAGGTCACTTTGGCCATGTCTATCCCAATTTATAACATTCTTCATTGATGTTTGAGGTCCTTTTTGCTTCTACAAAAAGGAGGAACTTTGGCTATGTCTACTCCAATTTATAACATTGTTAATTGATGCTTGAGGTCACCTTGGTCATGTCTATCCTAATTTATAACATTCTTAATTGATGCTTGAGGTCGTTTTTGCTTCTACAAAAAGGAGGAGCCCCTGGGAGCCCCTAACATGGCAAATTCTTAACCTAGCTTAGTATAGCAAATTCTTAACTACCTAATGACTATCTCACAACTTTTCACTCATGACAAATTCTCAATTACCTAATGATTCTAGAACTTTTCACTCATGGCAAATTCTCAACTACCTAATGATTCTAGTCTAGCATGGCAAATTCTTAACTACCTAATGAAGTCTCACAACTTTTTATTCATGGCAAATTCTCAACTACCTAATGATTCTAGTGCTAAATAACTTTCCACTTATGGCAAATTCTCAATTACATAATGATTTTAGTTCTAATGAAACTAGTATTGCAAATTCCAAGCCAACCAATAGCTCTCTTTTGCAACTTTCCATTCAACCAATAAAACTAATGTTGAAACTTTCAAGCCAACCACTGATTTGTACAAATTATAAGTAAGTTCACTCCCAAGCATGGAAAGAGGCAAACCTCTTAGGGTGCAAGGTTTAGGCTTGTTAACAATGTTATGTTGGCGGTCTTTTACCAGCAATTAACAACGAAGGGAGACGGACCCCCCCGTTGCCCGCATTCATCCAGAACAAGAGACTTTCATTCGTCGTTCATTTCTTTTCGCTGCCCCTCATGCTGCCCGGCGCCAGGTCGGATGGATTAGGGCCACTTGGTATGAACAGAAGGCATCGATGATACTCGTTCGAAATCTAAAACCCTAAATTCGTCCAGAGGCGCGATGGTGGTGTCAGCAGGGAGATTCATCACGCTCTTTGCGTCATGGTCTTCGCTGGATTAGGGAAGGTTTGCGAACCCGTTGCCAATTTCGATCACTCTTGGCGAAAATTTGGACGATCGGCCGTGTCCCTGCTTCAGTTGCAGGTTTTGTGATCTCCTTCTCTGAGCTTCTGAAGTTTGGGAGAATTTTGTGCTTCCTGGAATGCATGGAATTTTGTAGTCGGAGAATTTGAAGTGTTCAAGGTTTCGTGTTTTGGGGTTCGATTGCTCACGTGCGAAGTTCGTGGGTGTGTCTGGATCTGGCATTGCAAAGGGCTGCATTTTGTTTCAGCTGTGACCTCGAATTGGAGACTGTTCCAAATTTGTTGAAGTTAGAAGTTTGATCGGAATGTTGACCGCCGTTTTTGCGGATGTCATGATAGGAGGAGACTATAACTGCGTCAATGAGTCAGAAATCCTAGAAACTAGCGTCTTCTGAGAGAAGCCAGTTCATCGGCGTCTTTATAGTTCTTGTTACCTTTGCTTGTCTCGCTCTCTCTCTCGTTGTGTCTTTCTACTGTACTCTGTTTGGTCTCAACGATGCTCCTCGCCCGGATTACAAAGTTTTGTTCTTTTTCTGCTTCCTTTTCCTTCACTCGCTTCTTCTCTTCTGCTAAACTTGCTGCTTCTCCTCCCAAACCTCGGCTTCGCAAATCGGAACGGTTGCAACGTGACATCCTCCTCCTCTCGAAAATCCTCCGCTCTAAAGCCTCCTGGGGTGCCAGTACGGCGAAGCGTCTCAAACAGTCAAACGTGGAGCTCACTCCTTTTCATGTCACAGAGGTTTTACGCCTTCATCGCCGTTCCATTGACCCTGCTTGGAAGTTTTTCAAATGGGCTCAACGGCAGAAGCGGTGCAAGCGCGGCCTATTCATGTACTCAAAAATGATTCACCTCCTTGGAAACGCTCGTCGCTTCGACGACCTCTGGTCCTTGCTGGAGGATATGAAGCGCGACAGTCGTCAGATTCCGCCTGCCGTTTTCTTGAGCGTCATCCGTAGCTACGTCAAAGCCAACCAGATCAGTGATGCCCTAAAAGCGTTCCATTCGATGGAAAAGTATGGCTGCAAACCCACCACTCTCGTCTTCAATTCCATGATTGACATATTCAGAGCTGCGGGTGACTATGCCCAGGTTGAATCCTTGTTCAGGAACATGCAGGATTGTTCCTCATGCGATCCTGATACCATCACCTACACCATGATGATAGACTGTAGGGGAAAGACCGGCCAGCTGGAGGCAGCGTTCAATCTGTTCCAAGAAATGCATAGAAAGGGTTACAAAGCAAACGTCATCACATACTCAAGCTTGATAAGCTCGTTAGGTAAAGCAGGGCGAGTTTCAGAGGCCTGCAATTTGATATCGGGAATGAAAATCAACGGATGCAAGCCCAACAATGTGACCTTTAATGGTCTCATTGTCAGCCTCGGTGGAGCTGCTCAGGATGCCCTCGCCTGCTCCTATTACAAAGAGATGATAGCTCTTGGTTTGGTTCCAAATGTTGCCACTCAAGCATTAGTAGTGGCCAGCCTGGTAAAGATTGGCAATCTTCCCGAAGCACATGCCTTGTTCCATACGGCGTCATCGAACAGCACATTCACCGAGTTTGATGTGATGAAATCAGTCGTTGGGAGTGTTTGCAAATCGGGTCACTCTGAGGCTGGGTTGAAGTTTTTTCAAGATGCTAGAAAGAATGGCTATGAAGCTTCTGCTGGTGCTTACAGTGTGCTCATACATTCTCTTGCCAAGGGTGGATCTGTTGTTAAAGCATTGGATCTCTTCCGTGAAGTGGCAGGCATTCGAGGTTCTCCTGATCTCATAGCGCTCAACGCACTAACCAATGGGCTTGTGAAGGACCAGAAATTCGACGCTGCGATTGACGTCCTTCGATTTATGATCAAGCAGAGGTTAGGTGATGATTTATATGCTCCGGAGAAGCTTATGTCTCTTTTGTGTAAGATACATCGATTCAAGGATGCCCATCAGGTAACACTACTGCTTATGATGTCATTCAAGACCGAAATGGGCTCCCAAGTAATTTTTATTTTCTATCATATTTGTGATCTTACGATTTTGAAAAGAATTAGAATGTTTGAGTATCCAGTCGGTTGTTTTTTTGGATATTTGGTTAACATATGGGATTATGTAGAGGTCGGAATATAAGACAGTTAGATTCTAATATTCTGCTATCTCTTCTGTTGCAGGTGATCAGCCAGGAGTTGCCGGAAAAGGGTCATCCACGAAGTGTAGATCTTTATAATAAACTGATATACCAACTTGGGAAAGCTGGACAGATCGAGGAGGCCTTCAAGATATTTGAAACAATGGGTGACGAGGGCTGTAATCCTGATACTGGGACTTACAACATTGTCATCCATCTCATAGGAACCGTTGGGAAAGTCGACTTGGCTCATCAGCTATTTCAGCAGATGAAAGAAAAGGGTTTTGAGCCTGACATTCAAACGTACAGTATCATGGTCGGCCTTCTGGTTCATGCTGGTCGGTCTAAACTGAAGTTTAAAGTATGTCAAGAGATGGTATCAAACCATATTGAGCCCCAGGAGGGTGTTTTGAGAATTCTTCGTCAGGCTCATGGAGATGGTAGTGATGGGAGTGATTATAGCGAACTTATGAGCACTTGCCAGGACATGCTGAAATGAGCTGGATCAGCATCCATCGTTAGACACGCCTCATGACTAGTTAGGTTCTGCCTTCAGCGTTGAGCAGGACTGGCTGCATCTCGTATATGTGACAAGATAGTTGTAAACAAATGCAGCTCGTTTAACAGGGAGTGGTTGTCGCTAATACCAACAACGATCGACTCTCAGATCGGTGAATCAATGCAAGCGCATGTGGTGGCAATTCTCAGGTGTGTCTCAAGAGATTGTTTGTGCACTGATATTTCAAGTTTGGAAACGGGTTCAGAAATTATGCCTGTTTCTATGTTTAGAGCTCTTGCCGATTAGGATAGAGTGCAGTAGAAGATGGATCCAGGTGGGAACGGATATACAGAATGTTCTCTGAACTACAGACACCGTTCCTTGCTCTGTTGGTTGGTCTGAGACTTTGACCTGTCCTGACTTTTTGGGTGCCGAATCTGGGGATGCAGACGTTTGAGCTATGTGGAAATGACTTGAGGGATTCCCAACCAGCTCGTGGTTGCATAGACCATTGGTGAGCGGTGAGATGTCTATAAGCATGATGTCCATACTTGCTATGCTGCACATGACATACGCTGTCTACAGCAAATGTCTTTTCTTAACGACGAACTACGCAGTGGTCGAGACAGGCTCCAGCTACTGTAGGGCTTCAGTGTAGCGGGGATGGGGATGCAACGATTATTGATCATTGAAGTAATCAACTTCGGTAAAACCAGGTGGTTTTATATTTTGCATAAACTTCTTATTTTTCGTGGATTTGAACGTCCTGTCGCAAAAATTCCACGGATGAGCTCTTCATCTTTTACAATTTTTCAAACATTTTTGGACATATTTTGGGTCGAATGACGAAATGTAAAATTGATTTATTTTGCGATTCCTTGTAGCAGTTTTACAAGAATTGCACATCTGGTAAAGATATTGGCCGACAAGATTTGTTTTTATAATTGTGTTAAGTGACAACAAATTGGTAATTATTTTCTTACATGCATTGTTTTCTTAGGGTTTTGTGGTTGCTCCAGTATAGTAGAAGGCTTCAAGTCTTAAAAGTTGAGAATTTTCGTTACTCATCTTGGAGATGTGCAAGAAGAATTCAACTACTTTGCGACTCTTCTTTGGATTGCATATGATTACGTAGGAACTTGGGCCATTTCTTTCGTTTTCTGCTTGTAGTGCATGGTGATGATGCCTTGCCCTATTTTCTTCTTCTTCTCCTTGGTAGTCATCTCCTTGGGCTGCCACCCGAACCATCCGTAATTGGTGCGATGGCCTCGTGCGGGCGGCGGGAGGTGAGGCCCTTGCTTCTTGACGATGTAGTGCTTTTTGCCGGCCATGGTGTAGCACGGGCCAGGGATCGTTCGAGGGATATTGTAGGTGCCTGGTCCAGGGGCGACGTCGACCTCGAACTTCCATGTGGAGATGGGAATGGAGTACTTGGGGACGGTCGTCTTCACAAAGTCGATGTTTGGGTTGTACTCCCCAGGGCCTGGAAAATCCTCCAATAACCAGGTGGCCATTGTCTTCTGTAATGGCGCTGCTGAGACAACGATGCTCACTTCGGAATCTCAGGAAGGAGCCATGCATGGACAGGTAAGGAATTCAAAGCATGCTTTGAAATCAGCCACATCCGATGAATTTCTGCTGAATTTCATGACGAATAGTTGAGTGTTTGTGAATAGGGGATTCAGGTCTTTGATGTCGAATCGTTTATTAGATGGACGAATTGGTGACATTCTTTCCATGGATGTTGCACTGAGATTGACGTGTGGCGAGCAAGTTTGAAACCCACGCTGTGGGCAAGGGCTCCGGAGGATGACATGGCACGATGAGCAGGGCAGGAGTGAGAGCCGGCTGACTGCTACGAACTGATGTTTATGTGATTTATTTTCGAGTTTTGTGTTCACTGTGATAGCTCTACGGTCACGACGGTTAAACTTGTGCATTCTGCCTGTGTAACGGTCCCCTTAGGGTTCCTCCCGACCTCAGTTCCTTCTTTTGTGGAAGTCCAAAATGTGAAGTGGTTTCTGATTAGTGAGTTTTCAGACGCTGAGGTTTGGGCGTTGAAAAGAATGTGGTCGAACTTGCTACTGGCAATTCACAACATTTACTGAGGTGGACTAGCCCTAAAACCGTTGCTTCAACCCGTAAACACCAAGGGGGTCCTTGGTCCAAAACTGCAATTTTTGGGACACTTGCGTGTAGTTCCAAACAATAAGAACATTAAAACTTCGAATTGCTTTCATTGGATCTTGTTAAAACACATGTTTTCTAACTGGCCTCAAATTTTGGGGATATTTCACTGCACGGATTTTCTGTAGTATGGATTCGAAGTTCAAATTATGACCATCACTCATCACTTGTCCTTAAAATGAATCATAAGAGACTCAAAAATGATATGAACCATCTTGCACTAAAAAAAAAAAGCTATAAAATTATTTTACTTGACCCAATGCTCCCCCAAATGGACCGGCGCTGAGGACACTTTATAAACACCTCCAGCAAAGCTTCTACCATACCAGTGCAAAAAACCCTCCCCTTCAAACCAGAGCCAACAATGCCTCGTTGCAAACGCAAGCCCTGACAACACACACCATCCTAGTGTGAAAAGATTACTTGATTCCTCTCAAGCCAGGTGGAAAGACTCCACCCCTCCTTTGGCGGCCCTTTTGTCAATCTGACTGCATCTCCCTTTTCTTGCGCTTTTCTCTTTTTGTTATCCCATGGAGGCGATTGTCGATTCCCTTGTCAATTGGTCCCTGGAGTTTCAGCTTTGTCGGGGAATCCTCCGCTGCGTCAGTAGTCACGGGGTTGTACACTGCGGAATTGCGTCTTTATTGCAGTACTTTGGACCAGTTGAAGTCAAAGATTGCCGGAGCTTCGTGATCGTCGTCGCCAAGGGACAGAGCTTGGGGTCTTTGAAGTTTTGTATTAGGTGTGGGAAGATCATTTTCATTGTGACAATTGAAGATCTACACATTGTGACATTGAAGACAAAGGACGAGATCAAGCTGCGCTTGTTCGTATTCTTAAAGGTTTGGCTCCTCTCACTATCGATGAGTGAGAGTAACGGGGAGCGCCGGGAATTGAAATACGTTACCTGTGACATGAAATTTTGGTTGCTTGAAAAATGCAACCGTAGTTCTTGTCGCTGATTATGTGTCGCTGATTATGGGAAGCTAGAAAGAAAGAGTGTTAAACACTAATTATGAGAGAATGCGGAAGCGCTGGGATTTGAAATGGCATTTGTATGTATCATGCAACATGAAATCGTTTTTGGTTTTTGTATTTGGAACTTATCTTGGTATGCAACTGTGTATAACACTCTTGAAAGAATTGAAACTCCTAACACCTTAAGCCTATCTCTTAGTTCAAGGAAAAACCTAGATGCTTTCAATCTTCTTGCATCCTCTTTAGGTCATGGATTTTGAAGGACGCCCTTGACAGAAATCACTTCAATAACTCTCAGAAGGAGCATTTTGTTGCACACCATTTTAAGACACATTGATTGAATGCAAATCATATTGTCTTTTTCACAATTTCAGATGAACAGCGAGAGAAATGAATGCTCTCATAGAAATTTTAAGAATGTTGTTTAGTTCTTGTTGCCGTGGAATCCCGAGTTTCTTGTTAAATGGATGAATGAAGGTAGCAACGAAAGCTAGCATGCATGGTTCTCATTAGCACCGACACTGACATTCTTTTCTGTTTCCATTTCCTTGAGGTCCTGGCACGAGGCCTTCGGTACATCCTGGAGCGTTTCGGGTGATTGAGTGAGCCTATGAACGAGCTCATTACGGGTAGAAGAACTGGAAAGCAAGTTGGAGGTTATTTCGTTCTCTGAAAGGTTAGTCTCTCTTTTTTTTGTGTATGAGAGTGCCCGGACTTTGAATATCATTTATGTGTATCATGCAACACTGAAATCTTGTTTGGTTCTGAATTTTAAAATTAGTTTCTGGTGGATTCTATTTTCTCATGGGAATGCCTGAGTGCTCACTCAAATTTCGAAACAGAGTTTGGTGCATCACGTTTGGAGTTGGAGTTGCAAGAGTTTTGGATCCCAAGATGGAAGGCACCTGTGAGTTTTGCGGTGGCGTCGCGACTGTGTACTGCCAGGCCGACTCGGCTCGCCTCTGTCTTGCTTGCGACCGTCACATCCACAGTGCCAACGCCCTGGCGCAACGCCATCCTCGCACGCTCCTCTGCCACGCCTGCAACACGCGCCCTGCGATGCTGCGGTGCCTGTCGTGCCACTCGTCTCTGTGCCAAGCTTGCGACCTGGAGAATCATGACGACAATCGAGCTGCTGCACACACCCGTCGTAGCTTGGAATGCTTTACTGAGTGCCCTTCGGCCATGGCGCTTGCTGCCCTGTGGGCTTGCGAACATGACCTTGGGGCGAACATCTCTGGCCCTGGGCCTCCTCCTCTTCCCGTGATGGTAAACCAATCTACCAAATAACGCAAACCAACACAATTTAGAGATATGTCACCACATGGTGTTGAGGGTTGATCTCATTTGAATCACGGTTCTCTATTTAGCTAACATTACTATACCACCACATGAAGGTTAGGGATGCTATTTGCATCACTTTAAGGATTGTGGGTGTGAAATTTTTGAGAGACTGGCTATAACCGCCAATTCTGTGGATACGAAAACCATTAGGAATCTTATCACATTAGGTGATGAAGATGAACCTACTAATTGCAACTTTCACAATGAGATTTACGGCTTAATAAGTTGCAAGATTCACATCTTTGTGATACTGATTACTGCTTCAGTGTTTGTTCCAGAAAGGAATTGCTACCAGCATTGTAACTATGGGCAGACAAGTCGTGCAGGGGCATGAGACGGCAGTGCTTCAACAACTAGAAAAACTGCAAGCTCAAGATTCAGCACAAAGCACGAAAACTACGTCGCCGGTTCTTTCTGCAAAACCCCAAACTGTGGCCAATGTCGAAGTGTCTACACAATGCTCTTGTCCTGTGGAAAATAACCAGAATCCTGGGCTGGGTGAAACACAAGTTGTCAAGCTGGAGCTTGATAGCGCGCTGAACCAGGGGAGCACAGACGTGCTCTGGCTTAATAAGCCTATTACTGAAGCTAATCAGGTGCACCTTGCTGTACTTCTTAGTATGATGTCCTCTACCAAGTATATTAATGCAACTGCTTTTCATGTGTTATATAATTGCGTTTCATTTTTGAAAAGAAAACTGTTTGGTAGCTGATACAGTTGGTCTTCGCGACCAGTTGTGGGGGCAGGACGTAGGAATCTGTGACGATGAGGAGCGTGATTTGTGTTCTGGATTCAATATGGCCGATGTGAATCTATCCTACGACAACTTCGAGGACATCTTTGCTAGCACTCAAGGTCCCACTGCAGCAACTTTTGTTGACTGTCCTTCTATCGATCAGGATGGAACTGCTGCTGGTGACCCTGAAGGATCTCTCATGCGAAGTGTACCTGAGACTGAGCTTGTCAAACTTTCAGATGTACGTTTCTTCCACCCTCAATTACCAACACTTGAGCTTGTATTTCTTGGAATACCATGAGCTATTCTCTCAGTATTTTTGTATCTTGTAATGGCAGGTCTATCGCGTGGGAAATAATCATTTGTTTGAAATGTGCGAAATAATCATTTGTTTCGGTTTGTTGTTTCCAGGATAATGATCAGTCCAACTTCCGAGGTCAACTAGTGAGGTTGGGGTTGGATCCAGGCCCAGTCGAAGGAGAAGCTCATAGAAATGGGAAAACTGCTTTGGATTACATGGATATGACCAATATGGATGTGGCATTTGGACCGAAACCAGAAAACTCAAGCTTTTCTTTGACAGCTTCTGGTCTCAAGGGGGAAAGTAGCGACTACGTAGAATGTAGCGCTGCATCAATCTTGCTTCACACTCCTGGTGGAGACTCGTCTCTCGTCTCTGGTAGTTTCGACAGTGTAACCTTCGCCCTTGCACGTGACTCAGCCATGCTTCGCTACAAGGAGAAGAAGAAAATTCGCAGGTGCTTAAATTCCAGCGCAGTTTTATTCCACCTTTGTACATTAAATTCCAGCGCAGTTTTATTTGGTGTTCAATGCAGGGTGCTCTATGACTAAGGTAGTTTGCGTTATTTGAAGCAATTATCATATTTGCAGGTGTCATACTCTTGTGGAAAATTTGGGGGGTGATAGACAATCAGGTTACCTGTAGTCTAAAATTGAAAAGAACACAATTTTTGGATATATGTAGAATATCTTGTAAATTGTCGAAGTTGAAAATGGATTTAACAACCTATAATTTATTCATGTACAGTAGATTCTTTACCTCAATATGTACCGGAATTGGTGGAGAGCAGGAATAGGTCCCTAGAACTTGGAGTATCAGCGACCTTAATTGAACGATGACTCACATTTTCTTTTTAAAACAGGTTTGGCAAGAAGATTCGATATGAGTCTCGTAAAGCCCGAGCAGATATTCGCAAGAGGGTGAAGGGGAGGTTTGTGAAGGTGGGTCAAGCGTAAGATTATGACCCGCAGATCCAGCCCAAGTGGAACCTGTAAAACCTCAGAGATTCAATTTTCTTTTCGACTTTCAAATGTTACCCTTAGCATTTGAGCCCACACACCCACCCTGTTCCTACTTGTTCTTGTGAATAATAATCTTGGATTGTGATTGGTGTTGAGCAGCAGTGATGAGAAGTAGAATCTAATTAGCATTTAAGCGGCCACTATGATGCCGGTTAGTCTCTAGGCAGCTTCAGTGAGTTGGGGTTAGAAGGTTAGAAGGTGGATGTAATTCCAAAACAAGGTGTGGAGAAGGTATCATACACTTGGTTGAACAATCTACAGACAAAAAGATTGGATTTTGAGAGATGTCTTCGTTAGTATTAGAAAACTTGTACAGTTTTGGTGTTGATCTGTCATGCCTCCATTTGGCTGCTTCTTAGTCAAGATCGATTTGAGAAGGCCGACGGCGCATCAGCTATGAATATATTATGTGCGCAAAGTGCAATTTTTTGATCTTCTGACTAAGAATATGCCCAAAAATTCTCTTTGATGTACAGGCTCTGTTTCCCTTTTGTTCATGATTTGCGTCCCTGTCAATGGTTTTGTTATTAATTGTGTTTTATGTACTGCATTTGTATTTGGTAATGCTATACTTTGGATCCTATAATTGAGATGTCTTTTCATGTGCAGAACTTCAGCTCATCCATGGTGTGGGTATAAATTGGCCTGTTTTGCATGTCAACTTGCGTAACGTTCTTTAGGGGCTGCCTCAGCACTCTTGGAAAAGGAATCCAGGGTCTTTTTTGTGCACAATCTTGAGCTCATCTCAGTTATGTGGTTTCCAAAAGTTACAAGAAGTCAAGCGGTAACCACTCACTGAACACCGCGCATGCTCTCCAGTGAGTATCTGAAATTCAACTCTTTGTTTTCGAATTTCCATCTACTACAATGAAGAAAGAAAAATTCTCACAACTAAAGAATATTGTGATCACCCTCAATAACTGGTTTTTATTGACACAATAGTACGGGGTACATAGTACACAGAGGGTGCATTAATCAAATAGTAGTTATGAGAACACATATACACCTTCAGAGTGATGAAAGGGAAAGTCATCTATAATACGGAGTACCCCACAGCTAATCCAGGAGCAGTTAAATTCGAATGAATTGCTAGTTCTTTGCGCAATACTTGTCTGTTGAGAGTCCAGACAGATTGACCTTGTGTACTTGGAACTTGGAGCTCACTTGTTGACGTACAGAATGCTAATTAACTAAATTCAATTGGATACTTTTCCATCTCCACCAATAGTACAGTATAATGCGGTGGTGCACATAGAATATGTTGGAAAAGGAACCCTGCATGGTTGTGTGTCTATTCAGGAAGATCGTTTCTCAGTCCTTGGTGATGATTTGTCTCGGTCTCTTACTTTTGGCTTGTGTATGTACTGTACATTCCGATTCTTCAGATGTGCAGCCTTGAACCGTTGAGCATTATGTGCAGGATTATGCTGCAATATGAATATATATTATGTCACCTGCTCCTTGATTGGTTACAAAGCTCGGTTTTGGAAACCTCAGAGGATGTTCAGTATTCCACTTTTAGGAAGCCTGGAGACATAAACCCTGGTCCTGCAATAGCCATAACATTATTCAGCAAATGGTTTAGGGGTGTCTTTGAAAATCATTAACCAAAGTTTTGTTGTTGATTTTGCTGATCTAACATGTAATCTCCTTCCTACTTGGTTTTAAGTTCCAGAACCTACAAAAGCCATTTTTTCTAACCTTGGAGACTGGTTTTTGAGGCAAGAGAGGGCGTACCATGAAGTCGACCTTGGCCGAAAAATTCTGACCTGCCAGCTTGAGAATTGCCCATGTGCACTATGGTTTGGAGATCTCCATCACAGACTACTCCGCTTAGCGTCTGTACAAGGTAAGTTCATATACATGATCAGCATCACCATTTCCTTCCGAAACAAGGCCTCAACATTTTCATAACCCTTAAACGTCACATCACAGTTTTTGGAAATAATCTGAAAAGTTGTTCCCGAGCGGGTAGCTTCGACGTTTTATGACGTGTAAGGGTTAGTGGTATTTTGATCAGACTAAAGTGACAATGCAGTAGTGTGAGGTGGTTGACCTGGGTGAAGGGATCCAGAAAACTTTCAGCATATGACAGAGGTGCAAGCTGCATGGGCGCGTAGTTGCTCATGGAGCTTCGCAGGTACGCGTCGCACAAGGTGCCCACAGATCTCAAGTCCATGTTGCAATTGTTGATCTGCTGTTGAATTTGGAGATGGGATTGGTATTCGCGGCACCCTGCGGATGGGTCTGGTCCCATCAGTGTTGTTTCAGGTGATCTCACTTGAGCTGCAAGCTGTCAATTTAGAGCCAACTCCAATTCAGTACGCGAATTTCAAGTCTAGTACTAAATTGTCTCTAACTTCTAGTTTCTAGCCTAACATGAAAATCTTCGGAAACCCTGGGGTCGATGGGGTCGATTTTGGTTACTCTACGGCATTTTCTTTATTGTTTGAGAGGAATCCATCCAGATTTCAACCAGAAGCACACTTCCCAAATCCCTTACCTCTTTGTGGAGTTGATGCTCTAGGTTCATGTCAAGTTGGGAATCAATAGCAGCGAGCTTCATCGAAAGGAACTGCCAAGTCAAATAGGTTAGTACTCTAATTGAAGCCCTTGTTTAACAATTCTTGTGTGCACATTAAACATTAAGATGTGTCATAAACGATTGGAGCTGCAAAACATTATTCAGGTAGGGGGCTTGTTTCCAAAGAGTAACATGAAAGATTGCAAAATATTCTATCCCTGCCAGTAATTGGAAATTCTACAAACAGGTTTACTTTTTAAGTTACAGAAATTAAATTTTGTAGGTTCCGAAATTCTAAATTGCTTTTGGAAGGGGAATAGGAAACTAAAAACTGGATGCATAATGATTAGTACATGTCAAATCGACAAAGTTACCTACAAACTTTAATGACTGTAATGACATCCGGTTCATTGCTAAGTAATGTTTATAGAACAGTTTTAACACTCACTTCAATCTGACGTTGCAGTGATTGCACGTAGTTGATAATTTCGTCCAACATGACTGCCTTCCCTGTAACCTGTGGAGACATGGAGATGATAACGCTCAGCACAACCCATTACTTAAGCAGCATACGGAGGAAAATTGCGGATTCAGTAAAATTAAATTGTCTAAACATCTCAGCGTTGGTTGATGGTAGTGTGTATTCTTAACGTTGTGCACATGGTTAAGGTCCATTGTCTTAAGCCTAACATTATCAGTCAACATTATCAATCTTAAATAACATGACCCCTCTTTACCAATCATAATTTGCCACAGCTATAAAACTTGCCCGCAATGACATTATGATATAACAGTGTGATGTAGTTTAAAAGTTCCTAAAATAGTTTACTAAACTCTGTTGTAGGCAGAAGAAATTTCTTTATGTCAAACAACAAGAGACTGGATGAGTATTAATTAATTCACCTTGCTGCAACCTGGCACAAGGTCTTGGAGAAACTTCATCCGCTCACTGATTTTCTCCCGACGTACCTGATCAGCAAAGTTACAGACACAAAGTCAAATTTAAGTTCACAAAACATTTGCATCAGGACTAGCAGCGCAGAAGAATGACCCTATGTAATGTGCTATGAACCCAGTACTACTAATCAGTGGTGTAAAATGTAATTTTCACACATAGCTCAAGTCTGTTGCCGAAAACAGACTGCTAAATATGCTAAACATTCAAATTTTAACAAATCTCGTTTTCACATTACAATTTTTGTAACTATAAAATGTTTTCGGTATAATGTTTTCGACACCTAGTCACATATGACCCCACTGAAGAGTTGACACCCTACCTAAAGCTCTATGAATCGAGTACTACTAATTAGTGGTTCCACATATGATTTTTAATAGCGTAGCTCAAGTTGCTGAAATGTGCTAAACTTTCGTGTTTGACAGTGGCATTCACATGTTTTGTAGCTCTATATAAAATGTTTTGGTATGAAATTTACTAAACTTAGCCACTGGTCACTGCTTGAGAATGAAAGCCTTACCCGTTCCGCCAGGCTATGGCTGTCGGTAGCTTGCCCTCGCCTTGCTCGCACATGAATATAATCCTGCTTCGGAGACTCCTGCAGTTTGGAGCTTGCTTTCAAGGATGTAGGGCTCAAGCTTCCCCCGGAGTCCACTTGCTCATTAGAGTTGCGTTCTGCAGACTTCATTTCATTGCCCCCTTTGCCAGAATTATAACTCACTTTCAGGCACTTGGGGTCCCCTTCCAACACCTGCATACAGTATATGCACGTAAAGCCTACCTGAGATCTACAACACTTGAAAGAGAAATCACGTACTGAATCAAAAAGATAGCAACTGGTCGCCGGTCACTAATTTTTGAATGGACATGGAGTTGTCTAATGTCGCTTCACTGATGGTTTACATGATCTCGCAGTGTTCGAATGTTTGAGTGAGAAAATATCTTGATCCAAGAAGTTCGACCGACTCTTGCAGTATCGTCTTGGAAGACTAGGAAACGACCACAAAAAGATGAGAAAACATGCTGATCTCGGGAGGTCCGGCTCCTGTAGTATCCAACGTTCGTGGAAACATGGACTGGAGAAATGAACACAAGAAGAAGATCCACAATTGGTGGAATTCTTTATTTGAGTCTTAACCTCGATATTTTCCAATGTTTCCTTTTTGGAAAAGTGATCTCTCTGTGCCAGTGATCGAGCTCAATTGAGTGATCTCCCAATGAAAGCACTCCTCTCCATATTGTTTTTAACAACTGAAATAAATGAAAACCCTCGACCTTACATGAGCTGCAAAATACATTAATTAATGCTTGGAGTGAGAGAGCGAGAGCGAGAGAGAGAGAGAGAGAGAGAGAGAGAGAGAGAGAGAGAGAGAGAGAGAGAGAGAGAGAGAGAGAGAGAGAGAGAGAGAGAGAGAGAGAGAGAGAGAGAGAGAGAGAGAGAGAGAGAGAGAGAGAGAGAGAGAGAGAGAGAGAGAGAGAGAGAGAGAGAGAGAGAGAGAGAGAGAGAGAGAGAGAGAGAGAGAGAGAGAGAGAGAGAGAGAGAGAGAGAGAGAGCTTTCCAATTACAGGAAGTGCTACCTTGCCGGAACTGGTACTTGTGCTCCCCAACTCCTTCACCTCCGCAGCTTTCCTCTTCCCAGCTCTGTTTTGCACCTGCACTGCTGTCATCATTTGCATCTCCGAGCTCGTCGAGGAGGAAGTGTAATTCTCCTGCTGGCCGACATGTCCATGTCCAGCAGCTCCTCCCTCAAAGGCTTCCCCTCCATGGCCGAGCTTCGACAGTCTCGCACCACTATTCACCGACCACCCGTCGGTGAAATCCACCATCCCGGATTCAAACGACAATTGGGACAACATGGAAGAGTCCTGCGCGGTGCCGAAATCCATAGCAGCTTCTGAATTAAGTCTAGCTCGACCAAGTCTAACATGAAACACTCGTCACCTCCATCGATCGAATCAATCAATCAATCAATCAATCCCTTGGCTCTGTCAGTCAGTCAGTCAGTCAATTGTCATTGCATGATCCCCAAACCCCGGGCGAAACTTGGATGGTTTGCCTTCAAGGATTCTATGAACGAGCTGCAATCACTAGTCGAGACTATATTGATTTCTAAGGTGTACATACTTGGGTCAGAAAAATGGGAACTAACTTGAGCGACGTGGGGAACATGAGGAGATGACGTTGAGGAGTGGGCGGAAGGAGGAGGACAGAGCTACGTTACAGGAGTATGGAGCTTTAGAGACAAATATGGAAGCTAGCCATAGCTTCAGTAGCTAGCAATGCAAGCAACGGGACCAAAAGCGGACAGCTAGTGTGGGTGCAAGGGCCGGACTACGGTAATGTGTACCTTCAGTTGCATTGACAGAGCTTGCTTAGCTCGCTTGGATCTCCCACACGAGGGCAGCTTAATCTAGTTTACTTCCTCCCAAAGCCAGACTCCTCCTAAGCTTAGCTACTCCCCCTGCTAATTGTACTTCTCACGGCAAGTGTAAGAACGATCGCAGCTCTCCCGAATCTTTTTTATGCTTACCCCCCCTGCAATGACTGTGACTGGGGGAATTGAGGAGCAAGCTCATTGGGAGATGCCAGTTTCGTTCAGTACAGTACGTCCGGGTGACTTGAGGTCTGAATGAGAAATCCCTGGAGGGGGCCTATCAGAGAGACGGGAAACTGGCACAGTTAATTAATTGCAGTGGCTCTAGGTACGTTCTCCAGGCCCTTGGCCTGCCTGTCTGCCTGGCAAGGCTCCACCTTTTGTGTGCAGGTAAGTTGAAATTGGCAGGGGAAGGGCCAGTCGGAGGGGAACGACGAGATCGAAGAGTCAGCACGAACGTCGGCTCTGGCACGGCCTGCCTGACAAAAGCGTACGAGAGCCTGCTACAATTATATGAATTCCGTCACCTCAGTCTAGAGAGCACTCCAGTTTACGACCAGGGAACTCTCTTTCACTCTAGCTAGAAGATGGATGGTGACCTTGGTAATTACTCAGTCTTCGCTTTTAGAAGTCCGTCTCAGAAATTGAAGGACATTAATAGCTAGCTGAGGAATTAGTAACTTAGAAACAACAACCGATCGAAGACGAAGAATGCAGGAAGTTCTAGAAATTGAAGAACATTGATCATATATTAGCTAGCTGAGTAATTAATAACTTAACACAACTTCTGGCTTGAATTCGACAGTTACATTCCTCTCTCCGCTTACTGGCCAGGCAACTTGCTTTCAATTCGTTCTACAAGAGGGTGCCTTTGGTCAGAACTCAGTGCAACGTACAACCGATTACGAAGAAGTCTACAGTAAGAAATCGAAGAACGTTGAGTCTAAGCAAGCTCAGTCAATGGGCCATAACTTGCAGACAAAAGCGTCCTCTTCCTCCTGGCACAATTATATCCATCTCTCCACCAATTAACGACCAAGAGAATCAGCTGCAAGCTTTGCTTTTGCCTCTGAAGATGCGACTGGGAATGGAAATGACTCACTCAGACACTTGGGATCAACAACTTAACCGAACACTCAACAGAACTTTTGGAAGAACATTCAACAGGAACACCATTATGCTACTTCTGGCAGGTTACATTAATTGAAAGAAAAAACTGCAAGTGTTCTGGGCCTTCTGGCCAACTGGTCGGGAAGGGATAAGGGTACGTACACTCGAGTAATATGCTGTTCCACGAATAATCCATTACAGAAGACACTGAAGTTACGATCCAACCGAAACGGCTTCTCAAGTGCAAGCTCCCCGAAAGCACTTATTATTACTCCAATACAGCGGCTCTCAGCATGATGGAAAAGTTGCAATATTTGGCCGGATGGCTTGGCTCCTCACTCCCTCGATCAAGTGAGACAACGATATACCACATTCACTAGTCATGAGGAGGTACAGTTTACGGCATGCAGCTGGACCTGTGATGAAATGAAATGAAATGAAGTGGAGAGATGAGAATCAAGTGGCAATAATTTGAAATTCCTGAGCCCTGCTGCTGGCGCTGGCATTGAATGGGAAGTGATGGTACTGGTTCAGTTTCCTATAGAGGCAAGAGGCGTACTAAACCTTAAGGCGCATAGATTGATCTGGAAAGAGACTACTGCTGGTCCGACCCATTCTGAGGGCGATGTACGCTCTGCCATCTGTGTCTGGCGAGGACGACTTGCTAACTAGCTCCATTTTCTTGCACGCACGGCGCGCAAGCCATTTTCGTATGCTTGCTCAGCTGCGGAGCTCGATCAAACTAGCTATGGTACTACTGCAACTGCTCTGATAGCAGCTCAGTCACCCTGAAATGCAAGCCATAGCCTGTTCTAACTACTAATCTATTCAGCAATTAATCCATTTTCGTTCTATCTTAGTTGTCTTCGGAAAAAACAGCAATTCCAGTACATAAGATTGTGCACATAAATTTGTGAGAAATCACCCTTCATGGTCTGCAACCACGAAAAAGGCTCCAAAGCTTGACATTCAGTGTAAAAATTAAAGCTTGCATGGTGGTACGTACGTCACCACCTGTGTTGTGTACTTCCATAGCTTGATTGAAGCAACTTAAGTGGTAATTTTAATCTATTCAGCTATCCATTCCTTTCCTTGTTGTTGTTAGTTTTTCTCAAGAGAAGGGGGACAAAAAAACTATTCAGAGACACGAAATTGTGCACATAACATTGTGAGAAAACACTCATTATGGTAACGAAGTCGAAGAAAAATGCTCAAAAATTTGACATTCAGTCGGGCATTCAGTGTGGAAATTATTTCAACCTTGCAAGGTAGCCCCCTCCTGAGATCTTTCTTAGGCTGTTAGTAGCATTTGGAAACTCATAATCTCCCACCACATCCTTAATATGAAGACGATATTTAAAGAACGGATAGATTTCTATTACAAGAGAGTTGAGGCGAGCCCTCAAGAATTGTACTTACTCAGGCAACGATTGCCGAGTTTTTGCCACCTAGAGTGTAGCTACAGTGAAAGGGATGGACAGTCAACTCTGTTTCAAGTACTTACACTCTTACCTCCTTAATCCTTGAAAGGCGGCCTGAAAGCCTTTGCGGCCGTATAATATATTACAAATTTGGTGGTATTGGATCATAAAAACATTGACCAAATATTTATTTAGTACAAAGTAAGTAATAGCATGCAAATAAAAATGTATGACATTTCATGTATTAACTCATTAAGGACTAGGTCGATGACAAGAAATGAAAAACTGGCTGAAACTGACATGTTTTCATTAGTAGCCAAAGTGGACACTAATGAAAACATGTCAATTTCAGCCACTTTTTCACTCCATTCATCGACTTGGTCCTTAATGGGTTAAACCACAATTGAAAAGTTACAAGACTAAATAAGGATCATATATTGGGACCTCAAAGACTTTTCAAGGATTAATTTTAGTGTTTGGTGACATAAGAAGGAAGTTGTCAAGTCCAACGAATGACTTTTGGGATCATTTTTTGGTTGACTATCTTGATGATAGGTCTTGTTCTTCGAGGGCTAATTCTTTTTAACATCAAAATTGTTTTTTATTTTTTTAGTATAGTTTTTGTTTTCATATTTGTACATAGTATTGATTGTTTACCTCAATCAGTCAATCCACATCAAAATTACAAAATTGAATTTATTGCTTGAAGATTCAAACCTCCCAATTTCAAGCACTATCTAGGCCATTCCATTAGAGAAAAAATGGACCTCTTCGAGAACTATTAGAAAATGCCTTAAAGGACCCCTAAGATTACATTTTATTTTATACATCCATTAATTTCCCTCCTATTATTGGTCACTTTATGTTGGAATGTTGAATTATTGTCAATATATGGGATGGCTCAAAATCCAAGTTTGGGAGGTGTATTCTAACTCTGATGCACCTTAATCCTCATTATAAAACAACTTGTACTTTAGGTTTAAGATTCATTATTAAACATCGCGTACTACAATGCACCTTGTATTTTGAGTTGATTAATAATTCAAGTTTGTTTAACACCTTGTACACTAAGTTGTAATTAAGCTTAGTCCATATGTATAATGAACTCTTTCATGTGATTTGTATTAAAAAGATTCCATTTCATTTATTTTGCTCACGATTTTGCTAGACATGTATTAATAAATTGATGTATTGGATACCCATTAGAATTGGATTCAACCCTTTTTTTGGCACTATAGCACCATTTCAAAATAAATTTCTACTTTTCACTAGAAAAAAGTAATATTTTTTTGCCATAAATTTTTTATTTCTATTAAAAATGTAGATGAAGTTGCCAAATTTGGATGAAAAAATACAAAAATATGATTGAAAAGTGTTTTTTGGTCTTAAAAAATGGATGAATGTAGCAATATAGTGCTTCATCAAATTGTAAGTGATTACCATCTTGACACTTTTCAAAAAGTAAAAAAAGGGTTGATTGGATTGTTAATCAATTATTAATGTGTTTAATAAACTTTGATGTGTACCCAATTGGATTAAACACATCAAAGTTGAGTAATAGTCCAATGTAGCTAGATAAACATTAAAGTTCATTAAACACATTGTACTCTAGATTGATTAATAATCAAACTTGGATATAAAGCTAATCATTAAACATTTTGTAATATGATACATATGATTATTAAAGTTAACTTTGATGCACCCTCATTATTAAGTCCTAGTTTCACCTTTGCAAAAGTCAAACACAATTAAAAACACAATAAGTGAGATTCTATAGGTCTAGTGGTAACATGGAAATACTTCAAAATTTCATTGCTTAGTGGCCCTCTAGAGGCTTTATTTTTTCTCTAATGCCACAATTATGTCCAAACTATCTAATTTTTGACCCCTAAAATCCCCTGAAGAGACTTTTGAAGGTTTGGTAAGTAATTATGATCTCCATTTTTGGCAAGATTTAAAAAAAATCAAGATATAAAAATTAATTAGCTTCATGAAAATATGATTTTCATTTCAATCATTGCTTAGGAGAAAAAGTTATACTATAATAGCCCAAAATAGACAAAGATGGGCAACTATAAAAAAAATTGTTATAATTTTTTTAAATTATTTTTTATAGATTTTGTCTATATAGAAAGATTTGATTCATTCCATTTGGATAATAATGTGAAAGTTATGAAACTTCTTGTTTCGTGGGCAATCTTTGCAAATTCTTGAGAAATAAAGTAGTGAATCTATTTTGGAATTCACTTTTAATAATTGTTCAAAAAAAAAGTTGCACACAAATTAGTTTGTTTTTTAGAAAAAATCTCATTGTTGGAATTAGTGTATTTCAATTCCATAGGCTTAGAGCTATCAATAATTTATGTTTTTCTTCTTACTCATACCTACTTCGTCTTAACAATTTTTAATAGAATAAAAATTACAAGGTAATTTTTAAAATTTTCTTTCTGAACTTTCAATTCAATTTTTTAATTTAATTTTTTTAATTCAAAATTTTGTAATACAAAAAATTTTAAGTTAAAAGGATTCAGAGCCTTATAAGTCTACTCAAGCTACAAACAAAAACCTCATTTTCTTTTCAATTACAATGTCTGAGGTAAACTACCCCATTCTAAACCAAATGGAAGTAAGTCCAATTGTAGGCTAACTTATGTTAGTGGTGTACATTCAAGTTATGAAATGTACACCACTGGCATAATTTAGCCCAAAATGGGCTTGCTTCCATTTAGGCTAAAATGGGGTAGCTTTTACCTTATACTACAATTTGATATACCAAAAAAAATTATTTAAAATTTTTATTGCTTGCATTGAAAATGATAATTTTTAGTATTTTGGGACCAAAAAAACAACCTTGGGACTTTAGAGGTTAAAGGAGGCCCCTCTCCAATGTGCCACTAACCCTAAACCTCCATCTTTACTTTGTGTACATCTCCAAAATCAATTATGTACCTAATAGATGTAGAAGAAACTATTTTAGAATGACCAAACTTTGTTCCTTCCTAGCTTTTGCATATGGGATCCAAATGTCACGTTCTTTTCGGTTTTGTTGGAACCTTCTTTCAAGTGCCTACAAGAAGAAAATACAAAAAAATTGACCAATATAATAATAATAAGGTAGGATGACCCATTCCTGACGAGAGCCTCGTATCCAATATGTGGAGTCTAGTTATTTCCAACCAAGGTTAGAATAGATTTCCAACCAAAGCTTGGAATGTGCTTTTCTCTCCTTTTCAAGGTTGGAACTAGTAAGTTCATGTCAAATTTTCCAAAGTAGTGAACAAGAAAGTAGGAAGTAGTGAGTAAGAAAATAGTTTTTGAATGATCAGAATTGGAAGACTCTACATATTGGACATAGGTGAAGACCAAATTTTGGATTCCAAAATTCATGGTAATTTCAGGTCAAGCAATAAAATTACCAAATTTTTGGCAGTTCTCATCATTTTTAGCTCTGCACCTCTCACGACAAGAGAAAGGGTGTTTTAAGTGTGTTTTTAAATATAGTCCTAGGCATAAGATTATAAGTAATGACCTTTATGGAGATTTTTAGTAAATTTTTTCTAAAAATACACATATTTATAGTAGAAATTTAGTAAAATATCCTAAAAGGTCATTACTTATAGGATATACTACTAGGACTATACTTAAAACACTCCTTTATCTTCTAGTGTCTCGAAATATTTGTTTTTCCTTGCACTACTCTAGATCATGTCCACAATTGCTTATTTGATTAGTTATGGGTGGCTCCACTATGGGAGGCAATCCATTCCTAATCACCCCCCCCCCCTTCTAGCAATGTAGGCCACTTTCTTTCTAGCAAGAAGAGATGAGTAGTGATAAATTATGACACAATTCTTGACATAGTTGTGACACATAACAATTGGCTACAAGACTCTCAATATTACAATCACCCTTGGGTCAAACAAAATCTGTAGCTAAAAAATTCATAGTAATTCTATTTTGAGAAATAAAAATTTGGAAAATTATGGAAACCATCTAAACTCTATTTTTGCACATGGAAAAATTTATCCATTGATGAAATCTGTCCTGCAGAGACATCTATCTACTCATTCAAGTGGTCAAAAAATGGGTTGCCTCCTTTATGTTTGCACACATTGAGCTCAATTTCTCAACAAATTTCCCATAAGGTCGAGGATACCAAATGTCAATCACGTCCAATTCCCAACTTGTAGGATGCACTATAATTTCCAACCTTAGGTTAGAATTCAAGCTTGCAATGTTTATTTTTCGTCCTTTTTAAAGTTGGGACCATTAAGGTTCCAAAGTACACTAATGATGATAAATAGTATTATGTTGTGATTAGTGTTACCTAAATTTTACCCCGGTCACTCTAAACTTCAATTAGTTGGCATTTAGTGTTGTGTTCACTTTTCTGAGCAATAACTTTTTTGAGTGTGTAATAGGTTTCTTGGGTTCATACGTTTTTCTTTGCATTTTGATGAAATAGTTAGGTAACACTAAATGTAAACTTGTAAAAAATTTATACCCAATAGTTGACAAATAGTGTTTATGTTCACATTTAGTGTTGGTAACATTAACCGGATTGTTGACAATTAGTGTTATGCTTCGTGATTAGTGTTGCCAACACTATTTATCATCATTAGTGTAGTGAGCAAGAAAGTAAGAAAGTAGTGAGCAGCAAAGTTAGTAGTTCTTGAATGATCGGAATTGGAAGACTCTAAACATCAGTTGCTGGACAAGTGGCACTCTTTGGCTCCCACCCAAAATTCACACAGCGATTTCAATTTTGGGAATACAATTCTGAAAATTTTAGAAAATTCCCCACCACCTCATACTCCTTACCAAATCGCTTAATTGATTGCCTGCTGGTACTTCTCCCTTATCCTGCAAGGCTGAAATGCTTTTAAGTTCTTAGCAATAAGCTTACGTCCTTCTACCGTCCTCATGCCGTTTCCAGGACGGACGGATGTCTGTCCCGGCGCTTGCCAACGCACTCTGCCCTTGCCTGACGACGCAGATCTTTGCTACCTCCGTCGCTTTGTCCCCGGCCACTTGAATTTCCTCATGGGCTCCCATCCACAAGTGCTCCTATCTCTCTATCCGTCTCTCTGCTGCTCTGCTCTGCTCCTCAGTCTGCCCCTGCCCTCCCTGCTCCTCTGCCATTATATTCCAGTGCTTAGTCCGGAATGATAAGTGAGGCTGCAAGTGAGCTGACAGCGGAACCTCATCCATGTGCAGGCTTCTTATCCGGCTGGCTGGCCTTGCATTCAGCCAGCCAGTCAGGCATTCAAAGGCTGGGCGACAAATCATGTGCTACAAACTCCCAACTCGCACTTCACTTACCCACCTCAAGCGAGTAGGTTGGAGCCATGCGGATCCGTCATGGTTCAATCTGTCGGCTCTTCTCGGAGGAGTTTTCCCTCCCTCCCTCCCAACACGAGCTTCCGGTTCCCCTCAATTGTAATGCAACTCTTAAATAATTAAATGGCTTGAAAAGTTTTGCTCTGAAACTCACAGTTTTTAGGACAACAGGAGTGCACCCAACACTCAACTGCACCTTTAAGGTATATTCGTACTTGGTGTTAAAAGTGTTGTTATTGAGGGTCTTAGGAATGAATTTAGATCTTCTTTTGGACCAAATTCACATTTCTAACAATGCCTCTAACACTACGTGCGATCATACTTTAACATTGCTAATTGGGGCTCTACCTTCCTTGAGGTATAATCCCCCTGAGATACATGGGGAGTTGAATTCAATTAAAATGCACAATTCTGATTGGTTGTGCAATAGTGTTGGCCTATTCCACACCCATCTCCTCTCACCACGTCTCACTTTCAAGAACCTTCATTGTTGGGGGCTCCCACTTCTTGCAGATGCAAAAGGGAAGTCCCCTAGTTTGGTCAATAATGTTATGTGACATCTTAAAACGGAACATGTTGAAATTGAATGGTTTTATTTTGAGTGTAATGGAATTCATCATTAAGTAGTTGTCTCCAATTGCAACAATGGTATTTAAGGAAGGTTTAATTAAAAATAGTATAGAGTACAAAAGAAACACAACACCAAACTCCATCGATCTACCCCTCTAGTTTGATTGCAAACACTTTGAAATTGAAACACGTTTTGTTTTCAACCAAATGGAATTAATTGTAAAGCAGTCGTCCCTAGTTGTAACAGTGGTGTTTGAGGAAGGTTTAACTAAGAATAGTATGGAGTATCCCAAAAAAAAAAAACTCCATCAGTTTGACCCATCTAGTTTGGGGGTTCCAAAGAATTTTGTCCTATATTTTACTCAAACTCCTGACACTTGGTCCTGCAGTGTATACACTTTGCAATTAACTTTAATGTCTCAAACATTTTGTGCAACCGAAAGATCATTTCAGGGGGGAGGGAGTTAAGATGAGCTAGTCACTGTGGAAATTATCTCTCTGAGTACTATGTGAATTGTTGGGCTTAAAAAATGAAAAGTTCATTCATTGAGAGACAAGCTACTGTAGAAGACGTTCCCTTTCCCCACAAAATTTGAAGAATGAATAGTTGCACTTCTGTCTTGCATGGAGATATTCTTTGTCATTCATGGGCCGAAAAACGTCCTTGGTGTCGTTTAAGGGTTAATTTCGATGATGGATGAATTCAGTGATGAGTGAAATTGGTGAGAACCGCTGGATGGAAGAAAGACTGTACAGTAGTACTGTACTGTACCGGCCACTCTATGCGGTGCGCTGAACGTGCTGTGTACCCTCCTAGATTCCTAAGAATTATTGCCCAGTCCAAGCTCCAATTAAGTGAACTGGCTGGCTGGCTAGCTGCATACAGTTCAGACTCTTCAGAAGGGAGCATCTTCACGGCCAGGGTTTCCATTTTCGGAGCCAACATTTTGAGCGGAAAAAAAAAAAAAGCCATGTATTAGAGTTAATTGTAAAGTGTGTACAATGCAGGACCACTACACTAAAATTGGTAAATAGTGTTGGGTGATAATTAGTGTTGTTCCCTGTTTTTTACCCCCAACACTATTTATCCTAAACCATGTTTTTTACCCCCAACATTATATTTTTGTTCCCACTTACACTAAATGCACTCTCCTAGAAATGTTGAAATGATCAAATTTTACTATAGAGCTAAAATAGTGTTAGAATAGGTAAATAATGTTCTAACTCTAACCTTGCAAATCACAATTAGTGTTATTGTTGACAATTAGTGTAGCCAACACTATTTACCAATTTTAGTATAGCTGAAGTTTGAGAAAAACATGGGACAAAACTCCTTGGAATAACAAAAGTGAGGTTTAATGGAGTTCAGTGCCATGCTTCTTTTGTATTATTCTTAGCTAATTTCTTCCTCCAACAGCCACAGTTGCTAGTATGTGGGCATAGGATCTTGAGTTTGAGACCCCAAGCCACTCCTATGTAATAGATACCTATTTTAAAGGCACCTCTGTAGTTATAGGATATTTATATTATAAGTGTTTATGTTGTAGGTACCTATGTTATAAGCACCTTCCATGGTTATAGGGTACTTATATTACAAGTGCGTGTGTTATAGACACCTACAATAGTTGTAGAAAACCTACTTACACTTGAACTCAAGGCTTGTAGGCTCGCATTTTTAGGCTCACATGCTAGTGTTGTTGCTCCGACATCTATTTACAAACACATAACAAACTTTATAATAAACTCTATTACTTTTTTTGTTTTTGAATTATATATATAGGTGTTTCTTGAATAATAAACACAGGAAAACACCAATATTATTTAGAAACAGAGGGAGTATTATCTGGAAAGAATATTCTCCTCTAGTCCTCTCAATGGATGGAATTGCAAAATCTTGAGATGATAAGGCTTGTATTGGATGAATGTGAAAGTTTTGAATGAAAATTTTGAGTTTTCATCTATGTTTTCATGTTTTCTTCATACTCATGGATGTAAATAGTTTCATCATTCTCATTGTAGTGGTTTAAAATTGTCCAAGTAAATAAAATATAAAATTCAATCTCTATTCCAACTTCTTGTCCCCTAAAGGATATATGGAGAAAGTAGAAATTTTTTCAAGGATACTTTACCAACAATTATAAACCTTGATAGAATCCCCATTCAAAAATTTGACTTGCAATGTGGACAAGTACCCCCTCTAAAGGACATCATTCTATAATTCTACATAATCTAGTATTCATAAACACTAACACTTTGAAAGGATTTTCATTAGAAGATATTTGAGGCCATTGGAAGATTGTTTCAAGTTTGTTCTCAATTTTTCTCCCCGGGCAATAAAAGAACGCGTCCAGTTGTCTAATTTTATTTTTTTTAAATTAAAATTAAAATGTCTAAAATGCCAAAAAAGTTGGAATTTTTTTTAAGAAAATGATGTGACACGGTCTTGACTACGCAGCTAGCAGCGTTTCCACACAGTCAAGACAATTTTCAAAGCCCCGGAACTCGCAGTCTTCTAGAGGTCCCAAATTTCATCTAATGGTTTTTATAAAAGAAAGTTCACTTAAAAAAACGTTCAACATTAAGCAACTATTAGAAAATAGTTGATTGGGACTTGTAAACTTAGAATTTTCAAATTAAGTGTCTAATTGAAATTCTTATATTAATATATGAATGGAGTCAAATATACAAGCTAATTTTTTTTGTAAGACTCAAGTCCAATAGAAACACAAATAGATATGAATTGTAACAAATTGACTAGATAGGGAATTGAAAGGAGTCAAATAGCCTTGGTGATATTTCAAGCAAGAGTTGTCTTGCCATTTTTGAGATTGTAAGTCTAAAGATCATTTCATTCATGTATAGTTCATTATACCTGTACTCTCTTTCAATTTGACTTTGCTATCAAGTTAGCTATTGCTTCAATTTGTCAAGTATATTTGTAATTGTAGTGACCTAGATTGGACACGTGGAGTTTTCTAATTGTCTCTAATTGTCCATTTGTAAGCATCCAATTTAGGGATTGTGTTGAATTAGTGCGTAGGACAAATCAAGTGATTGTATTGAAGTTTAGACTTCATGTGTGTTTAAAGGATTGTGTTGAAGATTACTAAGCTAATCATTGACAAGTGATTTGTAAGGATTAATCTATATACAAATTGCATTTACTAGTCAAATTGTACTATAACAATTTCTTTAAGCAGGTAATCCACATTGCATTATAAATCCCATGCATATTTAAGCAAGGGTGCAATTAAGGATGAAAGTATATAGTTACTCAATGTATATACAAACAAATGTGGGTGTTTTTTCTAACTTGCCCACACTCCAAACCAAGAACTTACCACCCTACCAAGGAAAAAAAACAAAAACAAATCTCTAGTTGGGGGTAAAGCTAACTTTTAAGGTAACCAATCCATTCATAGCACCCACCATTTCAGTAGTGTAGTGTTCTCTATTTCCATACAAGTAGAGATGAGTAAATGATCAGTTATAGTACACATACGCGCATTATGATTGGCTATAAGACTCTTGATTTTGCAATTAGCCCTTGGTCGAAATTTCCATGTAAGTAGAGATGAGTAAATGATCAGTTACAATACACATACGCACATTATGATTGGCTACAAGGCTCTTGATTTTACAACTAGCCCTTGGTTGAAATTTCCATACAAGTAGAGACGAGTAAATGATCAGTTACAATACACATAGGACACATTATAATTGGCTGCAAGGCTCTTGATTTTACAACTAGCCCTTGGTCAAAATTTCCATGCAGGTAGAGATGAGTAAATGATCAGTTACAATACACATAGGGCACATTATGATTGGCTGCAAGACTCTTGATTTTGCAACTAGCCCTTGATCGAAAACAGCCGTATGACCACGGCAGTATGGGAATAAACAAGATCATGGTAATTTTGTTTTGGGAAATTAAAAATTGTGAAAAATTATTTTATGAGATCCTTTTGAAAACTATTTGGAGGCCCCGGAGAATTTTTTTTCCATAATAATTATTATGCTCCATTTGCTTTTAAGTGGTCGGAAATGGGTCGGTTACCAGTCCTCCTATAATGAGCTTGCTGAACCAAATGTACCTGCCTTCAAATCCAAGTCACAGTCCCATCTCCACCAATGAGCACGCTCTTGCGGTCCAAATGGCCTAACCGATACCTGACAGGTGTACCATTCTAGTAACTTACTACTGCTCGCTCTGTCCTTGGCTTTGCTGTCTGTGAATGGTCAAGGTGTTCAACAAGGACAATAATATCAGGGCCAGGAAAGGAGTATACTTTAAATTAATCCCAGTTCTCAAATTTCAAAAACATCATATACGGTATCAGGGAGTAAAAAAATATAAAATAAAAGTGGGTAAAAAAAATGGGAAATTACTTTGAAATGAAGACGGAAAACAAATAAATTCTTGAATGGCGTAGGAGGTTCTAAAAGCATATGATTGGGCTCGAAAATTGCCCACCTCCTCGAATATACACTATGTTTACATGTTGCTTTTGTGTAGCCTTTAGTAATGTACAAACAATGTACATTTTAGGAGGTGGGGTGATTTTAGAGCCCCATGTCATTTTAACTTCAAAATTTCATGACTAATTTCACAAAGTTCCCCAAAATATGAAACAACTTGCATTAGATGCCAATTCCACTTGTTTTTCAAGGAAAACTTATTGAAAAATATTTCAAGAAGATTTAATTCTCCAAGATTCAATCTCAAATCTTAGGTGGGTGATTTGTGGACTTCCTATTTGACAATATTGAATAAGAAGGGAGGAAGGGAGGAAAGGAGACAAGTCCATCTTGAGAATCCTAGAAAATGTTTTTTTTTTGTATTTTATGTCAAGGAAAGAGAAGCCTCCAAATGAAATAAATTTTTGGAATAAATTAGCAACCCGGGAAATAAAATCGTTGGTAGATAGCTTTAGGAGTCTCCCAAATTTGCCTCTAGAACTCCACTACAAATTCTTCAACCAAACGAAGCAATTTTTAAAAATTTAATTATTATCTTTTATGCTTTTTGAACCATTTATGCCAAATCGTAATCAAATATTCCATTGCACATGATGCCGGCCCTTACCATTAGGTACATTAATCATTTCAATGTTTTTACGTTGAAATTTCAAATGTATGCCATAATATTATTTTCAATCATTATATTGTCTTTTATAGTGCAAAATCTTAGGAGTTGGTTGTATTTAGTTGAAACCTCATTCAATAAAACATGAGTAGATATAAGGGTTGTATAGAATTGATAGAAAAATGACAATAAGAAGTCAAATTTGTCTTATAAGTTTTCTAGTGGGTCATTTTTTGAGTCTGGTAGTCTAATTTTTTTCCGGTGTTGTGGTTGCTAAGAAAACAACCTCTAATTGTGACTTATTTGCAAAGCCATCACCCATTTAGAGTTTTGTTTAAAATGTACAACTACTATATATGAAAGCCTAGGGTTGATTTGGGTACACATGTTTCAATCACTTTAAAAATTCAAAGTTTATTTGTATTGAGTTCAAAAAATGCATTCCAAGAAAATCTAGAATCCCCTTTCAACTACATAGGGTGAATTCAAAATAAGTTTTCACAATTCAAAAACAGGAACTATGTTCAAAACCTTATATGGACACATTTAGGTGTCATTATCTTATCACTTTTGCAAATGTCATAGGTATTGTGATTTAGCTCATTTACACAAGGAACAAAATTTTCAAGAAAAAATTACTTTATAATTGTGCAATATATTTGATATTCTCTTGAACTACACTAGTTTCTAACTACAAATAAACTGAAGCTCTGTAGCAATTCCATTTTGATGTTCTCACTAGAAGGACACTTCAATGTAGTGTAAACAAAAATGTAATGTATATAGAAACATGGAAGTATGAGAAGGTTAGTAGCATTCAATAGTTATAACAATGTAATATGAAAAATATTAACTTGGGATGGTTTGATAGAATTTTACAAAGTTTGAATTTAAAACTCTTCATAAATTTGGATTGTTTGATAATGTGGAATTAGGTCTTGGATGACATTGGTTAAATACCTAATTTATGTTAAGACTTTATGCTTTGGTACATCTGAACATCTCTTTCTATTATGATATTGACCTTATCTTTGTCATCATAATGTTGTACCTAAGACAATTATAAATGAAGAGCTTGTTTTATGAATGAAGATAATTTATAAAGACCAAATTATTATTAGATTGGTCTATAATGACTACAAATGTGGCATCATATAGGTGGTGAGAGGATAATATTATGGGCTAGAATCTTAAAAGGTTATTTATTCTTCTAAGAACCAAAGGGTAGTCAAGATTTCCAAAATTGTGAAGATATATAATTATAATATAATTCAACTTATAAAATAATTCAATGATGTCTTTGGCAAACAAAATTGTACTGAATTAGGATCCATAGATTATATCCATAAAATATGATATCAATTGTTGCACCTACCAATATTCTTCAATAAAATTTGAAATTTGAAATTTAATATTTTTTTCTATAATTAATTATAGATTGAGTATGAATTTGTGAATTACAAAAGGATTTTTTTCCCTTAAATTCAAGGTGTCATTTTAAATAAATAAATTTAAGATTTTCTTGTCACTTATGTACTTAATTCATTTTTGATGAATTGGAAAAATTACTTTTTTAAGTTGATATACTTATAAATTTTGAATTATAGAATAATTCAAAGAAAAAAATTCTTAAAATCTATACTTTACACATGTAAGAGAACTAATATAAGAATGTAAGAGAACTAATACAAAAATGTACAATCCTTTAGATGGATGAAGAAAATAAGATTATGTATGCTTTGAACATATTTGCATTCGTCCATTTTTTAAAATTTAAACATTTTGGAGAGGTTAGAAAGCCATTTGAGGGGTTTTATAAGACAAAAGAATGGATTAATGTAGCTACATTGATTTGTCCTATTAATATGTGCCACCAAGTTACCAAAGTCATACTATTTGTAGAATAATTAAATTAGTATAGGTCAAAATATTATTGTATTGTACCATTCCCACAAAAATAAAGTTTTGTAGGTGACATTAATCTTACACCAAGATTGACTGATAGGACAAATCAATGTAGTTACTTCCTTTCTTATTGTCCATAGCATTCCAAATGCAATTAGGTCCAAATACAATTTTTACTCATAATCCATCCATTAAGATAGCTATTTATTTTGTTTTGTTTTGTTTGTTATAGTGAGATTGTGAGTCTTTTGGTAGTGTGTTTAGTATCATTGGAAAGCCCTCGGCAAGGAAGGGTGCACAGACTTTGTTTCATGGTCACATGCTTAGTATTGTTGGAAAGCCCTTGGCAAGGAGGGGTGTGCAGGCTTTTCTTTTATGGTGTTTGGACCTACAATGTGAAAGTTACAGAATTTTTAAGTTTTTATGAGTAAAAAAATTAGAAAATTAATTTTTCTTTTGATTGTAGCAACAACAAAAGTCACACTAAGGTAACAAGCTTGCACTAAGGTAATAAGCTCTAAAATTGCATAGGTTTTAAAACCGCCCACATCCTCAAATAAGGCCATATTTGTTATATTGAGACTTTTTGCAATCTCATTTTTATCTTCAACTCAAAGATAAACCACTTTATCTCTTTATTAGTATTTTTTTTAATAAATAGGTAACAACACCAATTTTTAAAATTTCATTTTAAAATCACTATTTGAGCATTATTTATTTTTTATTTCAGTTATTATTTTTGTAAATGAATTTATAATATCTAGCACTCTATCTCAAAATTTGCAAAAGTCTCAATATAACGAATATGGCCTTAAATGTACACTATGTTTACATGTTGCTTTTTATAGCCTTCAACAATGTACAACACTACATTTTAGGAGGTGGGCGATTTTAGAGCCATTTCAACTTCAAAATTTCATAACTAATTCCACAAAGCTCCAAAAAATATGAAATGACTTGCATTAGATGCCAATTCCAAGGAAAATTACTGAAAACTATTTCAAGAAGCTTCGCCTCTCCAAAATTCAGTTTCAGCTCTTAGGTGGGCGATTTCTGGATCTGTTACCTTTGTTCTCATTAAATCAACAAAAGTCTAAACATTGGGGAAACTATGAGGTTCTTTGTAAGGCATTGATGAACTTCGCTATTTGTCTATGCTCACTGACCTGTAACTTCAATGGGGATGAGCCTAGACTCTTGAATTGCATAAGAAGTTCTGACAGAAATTTTGATCGAGTTGTCTCTTGTACCCAACGATCTCTCCACTGCTCCTACACAAAGTTAACATGCTTCCCCAAAACAATCCTACATATTAAAGTTAAAATGCTTAAAGTGACGCAAATAGTATCCTCTTACATGAAAATATCTTAGTTCAGAGGTATTAAAAAAATTGCAGAGTTGAGCATTACATTAACAGAAAGGCTATGTTGCTTTCCATGAATCCCTAGCTTACAGAGGCTGCAGAGATAAGCGATACGTACACAAAGAGGCTATTTTGATTTCAATGAAAATAGCAGTTTTGACTTCAGACTACATATGTATATGCAATTTAAACGAATTGCATCTGACGTAATTCATAATGGGAATCAGTAAATCTTGTGACGTAAGTTGGACATGATTTGTTTTCTCAAATCGTGTTCTCGGCAGTTCTCAGGTTTTGCTTTTGGATCTGTCTTTCAGGGCCCTGCAGACAACGTACAGGAAACTGGGTTAGTAAGCAATGTGAGTTTACGCACAGTGTTCAAAGACAACACCAGGTTCCAGTCATTTGCTCACCGTATTTTGGTCTCATATAGCTGTAGTTTCTCGAGGAGCAAACGGACTGTCTCATCTGCTTCAAATTCTGTCACAATACTCTCTTCTGTTTGCGCTTCCTGCAAACTCCTTACACCACGGATCATCATACCGCTCGTGTGTATAAGATGGGCATCACAGACTAGTTCTTTGTGAATTCCTCAAGATTCAGTCTCAAAGCAAACACGAAATACAGATTTTACTGCTGCATTAAACTATCTCCTGAAAAGGGGTCATCAAGCGCTTGGGGCGTTCTGGCGCTATTCATGAGAATAACAATCAGAACACAATGAACAATCGAACATTCTTGTCACTTAAACTTCCAACTCAGCAAGAACTCAGAGGTTTGCCACTGGGTGTGCTTACTTGCAGAGCAGCTAGTAAGGGTTGTACGACGGATGCCAAGGCGGCTACACTTGTTTTTCTGACGTCCTTTACCAAATCAGAATCTCTGGGCAAAGATTTCGATCCTTGCACTTTCCTAAAATGCTCTTGATTTGCCGACGACTTTCCTGCTTCTGATACTCGCATCCCGTTCATGATTTCCAGCTTTCTTTCGGGGGAGGAGGACCCGTCCTCTGACACAGGACGATTTGTGCTGACTTCCGACGAGATTGAGCAGGTTGTATGAGGACTCATGGTACGTATTTCCCGACTTCCACCACAAGCGGAATAAATAGGGGAAGGTGCTGAGCAGATCTCAAGCCATTCATGTACGACCTATTAAGATGGGACCATAGCCATGTTAGTGGGTATTTGAGAAACGTGAATTTCATATATTTTACATAATAACGTACCTTTTTTTGACCCCGACGCAAATGGCTAGAAATCACGACAACTCTAATCAAATTGCTAGAGCGCAAGAAAAGGAAGACATTTTCATCTTTCTGCTGTTTGAGACCCCAAAATCACATTAAGTGAAATTCAAACAGATGAAGCCTAAGAAAATACCAGTTCTTTGTTACCTCTGAAATCAAGTAGTCTAATCCTGACGGGAATGTAGAGTTTCTGGGCAGATGATCGAAACGTGAATCTTCTTGAGCAACCAGTCTGTTGGTTACACAATGATTCCCTTGCACTGTCAATTCCCTGGGCAAGGGTATTCCATATGCTAAGCCTCCACTTCCGTGAATCCACTGATTTAGAAAGGAACCGGAGCAGTGAGCAATGGAAGCTTCAACCTGTACGCCTGCCTGATCAGACGATGTGGATGTCATTTCGACCCGGGGAGCTCCATTTGTGATCCGTTTGCTCACCCTCGCAGAAAACACACGAGAAGTCTGACCGTCATCAGCTTCCCTTGTTTGAAATATCTTCGTATAAACGGGTGCAGGAGTGGGATTCCCAGTTTGTCCGCTGAAATGGATAACCGAGTCAATGTTTGGGATGCTGGTGGTTGTTACTCTGCAGGAAAAGTCTTCTTGATCTCTTCCTTTGAAGTTGCTATTGACAGCTGCTGCTAAGATTGTATCTTTCGGTCTGTTATGTCGGAATCCCAATTCCTCGAGCTCCTCAACAACTACTGTACCTTTTATGAGACTTGCAGCTGAAGCCTGCAGTCGAGTGTGAGTGACGGACATAGCACGCCATTTTGTAGGTTTTCTAACATTGAGGCTATGCATCCACGGAGGAGATCTGCACGTACGATACAAATATCATCTAGGAAAATAGCCTGTGATAGGAAGCTTCTCTAATTCTACAAGGCTGCCCTACATCGTCAGCCTCCCTAATGTAAATTAGGAGATCTCTATTACGACTGACAGTCGTTCTACTACTGATGTCAGTCAAAATGATGGGTGACATTTTAACCTTTGTGCGAAGTGCTACATCCGATTCAATTTTACGGAATTGGAATAAGACAAGAAAATCCCTGACGGCCAAAGCTCTTACTTGTTGTCTCTGTCTTTGGTCCCTCGACACTTAGAGCTGGAAGAAAGCAGTTGGGTTGCGGGGTCAGAATGACGAACTTTGCTCCTCTGCACAGGATTGGATTTCAGCAGGTAACGATGGGACCCTGACGCTCGTGGACTTGTCCAGTCGAAAGCTTCCTCATTTTCTTGTTCAAGGGAGGTAAGAATGGCCGAATACGTCGTTAACTCATCCTTCCCATCAAGACTACCTGCGAAGGATCTGGCATATCCATTGAAGTAACCTTCAGACCATGGCATCTTCAACCTCAAAGAAAAAAAAATCAGCCATTCCTAAATCACAGAACCACTCACAATGAAACCTTCGAGTTGGAGGTTCTGTGCATTTCACGAATTACCGTATCAAGGAGAAATATTCTAAAGCCTCCACTGAGGCTGGACCTATAAAGAAAGGTCTGTGAGTGGACCATGATTCTTGTCGCTCTCAGAGAGCGAAAGTGAGGAGACTGATATACGACTCACTTTGTCTCAGAAAATTATACATGATTCCTCAAGCACTCGGGCAAAGAAAACCAACCGTACTCAATAAGTTAAGTTATCGGACAAAGTCTTCTGAGTTTAATTGAAAAAATAGGATATCCTTGAGTCCACTTTCTCTAATGGCTTGAGCACTGGGCACACAGTAAGTATCTCTGCACACTAAAATGGTATGAAGTAACCAACCTTTCAAATTCTGTAGTAGTAAGAGAGGTCGAACACTTTCCAGGAGACAGGTATTGCTCGGGTTGATAGGTCCTTTGTCCTTCACATGATGCATCAACTTGATCCTTTGATGACGAGGCCTTCAGACTTGCCCGTATTTTCCTTGGATTTTTCAAAGCCAAGAGTAAATCTTCAGTCGATAGTTGCCTCATTCCATCCTCCAAGCATAATGATCCATGTGAAGCCCCCCTTAACATTTTTTCTGTACAGCTCCGACTTTCTGAAACTGGTACATTGGGGTCGGAGACTCCCGATGCCTGCCCAAAACATGAAGAACGACTGGCAGGCATCTGGATTGAGCAAACATCTCTGATTTTAGGGGATTCATTCATCGATTTTTCCTTCCGGGAGAATGGATACAGCTCAGAATCCACAATACTTGGTCGCTGGCTAAGTGCAGCTACAGAATTTCTGCTGCTCATTAGCAATTCACCATCCAATTCGAGCAACTTGGTGCTATCCAAATGACATTCGCTGAAATTTGTCTCTTCAGCATACTTCCAGGTATCTTTGCTTTTCATAAATGAAGCAAAATCTACTATTTCTGAACCCAACCGTCCACTACTATTGAACCATTGTCTATCGCCCTTAGCATTTCTTGGCCACTTAGTCTCTGATTGAAAGATTGGAGATACGGAAGTGGTTGTAGGCACTGATTTGTCACAAACCTTCGTTCCTTTGCAAGATTCTAGAGCTGCGAAAGGCAGTGACATCGTCGTCTGCCATTCCTGCTGTCTGTCTGCGAAAAATGGACAAGTGCAAACCCGCTAATATTTGACATAAATTGACCTCCATTTCTTCATCAGGTCTAGCTCAAAGTCCTAATAATCTTAGGACATTCCATCTGCAAACATCTAATGACGAGTCCACTACACCACACAAGTTTTTGTAATTGTAAAAAAACCCATGCACTTACTTGTGTTGAAGGCTGATGGATAACATGCTTGGTCTGCACTGCCCATTGTTCCATCAGGGGCATTCAGTGAGCGTCGACAGTTGGAGGCAAGATACTCCTCTGTGCGGGCTAAAGGATTTTCGAATATTTTCTCGGATTGGATATTAGAATCTCCGTTACCCTTGTGCAAGTAATAGTTCGCAGCTTTCATGGCAGCCTCCTCTCTTGCCTCCATGTCTTGCTTCGAATGTTTTGCACCTGGTAGAGCACCAATAGCCTTCATATTCAAGTGAAAGGGTTCTCAAAATCACAATGCCTAACACCTTATTATTTTCTCAGAGCTCCATACAATCGATCATTATGCAAGAAGTAATGCGTGCAACGCAAATTACTTTGAAGCCATTAGACGTCACATTCCACTATAAGGGACCTCACCTCCATAGGAACTCCGTCCAGGTTCAAATTCCGATTCCTTAAAGGTTTCCCGTATCTCCTTTTCAACCTTGGTGTACTCTGAAGCTTTATGCTGGATATCACTGGAGGAACTCTGTTTCATGACCAAACTGCTCTCGCCGAGAATTTGATCGATCTCCTCAAAATTTCTCGCTACAACATCTCTTGCACGACAATGGTTCTTGTCACTACGCACTTCGGCTGTTCCAGAACTACAAGGCGAACTGTGTCCATTGCCAGTAAAGTAAGAGGGTTTTTGGACGTAGTTTACAGGATGACCTGACTTGCTGAGAACAACTTCTGAAGACTTGCAAACTCGTCCTCCAATAACCTGCTGACTACACAACCAAGATATAACCCACTCTTCATGGCAGAACATTATGGTGTGACAAAAGATGTCTGGAATATGCAATAATTCTGATGGATAATACGAAGGATTCTGATTAGTCGTTATTTGCTGTGATGGTAGTATAACCGAGTGAATGAGTTAGCTTAAAAAGCAGAAAGCACCTAAACTCGCCAGTAGAAACGAACAGTACATAAACATTTCGAGTTATTAGAAGCAAGAGAGAATATGATATATGGATATTGACTCTGGCCAGCATATCTACACAAGCAATAGAGAGTAAAAATGAACCTGTCCAATGACGACTTCACCAACAAATAAATCCTTACTTCTAAAATCAACTTCATAGCGATGGCTACAACATGACTGAAACAAAAGAACTGAAGCTCACAGGTCTAAGCTTGGCAAAGCAATCATTTAGTATCAAAGAACTCATATAAAAATTATGAGGATGACACAACCCGTGAGACGGCTGTGACCTATTCAGGGTATCAGGGTATCAGAAAGCAAATACCTGCGTCGCAGAACATCTGTAGCACGACGATCCAGGTCCTGAAAATCTCTCAAGTCGTCCGTGCTGATTCTATGAGGGGCGCAAGTCTTCTACATGAAGGCAAGATCAACATTCAGAAGGCATTTGGTATGGCACAAAGACGTAGAAGAGGAGATTGCGTGAGCTTATTGTTGCAAGTACAGACTTATCTTTCTGCGGACTCATGTTGATCTCAACTAGACGTTGAAGACAGAGATTGTGAAGTATAAGTAGAAACTTCAGGAAAGGCAAACCTCTTGCGTGACACTGCCCATCAAGGAATCATGCCACCACACATGCCTTTTGTCTTTCAATCTCTTAGTTCCTGCGTGACGTTCTTCGTTTGGAGGGTAGGGTCTTTTCTCGCAATCGATTTGTTCACTTTCGAAGAATTTTCTTGCAGAACACTCATCGGGACGTAGTGGCACATCATTACTGGCGGTTTGGCAAGACAATTCTTCCCGGTATTGTCGAACCATTTCCCGTATGGACCTGCTGCAGAGTACATTTGCAAGATGAAGCGATACACGATGAAGTTGCTCTTGCATAAACTAAGTTGGAGGCTCATACTATCGTCCTCATTCTTCCATTTAAAGTGAGACATCCAGAAAGCAAGGCTGCGGTTCAGATTTCAAGTGCTGGAGTTCCCGCCACTGAATGCTACTGCGTTGCCCTAAACCCTTCCACTTTCATCTTGCTTCAGAATGCAGAAGCAGAAGAATCTCTCCTCTGGAAGCACGCAGCCAGGAGTCAACCAACTCTTGCACCATCTATTACTGCAGCTGAAGAGGAATTGATTATACGGAATCGTTCTGTGAATCAAAGTTTTAGAGAGCAGTCAGAGGTTCCTACATTCGAGTGAACGCCCAAGTCACTCATTCAAGTCCTCAGCGAGAGAATAGGCCGAGGAGACAACGAAAAAGATTATGAAGAGAAACTATTATGTCCAACGCAACCAATTGACCACTGAAGCGACTTAAACCCCGAATTACAAAATAGAAGTAGAAAGAGTCGGATATCTTCTCGGTGACCAACTCACTGGTCGCACACCACAACGAAACCAATGAGCATTGAAATTTGCCATAACGTGCAGCTACTCTTCCTCCCACTGAACCGATCAACGGATGACGTACCAACGGATGGCGCTTTTAAGCATCACTTAGTAATGCAAACTAAACTTCATCCATTATCATTTCTTGAAATCATTTCGCAACAGAATCGTGTCAAGATTTCAAGTTTCGAAACAGAAATCACGCTTGACCGATATCAAAGAACCAGCTGAAGTCCAAAGATATAATTCCAAAGATATATAGAGGAAATGTTGAGCACAGCTCTCTGTTGAATTTTTTTTTATCAAATCTTACTCGGAAGAAGTAAAAATTGAGCTACAAAAAATCGGATGAACATTGAGACTTGCCACAACTTGCAGCTATTCTTCCTTCCACTGAATCGATAAATGGAGAACATACCTCTGGCGCCTTTCAGGTTTGGTAATGCATACTAAATGTATTATTCACATTCATTTGTTGAAATCATTTCGAAACATGATTGTTCAAGATTTGAGGACAGTGACCGAAACTACTTCAGCAACATCAAATAACCTGCTTAAATCCAAACATGTGATACAGGCGTCGGAGAAAATCCTAAGCACGCTCTCTCTTGAGGAAAATTGAGCTCCAACTGCCCTTGCGATCTCCTACTACTCCAGAGCGGAAATCAGAACGTACCACGCAAAACTACAGATTCACAACCGATGAAAGCATCCAAACTCCACAGGAAACGACGAATTTTAAACGTTTCGCAAATTGTCAGCTCAGAATGACATGACATTGCGAAGCAGTGCTAAAACAGGGGATGCTCAAACGGGCGAAGCGAGACGAATGCGGGAATAAGGAAACAGTTAGAGTACCCGATGGAATGCGCCATGGTTTTCTCTTGATCAAGCCGCAGCAGATAAGAGTGCATTCTGCCTCCGCGCACCTCGAGTGAGCAACGATATTGTCCAACTACCACGCTGCAGAGAAAGCCTCCAACACCAACCACCACCTGCATATAGCGAAATTTACCGGTATGGGATCGAACTACACTGATTTACCCTAATTAGTAAGGAAAAAGATTAGACTTTCTACGAAATAAGTGTGAAAGTTCACAATATGATGATGGTGATATTTCACCTTAAAATAGTGTGACTTAGGTAAATTAGTATTAAATTTGAACTATATCATCTTGTTTGATTTTTGGATGACATGTACATCAATATTTGATGTAGAAATTCAATAGTCACTTTCTTGATGAAAGTTATGCTCACATACAATAGTGTAAGTACTTCTTTTAAAAACTAGAAGTATTTTTAAGAGATTACATGACAATTTAAATTTTTTTCAAAGTCTTGACTTCTAAGATTCACAAAAAGTACAAAAATTTCCTCCAAAATAGTTGTTTCTTGAAAATTTATGATCCCCATCTATCTACAAAACAAGTTGATTCAATCGTTGCCCCTTACACTACTAATGCTAATGTATACTAAATAATTTTAATATACATCATACAAATTTGTGAGGCATACTAATATGATAGTTCACAATTTTTTAGATAGGTATAATATCATATAGTCTTCACTATTTTCATAATATCTTAAGAACTATAATTCCATTCACTTTTAATTCATTTCATTTAATTGTCATCCACCATCTATTTGAATTTCATCCAAGGTTTACACTAATCAAATCACATTTATCCAAAGAAGGTATCAAGTGTTTGATTCAAGTCCATGACATAACAACTTTTTATGCAATGATTGTTTTAGCAAGGGCTTCTTTTGAAGGACATGCTTCATTTGCAATAAACTTTGTCACCATGCAACCAATTCCTTGGAGTAGCAGTAATTATGGCATAGATGACTAATATTGCAAGTCAATCATTAATGGGAAATTTCATTAAAATGGCAATTATTCTGTGACTTTGGCATTCTCATAGTTTAGACCGGGTGGTCTAAACTCTACTAGCGTCCTAGATTTTTTAAATCTATACCATTATTAGATATCTGAAATCTAAGAAATATGTAGATTTTTTAAACTGATTGGTCTGAAATCTACATCTTTCCTAGATTTAATACATCTAATAGTGGTATAGAGTTCACAAATCTAGGACACTAATAGATTTCAGACCGCCCGGTTTGAACTGTGGGAATGGCACATTGTGAAAATGGCACATGGAATATCGCCATTTTAATGAAATTCCCCATATTATCTTTCAAATAAAATTCTTACAACTAGAGCCTTGTTCAAATCCATCTTCAACCAACTTGTCATTGAATTTTATTGTAGTTGTTGATGGTTCAATTGCAAAACAATAGCATTGATTTGCTCCTATATTTGAGGCCTAGCTATTGGTATGAAACATTTGTTAGCTATACACAATAATTGTGTGGTTGTAGATTTTCATGTTTGTTGAAGAATTTTTTTGACTAGGGGCCTTAAGATTTACATTGCGAAGAAATTCTATGGGTGCATGGATTAGTCCTCTTCTTGTGTAAGCTTTGGAACAACATGAGCAAACTAGTGTACATGAATATTGATTTATGAAGTACTAGTGGCTATTCTTAGAGTTGCAGCAATGTTGGGAATTTCATGCAAAAAGAGGCAATTAGAGCATTGCCTTCAAGATGTCACTTGTTTGTAGAAATTGTACCATTTTTAGAACATGATATATGAAGCTCATTGTTTTCAATTCGATATGTTGCACTTCCATCATATTGTCTTTATTCAAGTCCTAAATGTAATTTTGTGATAATTATGTAATCTCTCCTTGTACAATTTCAATTGTCATTTGCATGAGACAATCACTATTGATATTTCCATGTAGGAAAACATTGAGTGGTTCTTAATATCAATTCATTTTACATTCCAATAGAAAGAACTTATTAATTTTAATTTGTTCTAATATATTATTACTAGTTGAGATATGAGTATGCTTGAGTGGCTAATGAGCTCTTGGAAATGGAACCCTTGAAAACACTAGTACAATCAACCTTCTCTACATTATATAACTATATTGGAATATGTTATACATGCCTCACTTTCATCTACAATTGTCCCCTTGTCATGCATTCAAATTGTTTCATTGTATATCAGATTGTCAAGTAAGCAGTCAAATTGAAGAGATTAAAGTGTATTATCATTTGAAGATGTTTTAATACAAACCCAATGCAAACTATAATAAATATGAGGTGGAATGATCCAAAATTTAGTGCCAATCCAATCGCAACTCTAATGGGTGGGCTTCATAACGCAATGAAATGTAGATTATACTCATTATCACGAAGACATGATCCATTTTAAATAGGAGCTGAAAGGTTTGACATTGGATTGCAAATTGACAAATTTACAAACTCAAATGAGAAAGAATACAAAAGACACAACCTCGAGGAGGTCACTTAAAGTGTCCATTAAAAACCACGTGCGAACAAAACTTTGGATCCCTATATATTTTTTGAATTTTAAATAAAATGAAATGGAAAAAAATATGAATAGTTTTTTCTACTTTGAAAGTTTATGTTTAGAATTATTGATATTTTTATTTGTTAATAATAATTAGTTACAAATTTTTGAAGTAAAAAGATACACTGTAGAACTGAAAAATAACTTTCACACCCCTATATTATATAAGAAAAAATTGTCTAAAAATGAACTAAAAATTCCTAAAAATAAATCTCTATTAAAAGCTCATTTTAAGTTGAATATTGATGCAATGGTCATCTAAATGTGTTCTCTAAAAATATTTGAGTTAAAAAACATGCCATTTTAGTGCATTTTTAACCTCTTTTAGAAATTATTCCATATTTTATTTGAGTTTGAAATTTTGGGAATAGAATCCTATAGTCATTAATAAACAATGTTCAAAATATGAAGCTAAAAATTATAGTTTATTAGAAACTACTTGTTCGCACGTGGTTTGTTGTAGTAGAACTAAGTGCACCCCCCGAGGACACAACTAATCATCAACATCTATAAGACAAGATAGTTCCTCCAAACTCCAATGGTTTACAATTGAAGGTATAATATCTTTGGCTTCGACCACTTGCACTATACCTTTTCTTGCTAAAAATGTTCCAAAATAAGTTAAACAAAACACATGTGAAAAATCTCCAAATTAGGCATTTTAGGGGTTTTACGGTTTAGAATCTACAAATATGTTGTAGACATCTTCACATCTTTGCTACAAGAAAAAAGTTCACTAGTGATCATCGATATGCAAGCAAGTAACATGCAAGCCCTTCTTCAATGTTGTAATTAAATTTTTTCTCATTAATTTGTCATGTGTGTACCACTAGTTTGGTGGTGGGCATGACAACTCCACACACATACATAGATAAGAAAAAAGATGCGGATGTGTGAATGGCACAACATAATACCCCACAGATTCGCTATGCATCACAATGTTTTTCAACATTTTGCAAATTTGAGGCTGCCAATCAATACCAAGAGGTGGAAATCCAAGAATTTGCATACACACATTCTAGTCCTTTACAATATAGATTCTATGCGCTTAATGAAACAATACTTCACTCATTTTTTTAGATGGATATCCATATTTGTTGTTTAAGCCCTCAGCCTCCGATTGCACTAGGCACAAGAAGCTCATTTGAATCATAATGAACCTTAGGGACTGCAAACTCATATTGAAGGTTTTCCAAAGACACTACTAGGAGATATACAATTCATCTTCCAAGTATGCAAGGTGGGGATATTTTGAATTTGTGGAATTTTCTCCATATAAGAACCACACCACGTCGCACGCCATAACACTACAAGAGAAACTGGTCCTAATTGACAGAAATCAGCTAGTCCTAATCTACAAAAAATTGACAAGTTTTTGTCACTATGGACAAAAATTGTCCGAATTGACAGAAAATTATCCAAATTGACAAAAACCTGTCAATTTTCTGTAGATTAGGACTAGCTGATTTCTGTCAATTAGGACCAGTTTCTGTCAATTTGGACAAGTTTTCTTGTAGTGTAAGCTTCTCCACAAAGGGGATGCAACAGGATTGCTAATTATTCAACACCACGAGGTATGTGAGAAAATCACCAATGTTGGATATAGCATCTTTGTGCCGTCTTGTATCACTCTTGTGAAAAATTGTGATGCACTTTCAAAGCTCAATTTTGATCATGGGTTAGCGTTTGGACAACTTGGAGAACATATGGAGCAAGAGGCAGTAGTCTTACAATGCTTTTTCTATGGCATGTTTCATAATGCTTTAGGGGAGCTCTAGCACCATCTTGTTCAAAGGCGAGGAAGAACCTTTATTACGCACAATGCCCTTGTAATAAACTTCTCTGATTGTATAAGAACATGGTGCACGCTTTGGAGCATTTCTTAAATTGTAAACTCCACGTGTACAAAGGGACAACAATGCCTTGAAAAGAAGTAGCACTTTTGTGTTGGGCCTCCCCTGCACCTTAAAATCCAAAGTTGTTGATCAGTTTAAGACCCCCCTCAATTCCGTTGATTCTCTCAAAATATCGAAGCCGTCGATGTACATTGGATGATCTTGGCCGTTTGAATGTTGATACCAAACACAAACACTAAATACAGATACTACATACGAATATAAAATATAATATAGAATATGGATATTGAATATTCCATATTGTTTGCATTTCCCACTCATGTTTCCAAAATATAAGTATGCATTCAGGAGGGGAGGTAAATGTAAATTAATTTAAATGTGAATAGTGCATGCTTTGGAACATTTCTTGTAACTGCCTAACAATACATACGGTGTACACTTTGGAGCACTTCTTGCACGTGTAGGAAGGGACAATTGTTGAGAGCAATCGAGAGGAATACATTAAACTTCTCGAAGATTCTTGTTCACACACCATGTTCATGGAAAGCTTCATACAAGAGTAGATCCAACACACAGATGGTGGTCGTCACCACACCAAAGGGTACAAGGCAATCCACCTCCAATCCAATTCCAAGTATAGACTATGTATACGTCTTTTGCAAAAAAACAACATATTAATTGCCTACAAATGAGTAAGTTATACTTTCTAATGACATCCATGACATGTAAGGAAGCTCTTGCCAAAGCATACATATCTAAATTTGACAGCCACGTTGGCAACATGTTGAGAATTACCATCAAGCAATCATTCATAAGTTTATCAATCCCATACGTTGCATCTCCATTTGCATGTCCATCTTCCCTTCCTTTACTCCTCTCTAGACCTCTCAGTCCTTCCACCACCATTGAAGGAATGCTCAAGTTGAACCTATAGTTGTTGCACATGTAATCCATCACCACATTTGCCATATGCACTTTGAACCTCTCTTTGCCTTTGTAGGTCTCCCCAAATTTGGAGTTCAGCATAGATGCCTACCCTCCATGTTTCTACTTGACTTCATAGATCAAGGAGAAGCTAAGCAACTATAGATAGACATACTTGAGGAGTATGTAGGCATATAGCCTCTAATACGTGTACAAATTGTCTATCGTGACATGGTGAAGAATGTCGCAACAATTGAAGCCTCCAAACACATTGGAATGTGTAACAGAGGTTTGGATGGTGACTTTGGACAAATCATGTAGGTAGGAATTTGGAATCTCCATGTTTAGGTGTAGGCATAGGTTGTGGTATAGGCTAGACAAAGGTGACAGAATGAGGCACATGTGGGTCATGTTGCCATTGTAGAGGTAGTGTTGAATGTTGTCCATAGGCTTGCGCTTGAGTTTTGTGAGGTTATGGTAGAGATGCTGCAAGCTAGAAAGTAAGGGCAATGCCATGGCCGGGCTTTGTTTGCCTACATATTCCAAGCGTTGCTTGGTTATGACAGTTTACACATTCAAAACTTTAGTTGGTTATGAAGGTTTGGGGATTGAAACTGAGAGAGATGAATAAAAATTTAGTAAGAGAAGGTTTGCAACAATAATTTTATAGTTTATGGATGTGTTTGTAGCAACAAATGGTTCCAAGTCTACACTTGCAAGCTATAGTATTGCAACCACTTATTGTGGTTATGGCATTGCTATTGTTTGTTGATGATATGGAGCTACAATTTCAATTAAAGTAACAAATTTAACCTTCTAACTACAAAAGAAACCAAATAATCAAAGCACAAAATTATGAGCATAGAACTTGTTTTATTTTTATAATTAACACAAAACTTAAAAAATTTGCACTTGAATTATAGCTATTAAACAAAGCACAAATAAACAACACATTTGAAGCAAAAATCAATAAAGACCACTTCAAGACTAAGGTGAGGAGACTACACACAAGAGACAACCGGTCTTAGAAAAAAACCCTTTGGAATGAGCGCAACCACGCCGGTGACTACACACAAAGACAATCGGTGTTAGAGGACCTTTGGAATAAGCTCACAACCAAGCCGAGTGACTACGCAAGAGACTATTCGCTTTAGAAGACCTTTGGAGTGAGCTTGCAACCGGACTAGGTACCTATTTAAGAGACAATTGGCTTTAGAAGACCTATGAAATGAGCTTGCAACTAGACCGGGTGACTACACAAGAAACAATCGACTTTAGAAGATCTTTAGAATAACCTTGATAGCAAAGATAATTGTCTAGTCATAACTTTAAACAAAGATTTAAAATTTGTACATCGAAAACTCTCATAACCCAAGAAAAATTTGAACCTTTTGTGACTTGCTTGAGAACTTTTTTACCTTTTGTAAGTGTTGAAAAGATTTCTTAAATCAACCAATTAGTATAAAAGTTAGTATAGATAGCTAATTTTTTTTTTAAATTTAATATTTTTTTACCATACAACTAATTATTGGCATTTTGTGTAACATCATTAAGAATTTTTAGTTTATTTTTTAAAATGAAGGTATTAGGGTGAATAGGCATATATTGATTAGTGCTCAATACCGGTCTAATGAAAGGTGGAACATGCATTCTAAGCCTATGTCAATATATAAAAATGACTAGTAATTAGTTGACTTGGTTCAACTTCCAAAAAATCATTTGTTATATTGGTAGCTTTTTAAAATATTAAAAAGTTGATATTGAAAATGATTATATTTCAAATACTTAAAACTTAAAACTATGCAATATTCATTAACCTAATACTCCATAAATTTTTAATATCAAAATTTAGAAAATAATTAAATTGTGGATTAAATTATATATATGAAAATTAAAAGATTTTTAAATTTATAGGTTTATAGATTAAAATATTTTTTTTAAATTTATAATTGATTAATTTATAATTTTCAAAAAATATAATCTTTCATACAATGCAAAATTTAATTGATCATCATTCATTTTATAGTGATTGGTATAAAGCTCTTGATATAAATCTAAATGATGAAACAATACTACATATACAAAATACATAGAAATTAAGTTAATTTTTTTAGCCTTTCAAGATACACCTTCATGTACTATTCAATGACTCAATCTAAACATGTTATTTATTTTCTTCTCTAAAGTCATGAAAACTAGTTTGATAAAAATGGAATGAAATTAATGAAGGAAAATATTTCAAATCTTCTTAAAAGAATTTTTAATAATTTAGTCTCTTAAATTCATAATGAAGTGGCTTAAATTTTTCTCATAAAGCAATATTTATCAAAACCAAAATTAAAAATTCACTCCTACATTTAATGATTCTAATGTGATTGGAAGATAGATGAACTCAATTTGAATGTTGGATCATATGAGTGTAGCAATGTAGTGCAACTATAGAAACTCCTCTATTGTAAGAGTGCATTCTCATCAAAGGTGATGAAATAGCTAAATTAGACATTAATTATGACCTCATGGATTTAAATAGGAATTTAAAATATAATCTACATATAGATAAATATACTATTTTCACCATAGTTGACAATTTATTTTCTCAAAAAAGCAAAAAATGACCTTTAACAAGCAAACAAGCAACAAAAAGGATATATAAGGGTCACTCTCCTTAGAATTTTTACTTCTTCTATGCCATAGAAGATACAAGTGTCTAAATGAATGACTTTCAAGGTTTGTGTAAGAACATTTGGCCAAAATCAGACTATTCAAATACTTATTATGAAGGTAGGTTTGCCATTTCAAAGTTAAACTAATTCACTATTCCCTTCCAGCTCTAATGATTTTGAAGATTATAATCTTATGAGTGCAAATTCTAACCTTTAGGAGTTTTCAGATATAAACCATCCACTATGCCATGTGTTAAATTAGATAAGCATATATAGCATTCTTAACCAAGTCAAGAGCCTCCTATTTAACTTCTAAAGTCCTAAGTTCTTTCTTTTCATCAAAAATCACTTAAAACTACTATTTCTATTGCAAAGAGCAAAACACTTTACAAATTGATTTTTAATTGTAGGCTTTTACACTATATTAGTATAAAAATGTATGAAAAAAATTTAAGACACTTTCACTATGTAGATTGCGAGACATTTGTATTTAAAGTGAAGAAAATAGGATTTTTGTGCATGTTCTATAACTAGATTACTTGATTTTGAATCTTCTTAATCTAACCCTAAAATGTGCCTAAGAGACATAGTTTTAGAATCAAAATTGAATTTCACATAGGTCTTGATTTTTAATTGCTTTAGAACTTGTCTTAAAAAATATAGTTCCAGCTATCTATTTTTTTGTCTTATCTTTTTCCAAAATTGTGAAAATTGTAATTATTGTAATATTTTGAAGGTAGAAACTTAAAAGCTCCAAGTACACCACTTTTGAGTTTTTCAATTGAATTTCCATTACAAGATAAAGGAGTGTTTTAAGTATAGTCCTAGTAGTATAGTCCTATAAGGAATGACCCTTTAGGAGATTTTTAGTAAATTTTTACTATAAACATGTGTATTTCTAGAAAAATTTTACTAAAAATCTCCATAAAGGTCATTACTTATAATCTTATATGTAGGACTATATTTGAAAACACACTTAAAACACCCCTTCTTCTTGTAATGTTCTCATAGGATAAGCTCAAAAAATAAATTTGTTTTATTAAAATATTTATCACTATCATCTCCAATTTTGTTAAAAATTCATAATATTTTAAGTATTTTTATAATTATGATGATTTTATAAAAAAAATTAGTTAAGAAAATCATGTGAGCTTTGTTTAATTATGATGAAATGAACTCCAATTTAGAATGAGTATAGTACTACATTAAAAAATATCAAATTTTGAAAGGTGTATTTTTATATACAAAAAATAGTGAAATTAGGTTGCCCCACACTAATTTCTCGACATTCTACACTACATAAATATGTAGAAGGATGTAGTAATGTAGGAACCATGTGTGTTGCATGGGTTGGTGCACTGGTTCATGGCTTGAGTTTAGATAATTGCTTGTGCCTCCATCTAGGCAAGTAGTGAGTAATGAGGTAACTTTCTTGAATAAGGCAACTTAATTGTTAAGGCAATCTAATTTCACTATTTTGTGTAGAAACTAATGAAGTTTAACTAAATGGGAACATGGAATGTCTTTTAAGATTTAACTTTTTTGCTTGTAAAGATATTTTTAAAAAATCATGTTGAAGATTTCAGTTGACAACCTAAAAAAATAATTTATTTTTATTCTCTAAAAAATTATTATTTAAATAGAATTTGGTACAAATTTAGGAAAAACTAAATTGTTACTTGCTTTGAGATGGAATTGAAACATACTAATTTTAATAGTGAGATTGTTTAAAAAAATATAGTAAATTGTATAGAACCTTTTCTTTAAAAATTATAAAAATTGAGTTCAAAAACAAATTTTATATATTCTTTTCTCAAAAAAATGCTATGATTGCCCACAAAATAAGAAGCTGCATAACTTTCACACCACTAATTCAAATGGAATGAATCAAAACTTTCCATGTAGAAAAGCACAAAATATATAATAATTTGTTTATTTATTTTTATTTCAAGTTCATATTTGGGACAAGTTATTTTTTCATAATTAGGCTTTCAAACCCAATTTCAAAGATTTGATTGCATAACAAGGCATTATGCTTTTTTCAGATGTGAAAGATTTTTGTTCATCTATTCAACTTTTTGTTTTTAAAAATATCTTTATAATATTTTTTTAATTAAAAATATTCTAAATTTTAGTCCACACAATTTTATGTATGGTGGGCAAAAACTCTTCATATGGTGGTTGAAGTAAATGCTCTAGAGTACTTAGCATTCCCATCAACATTCATAAAACTCATAGAAAAAGAATTATCAAAATTTTTTATTAAGCATACATACTTAGAAAACTTGTATTCAAAATACATTGTCTAAAACACAAGACTAGTATGAATTCAAAGTAATTTCACAATGAAAGCAATATTTCTCCTACACTTAGCTTAATAAGGATGTCTTGTACACTATCAAAATGACATCAAATGCTATAAAACTATATAGTGCTATAAAAATGCTAGTTAACTACCCAAAAGTATCATTCAAATTTTAAGTTATTGGAACCCTTGTCAATAATTGTATGTATACCACCATACATTTTGCAACATCAAGCAAGTATCTTGAGAATTTTGTAAGAACCATTGAACTATTGAGCATCAATAATTGAATCAATGAAAGAATACTTACCTATTGTTTCTTTTTTTAAGAACGTTTGAGTACTACATGGATTGTCTAATGCATTTAAATCCACAAAGATGATCTTTTGTATTTCACAGTCATCTATTGTTATTTCCTTTTTAACATATTGTAAAAAAGACTTTGGATCCCTATAACTCACTGTGAACCCAAATATTGTCACAAAGACTCATGTTTTCTTTAATTCTTTCTTTATGCAACAAAAATATTTTTTTAATGTAGAAAACTCCCATGTAAGCATTTTAGCTCAAAGATGAATCACAATTACCAAAACCCCATAATGGACCTTTGGGCTTAAAAAGACATTATTAAAAATCTTAAGGTAGAATTATTCCTCAATAATAAACCAAAACTAGGACATAGAAGGTTGTGAGTTCCTATTTTGTCACTTGGGACTCATAATTTTTTTTGTTTTCATAGTTTTGAGTGTAGTTTTATATTTTAAAAAATCCTCAAAAGAGTGTAAAACCAAAATAGATATGTTACATGACAACATAGCATTTGGTCCTAACTAGATTATTTTCCCTTAATTACAACCAAATCCCACATGTAAATAGAATAGAAACCCAAAATTTGTACAAAATAAAGATGATAAGTAGAAATGACCCACATTGCCTAAACCTACTTTGCATGTGACAAATCTTGGATAAATTGGTTTGAGAAAATCTGTGTGAGAACCCTGAAGTAATTTCCACAGAGAAGTTTCAATTTTCCATTCTATTTTGTGAAATAGTAGAACCTCCAATTGTTAGCTTTTAGGTGAAGAAAACTCAAGATGGATTGGTGGAAGGAATCTATGACTAGAGTACAGTGTTCTATGGTAGAAATTGTGTTAGAAATCCAATGGCACAATCGGTTTGCCAAAATTCCCTCCTGTATGAAAGATTTCTTATTCATCAAAACTTGAAGAGATAAAAGGATTTGATTCTTTTTTTTGCATGTGCAAAGTAATAATATGAACTTGTACATGTTTTTAGGAATTCCATGAGAGGTTCTACAAAAAGTTTTAAAATTTTCTAGTAATTAGAAAATCCTCTTTTGGACAATCAATTATTAAAATTCATAATAGAAAATTTGTAGGAATTACCCTAGGTGTGGTAAAATCTCACTAAAAATTAAAATAGCTTCTTTTATGTTAATAACATGCTCCAAAAATTTCAAGCCATTCTAATAATGAGAAGTACCTAAATTAGCAAGATTCTTCAAAACTAGTGAAATTGAAGAAAGTTTGTAGGATTGATTGGCGTTCTAGGGGCATGCAAAATTTGAATGGGTCCAAATTTAAGTCTTTTCTTACCCTCTAATACTTCCTTAATAGCCTAGGTTATTTATTTATTTTTATAGAAAAGTCAAACTCCAAAAGTTGAATTTTTAACCCTTTTGGCATCAAGTTGGCACTAGGTTTTGTTGAGTTTTTTTCAAAGGAACAAGGGGTAGAACGTTTCCATAGACTAAAATTGGCCTTTTGAAGTCAATGGCGCAATCCATTTATGATTTGGAATCTTTCTCCAAAATTTATAATTAAGATCAATATAGAAAGTCAAAAATTGAAAATTAAAATAAAAATCTTTAGTGGTAAGATTACCATTAGAAAATGAGAAGTAGGTACCCTTATAAGAGAATTTAGGGGCACCCCTTTTTTTCTCAAAACACCTCTTTGTAGCCAGTTTTTTCGCACTTGTTCTCCACTAGATCCATTTAATTGGATTTCGGCAATTTTTGAGCCAAATTACTTAAATGGTTGTTTTAGGAGCCCTTATGCTTTGTTAATGTTGTTTTTTAAGATTCCTTTGAAGGACTTGGGGTCCCTTCAAAGTTTGTTATTTCTATGCAATTGTTGCAAGTTTTTGTACTAACTTGTTTGCGTTGATTTAAATTTTTGGTTGAGTTTTCCCTTGTTTGTACTAATTCTAGAGTATACCCCCCACTGTACCTTGGTGATGCTGTTTTGGGAGGCCTCTAGTGCATGTTTTTGTTGAGTTTGTGATACTAACAAACTGTTCACTAACTTTTGCATTTGAGTTCTTCGGTTTTGTACTAACAACTTTGTACTAACTTGTGTTGTTCCATTTTGTATTATTGTAAACTAATCATGTCCAAAATATTTTATAGTTTTCTTGTAGTTGTCCACCATGGCAAAGCTTTGACTATAAATGTTTTGAAACTTGTTTAGAAATTAGAGTTTTGCTAAAATATGACAAAGCTTTGATCCCTCGTTTGATCCTTGAGGTGTATTAAAAACATTGCGTAGGAAGGGAGGAGGGACATTAGAAGCTCCATAGAATTCAAAAACTTGCAAAGTAGATACAATTTTGCTCAAAACTCTCAACACTTAAAGCTTTTAAAATTAAACACAAAGAAGATGAAGAGATGTTGAAAAATGGGAGAGTTTAGAGAGAATTTAAATTAGAAGATACATCAAGAAGTCTTTGAGTACATTAGAAAAAAGGCGTTGACAAAAAAAATAATGCCCAATTTGTCAAAATATTAGCTAAAAATTCTATTGTTGCCAAAGTCAATTGTTAAAAAATCAAAATAGGATAGAATAGTCACAAAAGTCAACGAAGAAATTAGAAGAAGGATTTTAGAAAGAAATAGAGAAGTAGAACAAAAAGATTTTCCTATTGTATGAAAAAGACCAAAAACAAAAAAGGCAAGCATTTATCAAGGAAAATTAAAATTTGAAAGGAAGGACCATAGCCCAAGTGCTTGCAATATTGGTACAATGAAGTGCACTCTGAGGTACGTTTCTAATCTCTAGTTTCTATTTAAATAGAACTTGTTAAGTAGGGCCAAAGCCTAGAAGTGAGTCAGACTATTCAAACAAAGAGTTAGGTTAAATTTGAATTTAAAAACTTATACTAGAAATCTAGAGGTTTTCAAAAACATAAAGTAGGTCAAATTAGAGCTAAAACAAAAAAAGCTAAAAGCTGAAGTTACATTGAATGAAATTTAGTAAAATTCATCCATAAAGAAAAAGAATGGGAAATTAAGAACTAGGAACTTGGTAGAGTTCAAAGACTCAAAGGTAAAAATAAAAGTGAATTTTCAATAGTAGGTTAGGGGAAAATCATAGATGAATTTAAATAATCCATTAGAGGTTGAAACTTTGTCTATTTGTATCTTTTTCTAGAAAGGTTTGATCAATTCAAGTTTTATGTTTTTATAAATGGCATAACATGTTCTTTAATTTTATGTTGTTGAGTTTGTATTGTCACCATATACTCTAGGCAATCACAGTGGCCATAATAGTTGAGCTTTAGATTTATTTCTTGCAATTAGAGTAGATATTGAGGATTATTTGACAAGTTTAGGGCATTAGTATAAGCTCAAAAAACAAATTTGTTTCATTAAAATATTTATCACTATCATCTCCAATTTTGTTAAAAATTTCAAAATATTTTAAGCATTTTTACAATTATGACGATTTTATTAAAAAATTAGTTAAAAAAATCATGTGAGCTTTGTTTTTATGTTTTTAATTATGATGAAATGAACTCCAATTTAGGATGATTATAGTACTACATTAAAAAATATCAAATTTTTGAAAGGTGTATTTTTATATACGCAAAATAGTGAAATTAGGTTGCCCCACACTAATTTCTCGACATTCTACACTACATAAATATGTAGAAGGATGCAGTAATGTAGGAACCATGTGTGTTGCATGGGTTGGTACACTCGTTCAAGGCTTGAGTTTAGATAATTACTTGTGCCTCCATCTAGGCAAGTGGTGAGTAATGAGGTAACTTTCCTGAGTAAGGCAACCTAATTGTTAAGGCAACCTAATTTCACTATTTTGTGTAGAAGCTAATGAAGTTTAACCAAATGGAAACATGGAATGTCCTTTAAGATTTGACTTTTTTGCACAGATTAAGAAGATTCAAAATCAAATAATCTAGTCATGGAACATGCACAAAAATTCTATTTTCTTCACTTTAAACACAAATGTCTTACAATCTATATAGTGAAAGTGTCTTAAATTTTTTTGTATATTTTTATACTCATATAGTGTAAGAGCCTACAATTAAAAATCAATTTGTAAAGTGTTTTTCTCTTTGCAATAGAAATTATAGTAGTTTTAAGTGATTTTTGATGAAAAGAAAGATCTTAGGACTTTAGAAGTTAAATAGGAGGCTCTTGACTTGGTTAAGAATGCTACATATGCTTATCTAATTTAACACATGGCATGGTGGATGGTTTATATCTGAAAACTCTAAAAGTTAGAATTTGCACCTATAAGACTATAATCTTCAAAATCATTAGAGATGGAAGGGAATAGTGAGTTAGTTTAACTTTGAAATGGCAAACCTACCTTCATAATAAGTATTTGAATAGTCTGATTTTGGCCAAATGTTCTTACACAAACCTTGAAAGTCATTCATTTAGACACTTGTATCTTCTATGGCATAGAAGAAGTAAAAATTCTAAGGAGAGTGACCCTTATATATCCTTTTTGTTGCTTGTTTGCTTGTTAAAGGTCATTTTTTGCTTTTTTGAGAAAATAAATTGTCAACTATGGTGAAAATAGTATATTTATCTATATGTAGATTATATTTTAAATTCCTATTTAAATCCATGAGGTCATAATTAATGTCTAATTTAGCTATTTCATCACCTTTGATGAGAATGCACTCTTACAATAGAGGAGTTTCTATAGTTGCACTACATTGCTACACTCATATGATCCAACATTCAAATTGAGTTCATCTATCTTCCAATCACATTAGAATCATTAAATGTAGGAGTGAATTTTTAATTTTGGTTTTGATAAATATTGCTTTATGAGAAAAATTTAAGCCACTTCATTATGAATTTAAGAGACTAAATTATTAAAAATTCTTTTAAGAAGATTTGAAATATTTTCCTTCATTAATTTCATTCCATTTTTATCAAACTAGTTTTCATGACTTTAGAGAAGAAAATAAATAACATGTTTAGATTGAGTCATTGAATAGTACATGAAGGTGTATCTTGAAAGGCTAAAAAAATTAACTTAATTTCTATGTATTTTGTATATGTAGTATTGTTTCATCATTTAGATTTATATCAAGAGCTTTATACCAATCACTATAAAATGAATGATGATCAATTAAATTTTGCATTGTATGAAAGATTATATTTTTTGAAAATTATAAATTAATCAATTATAAATTTAAAAAAAATATTTTAATCTATAAACCTATAAATTTAAAAATCTTTTAATTTTCATATATATAATTTAATCCACAATTTAATTATTTTCTAAATTTTGATATTAAAAATTTATGGAGTATTAGGTTAATGAATATTGCATAGTTTTAAGTTTTAAGTATTTGAAATATAATCATTTTCAATATCAACCTTTTAATATTTTAAAAAGCTACCAATACAACAAATGAATTTTTGGAAGTTGGACCAAGTCAACTAATTACTAGTCATTTTTATATATTGACATAAGCTTAGAATGCATGTTCCACCTTTCATTAGACTGGTATTGAGTACTAATCAATATATGCCTATTCACCCTAATACCTTTATTAATGTTTGTCTAGTATTTATTTATGATTATAATAGAAGTATCTTAAATTTTAGAAGAAAATTATATATATGTATAAATTATTATTAGTTCATTTTAAAAAATAAACTAAAATTTTTTAATGATGTTATGCAAAATGCCAATAATTAGTTGTATGGTAAAAAAGATTAAATATTAAAGAAAAGATTAGCTATCTATACTAACTTTTATACTAATTGGTTGATTTAAGAAATCTTTTCAACACTTACAAAAGGTAAAAAAGGTTCTCAAGCAAGTCACAAAAGGTTCAAACTTTTTTGGGTTATGAGAGGTTTTAATATACAAATTTTAAATCTTTGTTTAAAGTTATTACTAGACAATTATCTTTGCTCTCAAGGTTATTCTAAAGGTCTTCTAAAGCCGATAGTCTCTTAAATAGTCACTCGGCTTGGTTGTGAGCTCATTCCAAAGGTCCTCTAACACCGATTGTCTTTGTGTATAGTCACCGGCGTGGTTGCGCTCATTCCAAAGGTTTTTTTTCTAAGACCGGTTGTCTCTTGTGTGTAGTCTCCTCACCTTAGTCTTGAAGTGGTCTTTATTGATTTTTGCTTCAAATGTGTTGTTTATTTGTACTTTGTTTAATAGCTATAATTCAAGTACAAAAGTTTTTAATGCCTAAGCATCCTTTAGAATAAAAAATTCATTTAAAAACTAGAACTTAGTTGTACTTGTTTATTTACTAAGGGTGGATAAATATAAGCCCACAAAGGTCCCAATCAAATTAGAAAGATATCCACCAAAAATAGTTGTTACATGGACAAACAACCATATGTATACAATTGGTTTACTTGGCTAAAAATGATAGAAATGCAATTCCAAGTGATCATGGATCATCTCTAAGACTATCATACTCCAAATAATACCTAGGTTTGGAAATCTTGATTTACTAGCTATGCTAAGGGAATGAATAAATTTTACTTGTACAAAAGTCTAACTTCAAGAAGTGACGAAGTCCATGATCAAAAGTTAGAAAGAGACACCTTCAACTAAAGAACACTCTTGAAATTCCAACCTCAAGGAGAAGCTATGAAATTTGTGACCAAAAGGCCCAAAGGAGGCATCTTCAACTAAAGAAGCCCAACAACATAATTAGAGTGACAAGATTTTCTACCAAATAAAAGATATAGATCTTATTGAAAACAAAGTAACTAAGGTAGAAGTACCTATATTGGATAACTTAAGCATTTCAATGTGTATGATTTGGGAAAGTCATAGAAGAACTGATTCAGGGTATGCAAAAATAAGTTTGCTGAAGAATTCCATAAAAAACAATTTTTTTCCTAGAATGAATATTTTATTGAATATAAAAGAGGATTTTTCATCTGGCCCCATTCTCGTTTTATAGACTCACCTATTCTGGTTACCTTTGGCACTTTTCTTTAAGCCAAGAAAGAAGAAAGATGAATAGACAAGAAGGTACAAACAGAGAATCTTTTTCAATAACTAGTGCATTCAATTGTGGACCTAGTCTATGCAACCATCATGGAGGGCTTATCCGAAATAGGTTCTTCTACCTTACTAATGTACATCTTTGTTTGAAAGTGCAAAGTAAGAAAATGCATTTATGTACACAATAAACCACAATAAATTTTATGGAGTTTTGAAAGTAGCTAAGATCCAAACAAACAACTTTGATAGTTGGCGGATAGCTATTAAATAGATCAAGTCATCAACCAACATTTCAAAAGCATCCAACATTTGAGTGAGGGCCAAATAAGGTATTTCTTTTACTTCAACAACCCTTCCAAACAATCCAAGAAAGTTAAAATCTTTAGAAAAACAAACTCAACATTCCAAAATTTTATAGTTTGTGAATTGGAACTTTTGGTGACTTTACAAGTCCAAATGACCAAAGAAAAATGATAAGAGGGCCGCTCATGCTAATTTGAAATTTCTGAAGCCAATGGCCCAATTAATTTTTTATTTGGAGTTTTGTCCAAAAGAAAATAGTTAACCAATGTAGATTTTTATTTTTATTTTTGGTTAATTAGCATTAAAACTCAAAAACTCTTGGGATTAAAAAAAAAAGTCTATAATCCTTAGGAAAGTAAAGAGACCCCTAAATCCTAAGCCCTAAACTCAAAAAGTCTTGGGAATATTGGAAATGTATAAAAGGTCTCTCTTCTCTCTTATTGAAGACTCAAATTTCACTTTGAAGCTTACTTTTTACTTCACTACTATGGTTTTGGGCTAATTTATATCTTTCCCCTTTCATTTATTTTTTCTACATACTTAATTTTATTCTATATTCTTTTGAGGGTTTTTTTCATAATAAACTTAATTTAAATTATAAAAAAAAATTAAAATTAAAACTATAAGCCGCAAGTGAATTAGAAGCTTACACTAAACAACATCACAACAATCAAGATGTCACAAGGCAAAATGACAAAATAAAGAATATGCCACATGAGTCACAAGTATAACTTGAATCTATAAAATTAAAGTGAAATATACTTGAAGACTTGATTATCCTCATCAAAACCAAATATAAACATTGACTCATTAAGATTGTATATCTTCTTCAAAATATTCAGCTTACACAAAAAAAATTGTACACAATAGTAGACAAAGTGATTAATGTCTTGACTCCAAAAGATGTGTCCAATATAGCTTGACCATTGTAAACATGGAGTCTTGTATGGAGTCTTCATCTTCTTTTGTCACATCTTCACGAACTATTCTCCCATTGACATATCTTGTTTGGGCTTTAAGTTGGCTCATGGGTCAAGGTAGGAATAAGAAACTATGGAATACGAGATAGGTAGAACCAATGATAGACTATGAGATATTATCAATGATTATAGTTTATAAAATTTTAAATTCATAGTTTGTTGGTTATTAATTCAACTTCACCGTAAAAAGAGAGCAAGTCTCGACCATGTGGGCAAAGAACCCTACTTTGTTGCCATTATACAAAATAAGGCTAAGCAATTATATACCCATGCTACTTGCAACAACAAAATTTACAAAGAAAAACAAACTATAAGCTACAATATACAAGTCTTCAATGCTTCTTATAACTCCAACTCCAACTCCAACTTCCTAATTGAACTTTGGAATAAACTCCAACTTCAATTTCAACTTCCTAAACTTCAACTCCCTAACTAAATGTTAATCTTGTTTTATTGTAGCCTCAAAAGTCCAAATAAGATGAATGATAGCTATTTGAAAATTTAACACAATTCTTTATTCTTCTTTCAAATCTCAAATCATTCTAATATTCTATCCAACTTCTATGGCCATTCAAAATTTCAGTCTTTAGAATTGAGTGCAACTAATGTTTTTTCACTTTGACATTTACAACTTACTCATAAAAACTCCAAATACAATGAATGATAGCTTCATAAAAGGCTAAAAATCTCCCATATTCTTTCAAAAATTTATTGAAAAAAAAAAGATATTTACGTCTTCTATAGTTGGTCAAAGTCTCTCCTTCTTCACATGGGGAGGCAACAGACCTTTCTTCACTCAAACCAGCACAAATCTTAATGCCAACTCTAAATTAAAAAGAGAGGACTTTTTGAAACCAAAACACCATGATACACAATTTTTTAAATTTTTATTGCAAAATATTTCAAATATCATAAAGTAGGCACTTTATCCTAACCTTTAGGTAGGTGCTTTATCCTAGCTTTTAGGTAGGCGCTTTTTCCTAACCTCTAGGTAGGCACTTTATCCTCACCTTTAGGATAAAGTGTATACGACCTGGTTCTAGTATTTTTTTTGTAGTCAAAATTCCTAGTGGGTGCCTAATGTGCTGTCCAATTACGCCTTCTTAGCAATGGACACTTGTTGTTTGTTCTTACTTTTGGTTTACTTAAATGCAAATTCTAATTAAATCAATTGTGAATTAGTAATGATAGTCAATTTTGGCTATGACAACCAAAATTAAAGACTAATTAAAGTTAGTCAAGTACAAAGGTTAAATATATTAATTTGTAGGAATTTTTATACTCTTTCCAAAGTAATAAAATTGACTTGATTCAGCCTATTTCCCTAAAAATGATCTATGAATGAAGTTTAACTCCTAAGCTAAACTCTAAACTTTCATCTTGTTGTTTTCTCCTATTCTAACCATTGGAATAAAATTCGGATTTTTGCATTAGTTTTAAAGTTAATTCTACTTTTTGAATTCTGAGTTTGACATTTTTAGGTCAAATTTTGTTGACTTTCATCCAAATTAGTCATAATTTAAGTCAAAACTTCATTCTAGGCTATACCCTTCATTGTAAATCTATTTCCTAAGTTTAAATTGGCTTTGGAAACCTTAGAATATTCACTAAAAGATTCTTTTCTAACCTTGTTCCTTATTTTACTTCAAAGAGTTTAGTTCAAATTCTTGATTGTTCGTTACTACTTTTGATCTCTATCCTGCTTATTATTTTTAGGATTGAGTTATTTTTATCTAGGAACTACTAAAGTAGAATTTCTAAAAAGTTTAACCACTTATGTTTTTGATTATTTTAAAACAAGTTACGGACGGATGAAGTTTGATTGCTAATTGGTTCCTCAAACTTCATCCACTGAATTCTTTTAATTTAAATTATGAATTTCACTTTTGACTTTGGTTTTGATTTTTGGTTATAATCTAGATCAAATTTTTTAAAATTCTTTTGGATGACTTTTTTGAATTTTCATCCATTTTTATTCTTTATTTTTCATGCAATCATAACTTTTAGAGTTTTTATCTATTTCTTATGTGTAATATCTTTTTGGAAAGCTACTAAAATTTCTAACATACACATTGCAAGATATTAGTGTTTGAAGTGGCAAATTTTGGGGGGCCTTGTAAAAAATCGGGCAGCTGCACTTCAGAAGGTCAAATCATTATGAAAAAATGTCCAAAATGGTTGTGCTTCTTTGGTTTCATTCTTCAAGGCAAGTTGGCTACATGCTTAAAAAAATTCAGATCTTTTGGAATTGTACAACATATAGGGGAAAAAAAGGAGAAAGAAGAAGAAAATGATTCAAAATACAAATTTGTAAGAAATTATTTATGGAATTGAAAAATGCCAATTCCAATGGTTTTAATGTTGTAATAAACAATCTTCATCCTATGATTTTATTTTCCAAAATATTAAAAGTTGAGTTAAAATAAAGGACTTCAAAGTTTATTTTAGAATAGAGAATCCATACCTATCCACGAACTAAAACTCCTCATAACTTTTGATTCATTAATCAGAATAGAACGATTCAATTTTTATTTGTGAAAAAAATGATTTTTTTTATTGCCCTAAGCACTTGAGTTGAGAAACAAACTACATATCTTGCAATAACTTTTTAACCATGAAGTCATGAGTTATGAAAATTGTTGGACCTTAAAGCTAGTCCTCATGCACATGTTGTGTGAAATTTTTAAAAAAAAATCTCCGTTCACATATACCTGCTTCCAAAATTTATATTCCCCAAAACACAAGGTTGGTCCTTTAGGAGTTAACCCCTGTGCATCACAGAGAAAACAGCATAAGTGAAGAACATTTTTTGTTGGATCTAGAAAATCCAAAATAATTTGAAAACTACTCAGTTATTGAAGTTTTCACCGTTGAGATTTGAAGCCAACTTGCTGACGAGTGCAAATCTGCAATTTACAAGAGAATCTACCATATAGATTTCCAGATTATAACAATTGATGAACATGGTATTTTGCACTTCCTGTTTTTGCAGGGTCCCCAAAACGTCCGCTCTGACGCACAGGGGTTAAAGGAGTCCAATTCTTTCTTCCTTATTTCCTAATTCTTATTTTTTCTCCCTTTTTTCTTTCTAAGGTTCCATTTTTTCCAGATATTTTTCAAGATGCAAATCCTATCAAAGCTAATTCCTAAATGCTTGCTAATTTGTCTAAGAATCAAACAAAACTCAAAGACAAGTTTGTTAACTTCTTCTATCTAATAACTAAGTTTTAAAATATTTAAAAGTCAACTATTTTCTTCCTTAGAGTTTTTTTTTTGTCTTAAACAAAGTCAAACCTTGTTTAATGGATTCAAACTATTCCTTTAATGGATGGTTTACATTCACTCTTGAACTTCTTCCTTCAAGCTAAATTCTAAATTCTAAACATACAATCTTTTTTCAATTATTGCATCTAGTATTTTATTCATAGAGTATAGAACTAAAATATAGCTCCAAGTTTCTAGAGACCAGGGTGTGTAGGCTAGAAGATGAAGCAAAACCAAAGTGTACAAATCTTAATGAAGCAACTAGAGAGTATAGAGTAGTGAGGTTTGGAAATTCAACGCTAATTGATTTTTGAAATTGAGAAATTCCAATTCAAAGGACCTCTAGTTATATACTTGGACTTTGGATCTCTGACTTGTATTTTTGGAATTTAGAAATTCCAATCTAATTGCATCTTTGGCTTTGTAACTTTGAATTTTGATCTTTGGCTTATAATTTGTAACTTTGGAATTTAGAAATTATAATGTGATTGGATCTTTAGCTTTGTAACTATTAAATTCAAATCTATTGAACTAAACTAGACTTCTATAATTTCTTGCAACTGGACCTTTAATTGAATTTTGAAACTAGACCTCTAGGTTTTTCAATTAGACCTCTAAATTTGAAACTAGAACTCTAGTTTTTTTAATTGAACCATTGAGTTTGAAACTAGACCTTTGTCTTTGTCTTTGGAAACAAAATTAGACCCTTGTAGCTTTATAAATTAGACTAAATCTTTGTTTTGTAAAATTGGACACCACCACATGGATGGATGTCAAAATTTTGGTCAAATTAGTTTAGTTTAGCTACCAACTAACTTCAATAACTACCAAAGAGCTACCTAACCAGCTTGAATTGGCCACCCTTGGATTGCTCCTTGGGCCTCCGATTGGACCCTTCTAGGCTAGTTTCAAGACCCCTTTCAACTAGTTTTTTGGACTTGGAATTTTTGGCTTATCCCTCTAGAGGATAATCCACTAATAAAATAAAAACAAAGACATCCAAGTACTAATAAGACAATAGCTTCACCATGCAAGGGTAAAGTCCTAAATTGAACACTCTAAAAAGCTAGATACAAGGCAAAAGCTTCATTGTATGGAGGAATTAACCTCAAATTATAAAACACAAAAGATTTGGTAAGAGGCGATAGCTTTGCTATATAGAAGGTTTAACCTCAAATTTTAAAACACAAAAAGGTTAGTAAGGGGCAATATCTTTGCCATACAAAGGGATTAACCTCAAATTCTAAAACACAAATCAAAGGACTAATGAATAATCAAACCTTGAGAATTTGTTTCAACAAAAACTTTCCAAATGACACCAATTCCCACCACTTAGGACCATGCATTTTAAACGTCAAGGCTTAGGGGGATTTTCTACAATTTCCAAAAGTTATGTAAAATCCCACGCAATAAGTTTGGTTTAAAATTATTAGTAGACTATGATTCAAAAACCATAAAAACACATAAATGTTAGTAAACAACTTCAAAACATCAAGTAGACAAGGGTAGTTCAAAGGGACTCTAATGCTCTTTGAAGTGAGCTTGAAACTTCAACAAAAAAGAATCAAAATGACTCCAAATGCAATTCAAAACAAGTTTTTTTTGGCAAATTGCCAAAATTCCAAAAACAAGCCAACTTGTATGGTAAACCTAACAAAAATAAAAGGTGCAAAGTGAGAGGAGGGAGTAGCCTTCTATAGTTTTTCAAGGCCCCTCACCCTCTTAAATTATCGCAAAAATTACCTAAAACTACCTAAAGAAAGGCTTGAATTATCGCAAATTACTAAAAATCTAACCTACTACTATAATTACTCTAATAGTGGAGAATTTTTCAAAATTGCAAACCATTAGAAGAGATTTGGGTCTTCTTAAGGGCTACACATTCCCGGGCTATTGGAAACCTAGGAACTACGCCATAACAAAAGTCTAATAGTATTTTAACGTGACAAAAGGACTGCCACATCAAAAAAATGATTTTATTATTTTTAAAGAAAAAAAATATGATTTTTATATTTTAAAATTTAAATATTTTAATTGCAATATTGTTCATTACAACAACGGGAACAGGGTTGAAACAGCCATTCTAGCCCCTTAACAATCATGTAATGCAGATTGCACCAATAGGTTTGGAAGACCCAAATTCATTTTGGAACCCCCAAAAAACCTACTTCAAGTCCATTTTACTTACAAAATCCAACAAATTCTAAATCAAAAAATAAGTAAAAAAATTCAAATGTTGGATTTTTCTTTTTCTCAAGATTTTGACTAGCCTAGCTAGGTTGTTTGTAAGGTTTGAGAAAATAAGAAAAGAGTTCAATTTGACTTCATTTGGATATTGTAAGCTCTTAGTATGCTGGTCAACCCATCAAATGTTTTCAAATTTTGTTAAAATTTGTTGCTACTGCTGATTTTGGTACTTGTTGGTGTCATAATGTCTTGAAAATTGGTTGGATGCTTATTTATGATAAAAAATAGTTGATTTCTTATAGAGTCATCTTGAGTATTCTAGAAAATTCCAAATTTTTTAGGATAAATTCTAGAAAATTCCCAAATAAAAAGTGCAAATTTACATTTTTACTTTTTACTGTTTATAGGAGGATCAAAGTTAATTACCTCCTATTTTAATTCCTTTGGGTAGAAATGATTCCTGTAATAGGAAATTTGGGCAAACCAATTTTGTCTTTGAGTTCTTGGCATGTTTTTCTATTAAATACACTTCATTCCAATCTTTGATTGTATATTCTACAAATCAATTGGATTTTATCTACAAATGCAAAAGTAGCTTTTATGGATTTCACAATTGGATGGTGATCTCATATGGATCATCCATATTAATTTCTAAGACTTAATAGGACATTTTGCATCGTATACTACCAACTCTTATAGCCTATATTTTGTCACATGCACTCAGAGTTTTAATCTTGGTATAATCTAATTTAGGCAATTTGTACTATTTTAGCCAAATAAGTGTAATTCTATCTCAAACTCTTTATTGAATTTCTAAACACCTAAATAGAAATAGAAAATGAAAAATGGAATAACTTACCATATTTGTAGGGACTTCTACCAAATGTGATGCAAAGTAACACTCTTTATAGATCTTTTGAGTTTTGAGCAAAATAAAAAATAAAAAAATCATGAGGCCTAGACACTATTAAAAAAATGAAGCCCTAATCAATAGAAGTTCAATGCATTTATGTAGAGTACGACAATTTTCTTTTAAGCTCTATTGATTTGACAATCCTCTAAATGTCAATCAACATAATTGTGTTGATTTGACCCCCAAAAAATTTGCTCAATTGATTTGGCAATCCACTAGACATCATTTTCATATTTCCTACATATTATAGTAGGGCAAGAAAATAATTATTTAAAAGTAAGTCAATACATAAATAAAATGAATAAGAGAAATTGTTGAATTCAAGAAAAATTAAATGTCCAAGATATTGTAAGAAATTAAAACTTCCAATACTCAAGAAAGTCCAAAATAAAGTCCAATAACCATGTACCATCATGAAATTTTAAGATGGCAAGGTGAAATACTTACTTCATTGACATTTAGTATTAATGAAGGGTGGGAGGTTGGTTTTATAATGAAATCCAATGTCCATCAAAAGGGTTTGGCATAATTTGAAAGATGAAAACTTAACAATTCATTATTAAAATGTAGGAACTGTGTACAAAGTAGAATTTCAAACGTCATTTTGGCATAGTATAATACCTTCTTTTTTTTAACTTTGAACTAAATTTTTTTTGAAATCAAAACAAATGTCATCTCTAAAAACTTGTTTGAGATTTTAACCCTCCAATTGAAAGTTACAAACAAATTTTAAAGAGGATGTTTGAAATTGTGAAAGAAAATTTCCCTCCAACTCTTTTTTAAAATTAATCCATAACTTTTGATTGGAGTCTTAAAATCTCAAATAAATTTTTAAAGATGAAAATAACTTAATTTTCCACATTAATAGAGTTCAAAGTTTTCTAAAAAAAAATTATTATTCATTGCCTAAATAAAGTTTGAAATTCTACTTTAACCACAATTCCTACTTTTGACTTATTAGTACAGTAGTGGTTGAGCTCCTACTAATCCTAATTTACATATCTCACATAGGTTGTTCTACCTACTACTACTACTTGTAGTAAGAGCATGCCTTTTGTAGTCTTGTGAATTTTATTTTTATTTTTGACAATTTGCTATGAATAGTGTAAATAGAGGCAATTTGATAATCAGTTCACATGATAAAGTAATAATGAAAACAAATTGACAGATTAAAAAGGATATAGAAAGTTCTCAAAGAATCAAGATCATGAAAGACAATTTAACTTGGTATCTAGGGATTGAGCAATTATCTTCAATAGTAGAATATAGTTGGACAATTTGTCATTTCTTTCCCCCCCACTCTCTTGGTCTTTTGGTTGTGTGTGAATTTGTTTTGTTTTTCTTGTACTTAGTTTTTCATATTAATATACTTATTGTTTAGCAATTTGTCTTATTTGGTTGTGATTGATTGTGTAACTAGATCCAAGGATTGGATTAGGTTGTGTGTATTAGTCAATTTGATCTGTGTGTATATTTTAATGATTGGAATTTCTTGTTGTGTGATTTATAAACAATTTGTCTAATTTATATTTGTGCTATTGTAAGTTGTATTTAGCAAATTGTCTAAATATTCATTGATAATAAATTTATGTGATCAAAGTGTAAAGTTAATTCAAGGAGTGAATTTGATCATTTGAGATTGACTAATTGTCCATTTATATATTCAAACCAGTGTATTAGTTGTATAAATTGAAGATTGTGAATTAAATTATTTAAGAAGTGTAATGAAGTGTTTATGTATGATTCTAGTTGTATGTCAAATGAATTGATTGAAGATGTTTTAAAGTTTGGGAATTCTAAATACAATTTGCTTGTGCATGTGAATGCTGATGTTTAGATAAGTTGTCTGAGTGTGTATTAAAGTTTGAGTGATTAGTTTGTGGAATTTAATTGTCTAGTTATTCATGTGTTAATTTGAGATAGTGAAGGCAAATTTTTCTTTGTTAATCTATACTTGGATTTAATGGCAATCAATAAGCTTAATCAGCAAGACAATTTGGTTGTGGAGCATGCAAGCCTATACCTGCAGCAATGGAACTAGACAAGTTAAGTATTAACTGGGTGATCCTAAGGCAAGTTGTTTGTATTCGATTGAGTTACAAATTGTAAGTGAAATTCAAAATACCTTAATTCTTTAAGAAATTTGTCTACCTATTTATTGAAATGTTTAAATTGTCAAATTATAAGGACAATTAGCCAAATCATTGCGGTATATAATTTTATCAAATCAAGACATTAAATTGAGTTAATATAATAGATAAAAATAGACCATTTGACTGGATTGTTAGAAGTGAGTAGTAATTGATCTTACGGTGAAAAATAAATTGTTTTAATACCATCTACCTAATAAATTTATACGATTAAAGTATAAGTTTAGATTGAAGTACTAGTAATTATTAAAATGTTATAATAAAATTTATGAAGACAAATTGTCATGAGTTTGTAATTTACAGTTATTTGTTAATGTTTGAATAATACTAGAAATAATTAATTCTATATCCCTGGTTTTGTGTACATGTGAAACTCACAAATTGTGTGCAGATTGAGTATTAAATGAACATGCAAATGGAGTTGCATTACACTCATTCCCCTTTCATTTAAATAATGACCGCCTGACAAATTGTCTTGAAATATAAGATCACTATAATTAATGAACCTATATATATAATTGTTGCACATGTTAGTGTTTAGATCACGCATGACAAATTGTTCAACAACCTAATAAATTGTCTTCAAAATTCCCTAGAACACTAGATAAGATTGGGACTGCACTCATGCATTTGTAGCATTACTAAGGATTGGCCACCAAATTCTACCTTTGGGAATAAGAGTGTCTATTTGATTTTTTTTAGGTAATAAAGGTAGATTGTTAAAGAATTTCTTTTACACTATTAAAAACAAGTGACTTTAATCACAATACGTTACACTACTTGACTATTTCCAAGATTGGAATTCCTATATTATAGTCCTGGGTGGTTTGTGAGATTAGCAAAAACTTAGACAATATCTTCTCAACTATCCTAATGCAAAGGTCAATGGCATTCAAAGTTTAATTGTTGAAAATATTGAATTATTTTGACTATAATGTTGAAATTTTTAAATTAAATCTTAAATTGCATAATCTACTTTCAAAACTTTAATTAATTATTTGACATCAATGTACCAATTGTGCCTTATAGTTATAGTATGTGGTTGTAGATTCAAACCCTACCAAGGCATCGATAGCCTTATCCATGTAGGAGCTATTTTTGCAGTAGTCCTCTAGTATGGTGCGTTTGCTAATATAGTAGCCCTACTTATAGGTCAGGTTTTTGAATAAGAGTAATATTTTCTTGAATTTGGTCAAATCAACAAAATAGTGTTGATTATTGTCCAAATTAAAATGTCCTAACCAACATACATGAATTGATTATCATGTTGGTTTAGACACTATTTTTTCTTATAGTGACCTAAGTGACAACTACTGGGCTCACAATTGTAGATTTGTTTGTAGCAACTTATTCAAAATGGTTGCAATTCTATAGTTAATTGCAAGCTATGAAGTTGCAATCACTTGTTGTAATGGAATTGTTATAGAAATGTAGTGAATTTGCAATGAAGTTGTTATGGAGTTCTTGATTCTATTGAGCTATACTTTCAACTAGAGAAACAAGTTTAACATCCTATCTACAAAAGAGACAAAATAATCAAAGTTTTGTTTTTTGTAATTAGCATAAAACTTGAGAACTCTTTGCATTGAGTTATACAAAGCACAAATAAACAACATGTCTGAAGCAAAAATCCACTATCAGAAAAAAGGATGCTAATCAATAAGAGATCAATAAGTTTTTATTGATTTGGCACCAAAAGAAATTTGCAATGATTTGTCCTTTAAAAATTTCTTCACCTTCTTTGAACTTCTAGGTCCTTGATAATCTATTTGAATATGATTTCTTTTTTAATATTTTTAATAACAAAAGATAAAATCAAATTTGTGCATAAGCTAAAAAAATCAAATAATTTTTTAAAGACTTAATTTTTTTTTAAAAGAAAAGTGAAGAAATCTGCAATCAAATCCATTATAAGTCATAAAAATCTGAATTTTTTTTATCATAGGCGTATATTGAAGTATAACGCATCAAAATATAAACTAAATGTCCTTGCTATTCTATATTTAAAATCATAGTTAACAATTAATATTTCAGACGACAATTAAATATTCATATTAAAAAAAAATTCAAAAATTTCAATTGTAGTAGAAATTATATTTCAAAAGATTCATTAAGTCACTTCATTTTAAAAGCACAAAAAGCCACTTGATTGTCAAAATCAAGTTTTATGAGCAAAATTTCACATATATAGGTGATCCACTTTTTAAAAAGAATATCGAGTGTTTTATGACAATGACTAATATGTCTTGAAATTGATTTTAACAATCAAGTTGTATATGTTGATTTTGTTGGGTGCTGGTGTCATTATTTGTACAATTCAAAGTCTATTTTGAGTCATTATGAAGTAAAAGAATGGAATGACTTTTACAAAGTGATGAATATATGTCTTCATATCTAGACGTTTTCAAATTTCATTGTTTTTATACAATTTTTGCTTTTTTTTTCTAATTTTCATTCAAATCTAGAGTCATGTGCTTTTCCTCACTAATATTTGAAGAAAAGAATCCATTGATAATATAGTCATTATTATTATTTTGTTCTTAAATTTTATTTTGGATGGAGCAAAAACCTCAAAAGGTGAATGAATTTACAAAGACAATGTGATTTAGTAGGTGTTGGAGTTTCAAGAAACCAATCCCCAAATACACAAATTAGTATTTTGGTAAAGTACTTTGCAAAAAAGTTGTAGATAAAATTATTTTATGTTGTTGTAGTTGTTTTGATTTTAAAAAATATTTTCAAGAATTCTTTATCTTTAATTATCAAACATAAAATTATATTGTTCACTCTATAATCTTCTAGTAGATTATTTATAGCAACTTCAAATTCATATGATTCAAAATTAACATATGAAATCTTCTTTATATTGGTACATTTCTCAATCTACATAAAAACATGCATAGCATAGACTTGCTAACCATTTATAGGAAATATCATTTGTAGACAAGTGAAAGTAAAAGTTTGTTAGAGCTCTCTTTGGAGTTATTAATTGTCATTATTCTACTATAATTATTTATAATTAATGTGCAACTAGATTAACTATATGCTTCAAAGAAACAAACTTAAGTGTTTATTTATACTGTTGCACTCTATCATCATTGTAGTTCTAAAAAAAATCAACTTACTTCATATTCACTAAATGAATATATTTTCCTTTAATTGTCAACCAATTTGTATTATTAGCATAAACTTTGAAGTTAGATCATTTGTCTTGTCAACTAATGTAAAACTTTGCAACAACTAAGATAGTGTACTCAATGACTTTATATGCTACACCCAACTTTGTAATAATTATAGCTTTGCATGGAGTTTGTGTATATATAGACAATAGAAAGTTGGCTTCTTTCTAATTGACATGTCAATTCAAATATTGCATTTTTTAGTAGTGATAAAAAAAAAACATTTCAAGACTTGCTTCATGTTCAAAATATACAACAAAGTAGTAGAAAGGTGCTACAAATTCCTTGCTGTTCACATTGAAAACTTCAATTGAATAGTAATGCTCCACTAATTCCATTGAGCTCAATCAATTACACACAAGAGACATTTTCAAAACATGTTGATTTTTTATTTGAAACAAGCTATTTTTAATAACTTTCATAATCAACATATTTCAATTGTATTTTTTTTTAATACAGACATTATTTTTTCTAGTAGAGATAAAATAAATCATTTCAAGACTTAATTGTTTCATGTTCAAAAGACACAACAAAGTGGTAGAAAGGTGTTACAAACTTCCCACTGTTCACAATAGAAACTACAAGTCTTTAAGCAATCAAATCAACTAGCTAATGACACATAAGAAACAACTTCAAAACAAGTTTCTTAGCAATGAGTGTAACCAATTGACATACAAGAGAGATGACTTCAAAACAAATCCTTATGCAGTGAGCACAATTAGGTGACTACACACAAGTGACAACTTTAGAATAAGACCATGAATATAACCAACTGAACATACAAAAGAGACAACTTCAAAACAAGTCCTAACCCAATGAATACAACCGGATGACTACACACAAGAGACAATTTTAGAACAAGACCTTAGAAATGAGCGCATCTAGATGATTGCACACAAGAGACAACTTTAGAACAAGACCTTAGGAATGACTGCAACTAAGTGACTACACACAAGAGATAACTTTAATTAGAACAAGACCTTAGAAACGAGCACAACCAACATGAAAAGAGAGATGATTGCAAAACAAGTCTCCCTTACCTTGAGAGAAAACTTAAGATGATTGTCTAGTGATGACTTTAAATGAAGATTTAAGATTTGTACAATGAAACTTTTAATTTGTAACTTGGAAAGGTTTTAACTTTTTGCAAATTGTATGAGAATTTTTTGAACCATCATAACTAGGTTGAAATGGTGTCTTAAAATCAACCAATGTATACAAATATTAATGTAAATAGCTAATCTTTTTTTAAATGACATGGCATATTCATGAGATTGAATAGAAATGGGACATTAATCAACATAAACATGTTGATTTTTTTGTCTAAATCAAGGTATCCTAACCAAGTGAACTCTCATAATCAACATACTTCCTTTGTATTTCATGTTGATATGGACATCATTTTTCTAATAGAGATATAAAAAGGACCACTTTGGACAAGACTTGCTCCATGTTCAAAAGACACAAGAAAGAAGTATGTAGAAAGGTGCTACAAACTTCCCATTGTTCACAATAGAAACTTCAATTGAACAACAATGCTTCACTTACTCCAATGACCTATAATTTTGAGCGCAATTAGTTATTCATGAGTGATAATTTCAAAACAAGTCTTTAGACAACGAGCATAACCAACTAACATATATACATACATGAAAGATGACTTCAAAACAAATCCTTATGCAATGAGTACAACCAAGTGACTACACACAAGAGACAATTCTAGAACAAGGGCCTTAGGCAATGAACATAAGTGAGAGAGGACTTGAAAGCAAGTCCTTAGACAATGAGCACTACAAAAAAATGAGGGTATAAATGACTTGTCGGCAATGACTGTAGTAGTCAATTCTTGTTCACAATGAACAGTCATTTTAGTCATTGTTGCGTTATAGTCATTGTAGACAAGTCATTGTGGACATTTGTTTTTTTGTAATGGAGAAAAAAAATTCAAGAAAAAGTCCCTAGGCACTTAGCACAATTGTCAACTCAAGAGAGATGATTACAAAACAAGTCTCTCTCTCTTTAAAGAAAACTTAAGATGATTGTCTAGTAATAACCTTAAATAAAAATTTAATATTTGTGCAATCAAACCTCTTGTAACCTTAAAAGGTTTAAACCTTTTGTGATTTATTGGAGAATTTATTTTACTTTTTCGTAATTGGGTTGAAAAAGTTTTTATAAGTCAATCACTTTAGTACAAAACTTAATGTAAATAGCTAATCTTTTCTTTAAAATTCAATATTTATTTTCATACAAATAATTGTTGATGTTGTGCATATCATCAAGAATTTCTAGTTTATTTTTATAAAATTTAATTAAATATAATAATGATATTCATCTTATAACATATTTTCTTCTAAAATTAAAGGCACTTCTAATGTTATCATAAGAAAATACAAAACAAATAGTAATAGAGGTATAATATAGACTATGCTTGCATATAATGATCACTACTCAATATTGGTCTAGTAAAGGTAGAATGTCCATCCAAGGCCTTGGTCCATGTATAAAAGTGACTAATAATTGGTTGACTTAGCCCAACTTCTATGAACACATTTTTATATTTTTTATACTAGTAGTTTTTAAAATAGTAAATTTTTATAGTGGAAATGATATTACTAAATTTTAAACTAAAACACTGTATATCTAAAAAATTTAAATATAAAAAATTATCAAATAATTAAACTAAAAATTAAATCAAATGTGAAAAAATTGTAAGATTTTAAGAAACATAAAATTTTAATTTATAATTTTTTATATTTTTATATTTAAATAAGTTTTTTTCATTTCAAATTTATTAATTTATAAAGACTAAATCTTTCAAACAACATAGAATATAATTGGCCATCATTAATAGTGTTATAAACTAAGCTTTTCATTTAAATATAACTCATGAAACAACACTACATATACAAATATATAGAAATCAAGTTTTTTTTATTAACTTTAAAAAAAAACCTTTATGCATTACTCAATGGCTCAATCTAGACATGTCTTTTCTTTTCTTATTTAAGCCATGAAAACTAGACCAATTAAAATAAAAAGAAATTAACTAAGGACTTTAAAGCATATTTGGTATTCAATATAGAATTTTTTGTTTTTCATTCAAAAATTCACAATAAATTCAATTTTCACAAAAATGTCTCAAAATTTTAGGGCTTACCAAAGACATGTCATTCAATCTTTGAAGTTTAAATTTAACATAAATCATTCATACATTGTTGCCAAATGAAAGCTTATATAGAAATAGACTTTGGAGTCTAAAAAAGAGGTTATAGGTTTGTTCTTTACTTCTTTTAAAAAGCAATCATATAGAAATTTAAAACCCTAAACAACAATTTTAATCAAATTGGGAAAGTTCCAATTGCCCAAATTGAAATATAGATGTAGTTTTCCTTTGATAACAAGGACAAGTCTAGGTTTAGGATTAGTACAATTATGCATAACTTTGACAATGAAGCTAAATTAGCAAAATTCCCATTTAACAAGAGTAGTTTCTCTACATATCCCAATACATGCGCAACTACTCCTCTAGCACCTATATTGAAGTGGAAATATATAGTGTACTAGTCAATTCAATTTTCAACTTCAAAACTTGGAAAATGTCTTTTTGAATTGAACCATTTTTGTAAGGATAACAACAAGGACAATCTGTCTTGTACAAGTCTTAAGGTTAGCACATCTATAATGGTCACTAATTACAACCAAGCATAGTTCCAATTACACATCATATATTTTATTTTATTTTTAACTTCTTACTGTCAACTAAGAGAAGATTCCAACACACTTTAGCATGCATTATTTGGACATTGTATTAATGGATTATGATTTTTTTAAAGGTAGAAGTACCTATTTAAGATAGCATTCCTATCATGGTTTTTTAGGCATGACCTATTGTAGACAATACTTGGATACACTATTCATTGAAAAAGTTTTTTTGTTTGCACCTTCTCATCCACTCATCTCTCTTCCTTCCTTGGTTGGAGAAAAATGCCAAAGCTAACCCCAATAGGTAAGTCTATGAGACTAGAATGGGTCCCAATGAAAAATCCACATTTATATTGAAAAAAATATTCATTCTTAGGAAAAACGTTCTTTTTTTTGTTTGCATTCTTTTGTCATCCTTATCTTTGTATAGATTGAGCTTAGTTTTTGAATGAATTTTCCTCCTCATACAAACTGAAGTACTTAACCCCTAAAGGTCCAAACATTGTTTTTTGGCATCATAGAGATTTTGGGCAACTCACTACGAATGAAATTTTTATTTTTTTCCTTTGAAAATTTCACAAAACATGTGCCCAAAGAGTAGCTTTAAGGAACAACAATTTTCATAACTTTTCACTACATGGTAAAGAAGTTATTGCATGATATGTAATTTTCAACATTTTGCGGATAGCTTGGATAGCCCAAAAAACTTCTTTAAAAATCATTTTTTTTAAATAAAATTTTTAAATTGATTCTCTAGATTTATATGTACTTAGAAAGCTTTGAATCATTCCATTTCAATTAATGAGATAAAAATTATGAGGAGTTTCAGTTTGTGGGTAGGTATGGTGTCTAGAGATTTCATACCTACCCACAAACTAAAACTCCTCATAGCTTTCATCTCATTAATTGAAATGAAATGATTAAAAGCTTTCTACAAATATATAAGTTTAAAAAACCAATTTCAAATTTTTATTTAAAAAAAAAATTAAAGAAGTTTTTTGGACTGCCCAAGTTGCTTGTTGAATGTTGAAAATTACATATCATGCAATAACTTCTTAACCATATAGTCAAAAGTTATGAAAATTATTGTGCCTTAAGGTTACTCCTTGGGCACATGTTTTGTGAAATTTTCAAAGAAAAAAAAATTCCATTTGTAGTGAGTTGCCCAAAATCGCTATGATGCCAAAAATAGTGTTTAGACCTTTAGGGGTTAAGTTATCAAAAATAGGTACTTCTACCCTACTATCTTTAATTGTAAAAGAAACCAATAATAGAATTTTATAGACTCATATTTTGATTGTATACATCTTATATTATCAATACCTAGGTATTTATGACACTCTTTGGTCCAATGTAGGTGTCACATTTTGGATAGTACTTTGTTTTTTATTATAGGTACACATACTTTTTAAGCACAAAATGACCATCAACTTACTTTATAGGAAATAAATCTTAGCTTTTAGCTCCTAATTACTAGACATGGAAGCTTCTCCTTTGATTGTAATTCGGGGGGGGGGGGGGGAGGTTTGTAAAACTCAAAAAAATCCTTAAGATTATTGTTTTTTTTCAATTAAATTGACATTTACTACTTCAAATAAATTCAAATCAATGAAATCATCAAGTATTTTGTGCAATCATGGAAAGTGACTATAGGAAAATTTGAATTAGATTTTATTATTTTATAGTATTATGTTGTTGTGTAGTGGGAATTTCATATCTTTTAAGAATATTTTGTATTTTATATGAATCTTCTTCATTTTTTCTTAAAAACTTCACTATAACTTCAAATTTTCACAAAAAATCTAAAGAATTTATGACTAACAAAAGACATGTGATTGCATCTAATTGTCTTTAAATAAATAAAATAAAAAATTCATTCATATATGGTTGCATAATGAAAACATTCAAAGTGAAGGAATTTGAAGTTAAACTATGAATAGTCTTCCCAGCCTATCATTTTATAGTTAACTAGCGTTTGGCGCTTGCTATGCTACACATTCATCATTAGAATTTTATAAGAATTTTTATGTATTAGATAGAATGCAAAACAAAAATTTCAATAAATCTTCAAATAAAAATGACTAAAATCTTTGTATGATTTTTTTATAAGTAAGCATATATTGAAATGTACAATAGAAAATTATTGAATGATGAATGAAACATATGCAATGGTAAATAATATAAAAGATACACATACATTAGAATGCATTAGAAATTTGACCCCATTGTTACAAAAATGGCAACCCAAATTGAAGAATTGAAAAGAAAAACTTATAAATTTCAAAAACTTTGTGAACAACTTAATTGTTGTGGAATCCAAAATCACTTCAATTGAATAAATTTCTCAAAATCATTTGGTAGTAGCAATAGAAAATTGAAATCATGAAAGCCCAAAGCTCACAAAAGCACAAAATCATAGAAGTGCAAAGCCAAGAGAAGCAATGGATTTGCTACCTCTAAAATATCATTCTATGGATCCTCTTTAATATCACCTTAATTGCAACAACTATATTATTTTTATAATATCGCCCTTTGTAAAAAGTGATATTACACAAGTGATTGCAAACTACTACTCTATTTATGTAATATCACATTGTGTGAAAATACGATTTCTATGTATGCATGATTGAAAATATTTTTACAAAACATTTAAAATAATTATTTTAAAGACTTATGAAAATCATTATCATGCATTCTATTCAAATATATCAAAATTTTACTAATATGTGATACAATGAATGTGTAGCATAGCAAGTATGAGCCCCTAGTATTAATGGTAGCATTTGAGATATTACAGAGGGAGTTATGATTTTAGTAGTATGATTAAAATAACTGCACCTAATTTTAATTCCTTTTTGTAACCAACTTCTTGAAACTTTTGTCTTAAATGCATTACTTTCATTGGTGGGAGTCTACGGCTACTTTCATAAACAATAATTTTCAATCATTTTTCTATTACTAAATTGATTAATTTTTTGAAATTAAATAATAATAATAATGATCAATTGCTTATTTGGACACAATAGGTGTAGACCATAGACACCTCACTCAAAAATTAGAATGATGTTGAATGATTACTATGCCATGAAATTAAAAACTACAAACTACAATAACATACTTGAATATTGCTATTTTTATATATGAGTATGACTACAATCTAATATGAATTGCAATCAAAACTTGCTCTACTAAGTCTAGTCATAATTTTATCTTAGAAGCTAGGCAAATTACTATTCCTTGAAAAGGGACATATATAGATCTTATCAATCAATTAATCATCTAGCAAATACTAAATAAATAAATAAAACACCTAATTTATACACCCACCCACCCTAAACCCAAACCAAATAAACTTTGATATTATGGCAACCATATGGCATGCTTTACAAAAAGAAAATAGATGGATGTACATCATAGATGAATAGAGAAGGTCTTTATACAAGTGAAGTGGTGGGAAGTGAAATAGCCCGTATGGAATATGTAAAGTAAGAATTCTATTCAATGTAAAATGTTTGAAACAATGTCTCCATGGCAGAACAACAAGCAAATGTCTGAAACAATGTCTACATGTTCTACAGTCAAGCTTCCATGTTAAAATTATCATGATATCCTTTCTCTAGTCAAAGGATGGATTTTAGTATAAATACATCCTCTCCATCCTTCATTCTTACTAACTTAAAAAAAATTCCTTCATTTTACCATAAAAATTTTCTTGATGGTAAATGGTAAGTTTTCCATGATTTTTGTTGAATTCAATAATCTTTCTTGTTTTTATTAGTTTGAAATGATTGTTTATTTTTTTGAGTGGGTAGTTTATTATATTACACCCCCAAAAAGTGAATTAGTTAATTCATATTACTAATTGGTAAGTATCCTCCCACACAAGCATTTGTATTTTCCAAGAGCAATCTAGCCACCAATCGATATGGGATATATTAGTGGGATTTTTGTATGTTTTGTATCCATATTCCGTATGGATATGTACATATTCTATATATATATTCGTATTCCATATCTCTAATTGTATTCTATATTTGTATCTATCTTCTCTCTCTCTCTATATATATATCTTGGAGTATCTATATCCCATAGTATCCATATCCATATTATTTATTTTTTGAGATTAACGATGTTGAAGGGGGGATTCTTGTTTAGGAGATCAACAACTCTCAATTTTCATAGAAAAGGAGGGGTGGGTTAATTGTAACCTAGAGGGGGGATGCATCATCGTAAGAGATAGTCATTGATATATTGTTCTGGGCCACAATTATTGTATACAAGTCATCATTATTACATTGATATTATGTTCTTTCACTTATTAATAGTTTCATTCTTTAATAGCATAAATTAACTACTTGAAGAAAAAAAATAACAAAATAACAAGGGACATAAGATATGAAAATTAGAATATAAATAAATAAATTGCAATATCAAAAAGATTATTAGGCTTCAAAACATACTAAGAATATAACTCAAAGCCATTTTAGAAGCCACTCAAATAACCCAAAATATTAAAGAAGACCTACATTTTAATAGGGACTCAACTCATTATACCTTAAGAAATACACAATTAAGACACTTAACACTAGAAAACAAACCACCTAAACAAACTTATATTAGAAGAAATTACTAATATGTTCAAATTAAAAAAACAATCCAACTACACAAAGGAAAAAACCCACATTAATGTAGAAGGCAATGAAAAACAAATTACAAACTAGCAATAACATACACAAAAAATTTCCCAAGGAAAATAATAAGAAACTATCAAAACACATACACAAGCCCCTACTTACTATTCAAGGCTTTATCAATTAACTCAAGTAAATCCATCAAATTTAAGCAAATTTTGGAAAGACCCATTACTAAATCTAAAAATATTCCTAAATGAAGAACTTATTCAACAAAAAGTTATAGTTAAAAAATAAAAATGCATAGATAAGTAGGTAACAACAATGAACTAGACCTTAAAACTTTAAATTATTTTGACCAAATGGACATACAAATATGATTTACAACATCTAATTTGTTTTACTTATTTTGATCAAATGAACGTACAAGTATCAATTGCTCTATATGCAAAACATAAAATATGGACATGTGGCTATACTTTCTATTAGCATGCCCTGAAAAAAATATTTAAAAAAACTTGATATAATTAAGACACAACAACACAATTTGGAAAATACACAAAATGATCATGACCAATAAAACTTCAAGATGCTTCAATCTTGTCAATGTAGAGAAATCTCATATATATATATATATATATATATATATATATATATATATATATATACCATTTAAAAAATACACATTCAAATGCAAGATGCTAAACCCATCCAAAAAAGTGGGACCAAGAGGGTAAAAATGCACGAATTTTATCCTAGGAATAAATGTAGGAATTTTTTATTTTTCACACATGAAAAAAATTATAAATTTTGAATTCATATTTGCAATCAAAGACCTCAAATTTTCTAAAAAAAAGTCAAGAACATATCCTAAGAGCAAGATTTTACTTTCATCCAAGAGAACTTGCATTTTCACTTTGTTGGTCTCACTTTGTGGAAGGATTTAGCATCTTGCCATTCAAATGCCATTTGATTCATATGCACTTCTCCTAATTATTAATTATTAATTGAATGATCTTTTTTGAAATTGATTCCAACAAATGAAATTGAACATCAGTCCATAGCTCATAGGGGAGACTAAATTCTAAAATTAAATAACAAGAAATGATAATAATAATAATAATAAAAAACTTCTCATGACATCTAACACCTTTAAAGATGAAGGTAATTGTTTTACCTAATAAGAGCATCACCACCCATTTCCTCCAAATAGAGCTAGAAAAATGGGGTGGCCGGAGCATGCAACTCTTAGACTGCTTCCATCCCCCATTCATTCCTGGAAAAGCAAACATGCCAAAACAAGACAATCTCATACATTTCTTGAATCGAGAACCAACAAACATACTAATTGATTAAAAAAATGTAAGAAATGGTCCACAGACCAACAAATCAACAAGATTTAGCATGAGTCAGCTAGCATAGCATGGTAGGGACGCTCTCTTTGTGTTTGGAGAGAAAATTGTGCCGTGTGTGACCGGGCTCTTTTTGTCCCTCCCTGGGTCCGTAGTGAACTTCTTTTTCCTCACCGTCCACACCCAAGCCAAGAAGCTTCCCCTGAACTCATTGAACTATAAAATCCAAGCTGAAAATGGGAGATGCAATTGGAGAAGCACACTGATCGGGAGATGTAGAAGCCTCCAATCCAGCTTGAGCTGTTGGAGATGGGAAGCTAAGTCTCCAAAAATTTGATTAGGTGTCAAAATAAAATAAAAATAAAAAATAAAATTTGATTCGAGTAACGTATCAAGTGAAAAACAATCTCTGCGGTGATTTGAATTCACAGACAACAAATTTGCGGGTCTTCACCCCATGAACAATCTCCGCAAAGCTAGAACACATGGCAGTATTTCTTTCATCTAATTCCTTGATTGGCGAGGATTTGAACTCACCGCAGTAAGCACAGACCTGCAAGAAGTAGGCCATGTCTTCAATGGTCCAATCCTTCACTTTGATATTGTGCTCAGTAAAATGCACGGAAGAACGCCATTGCTCAGACAGCTGCGGGGTTACTGTTGATGAATATTGAACGCCAGCCATTTTAAATGCAATTCTCTGTTTGACTTGTCGTTGGGTCTCTTTTATTCTTGGCACTTCAATGTTTGTGTTGAGAATGGGGTCAAGCATAGCCACCTTGCGCTTGTCGAATTTGATGTGTGTGGCAAGCAAGACACGCTTCACCACTTTGGAAGACGCCTCTTCTGTGACGAAGTTACCACACACAAACTGCGTCGAGATTGACCCCATGAACGTAAACAGAAACACGCGCTTCTTCCTGTTGGAAACTTTCAAGATGATCACCTTCACCAACCTCGATATCCAGTACTGCACAAACCTCCAGAGCTTGTTCGCTCCGTACGATAAGACATCCATCAAAATGATGAAGAGGCTGAACACAATGGACCAAAAATCGTAATGGCGAGCTTGGAGAATCAGAGGCCAGATGGATGCAAACCTCACGAAGTTCTGGTTCAGAAGCTCCCGAGCACTGTAATCAAAGAAGCAAACCACCTCTGGTTCTATAGCGTAGCCTTTGCCCGAGAGCACATGGCTTATGGCATCCTCGAAGCTCAACCTTCGGATGAGATGCACATTCGGCAACAACAAGTCGTCGTCTCTTCCAAACTGGACCATTCGCCTGTAGGGCTGCAACCGCACCATGTGACTCGCCCGGTGTTTGCTTGTCAAGCATGTATACGGGGTCTGAAGATCGGTACCGGTGAACGAGACCTCGACGTTACAGTCGCCAACCTCCTCGATGGTCATGCCCGGGGATTTCGAGCTGATGAAGGACTGGAGCCCTTGGTCAGTTATGGCGTCTTTGTCCACATCTAGCTCATCGTGCATCAAGATGAGCTTGCGTTTCTTGCACCACGAATCAAAGCCATTCCAAGATGACGACACGAGCACGTAAGGCAGCCGGAAAAACTTGGCGGTTCGAATGAATTGCCAGATTGAATAGGCCATCTGAAACCACAGAAGAAAAGTCTGCACGGACTTGAACTTCGCAATCACATCGGGTTTGAGGAAGCTCATGACGACAACCGAGCCGGTGTGTGATGATTCTTCGCTGCAGGCTCACGTACCTGGGTTTAAGTTCGATCTCTTCTTTACCCTAGCCTGCACACATGGCAAACAAAACCAGAGACCTAAAATCAGTTTTCCACGGCCAAATTAATATAACTGATCCACAATGCAACGGTCGAAGCCAATGTGTTATGATTCTTCGCTTCAGACCTGGCTAGACTGGGTTCGATCAGTTCGATCGATCGATCTCTTCCTTTGCAGGTAGCTAGCAACTAATCTGTAGGATTCAACTAGAAGATTTCCTAGCCTCGACAGGCATCTTTCCCGTGCATGACGAAGAGAATCATTTGGGGAGGGATTAACTCAGAACCTAGAAGAATGCGGGGAAGAATGACCGAGAGTCTAAATTGCAGCTCACATCAGTAACTCAGTAAGCGTATACAAATACGAACTAGTTAGCAAGCTGTTCAAGTGTGGAACTCGGAAGGAGAATCGGTACAGACATCGTCTCTCCGTGCCTTGCGTGCCCCAGAGCGCTTCCATATCGGTACAGACATCGTCTCTCCGTGCCTTGCGACCCCAGATCGCTTCCATATCAGTACAGACATCGTCTCTCAGTACCTTGCGTGCCCAATATCGTGAGAATCACTGTCCGTGCGAACTTGTTGGAGAGCTTTTATTATTATCTCGAGTTCTATACAGTATACAACTCGCAATGGAGGTGACTTTTCATTGTGTCAGTCATTTGAATCAGTCTGTAGAGGTGCATTGGCTGAATTTCTCTGACAAGTCAGAGAGACATAAAATAATTAAAAAGATGTTGAAGGTAGAAAGTGGCTAAACATTAGTGGATGGAGATTTGTGACTTTCCGTCCAAAAAAAGTTGGAGACGTGTTTGCTAAGCATGGTCCATGGTGGAAAAATTGATTGTTCTATAGAAGGAGAATGATGCTTAATCCACTTGCGATAAAAAATGTTTTTTTCTTGTATTGAGTTTGTGTCATGGTATCATCTAGCTCCTTGCTTTAGATTTGAACTAGTCTGCCTTGTGCCGTTGCCACAATCAAAACAAAAGCAAAACTAATTTTTTAATTTTTTAGTTAATAGAAACATCAAAATTCAATAACTTTCACACCATGTGTCCGAATACCACCAAACCAAGCCACTGCACCCCTCCTTGCCAAGAGCTTTCTGACAGTACCAAGATTGTGACCAAAATATAAGTGAAAGTAATTTTTTAATTTTTTAGAACAAAAAATAACTCAAAAATTCATAACTTTCACATTGTACGTCCAAATGCCACAAAACCAAGCCAATGCACCCCTCCTCACCGAGGGCTTTCCAACGGTACCAAGCACATGATCGGGGGATGCATGGTCCGGGAGATCTCAACGTGACAAACAAAACAAAACAAAACAAAACAAAACAAAACAAAACAAAACAAACATCATGTCTTAATAGAAGAGATTTCATTCATGAAAATGAATTTGAATTCAACTAATGGAATGAAAACTATTCTAATAGTCAATTCAACCTCATAGAAATTCTTCTTGTGAAAAATATGAAAATTGAGATTAAAAAATGAATCCATAAGTTATTTTTCCAAGGAGATACTCTAATTTCCCACAAACAAGATGCTCCCAATAACTTTCACATGACTTAATTCAAATGAAACAAAACAAAAAAATTTGTATAGGATATTTTTTTAAATTTAATAATTTATTTCAAGTTTTTGTTTTTTGTTTTTGTTGTCCTACAAACTACAAAAAAAGCTTATTATGACACAACTTACAACTTTTGCTAACAAGCATTGATTGAAATAAAAATTATATTCCCATAAAGGTATTGTATTTTTCTATCCTTAAAAATACCTTTAGAAAATAATGAGGAAAATTGAGCTCATAAGTGCTTGTCTAAATTCTTATTTGTCTTCCAAGTAGACAAGAGGTCCTTCAGAGGTTAACCCCTAAAGAACCAAGGAGCCCATTTTGGGCTTTTTGAGAACTTGGGTAGCCTTTGTTCACTTTCTAATTTGGAATTTTTGCATGAATTTCTTAGGATGAATGCTTCTCATCATAATCTACATGTGAAGCTTGTTTCTTGTCATTCCAATAAATATTGTAAAATTTAGAAGGAATTTTTCAATTTCAATGTCAAATCAGGCAACAAAAAATATATTTAAAAAATATTGATTATTTTTTTTGAATTTTATAGATTCATACCTACTCAAAAATATTGAACCATTGAACTCCAAATGATGAAGTAAAAGTTATGAAGAGTACTATTTTGCAGAAAATGAAGGATAAAAAAACATATGAAGTTGTCTTTTGCTCTTAGTTTTCAAAACTTTCAAATGAAAATAAAAATAAAAGGATATTGATTGTTCATTAGAACATTCTCACCATTGGGATTAGCAATTCTCATATTCTTCCAAAATTTATTAGCATATTAGTTATATCTTTCATTTAGTAACACCTTCTACTTTATAATTTTTTAAATATGAATATGAAAGTTTTTTTGGTTAAATTTTTTTAATATATATTTTCAACCTGTTTTCCAACTTATTGATTAAAACGCACAAGTTATAGGACATATATGTTTTTTTCCTAAAAATGTTGAAAGACAAAACTTCACCTTTTGAAAGGACTAGAAAAGTCTACATTTTGAAGTTTAGACACATTGAATTTGCAATTAGTGGGGATATTCATTCTAATATATTGAGACAATGTATTTGAATAAGTTAACCAAAGGAACCTATATTGAATCTGTTAAAAATGAATATTGATGAAGATTTTGACCTTGCTTTGGGTACAAGTATTTTGAAGCAATTTTGGGCCTCTAAACACAATGGTCCTTTAGGGATTAACCATGAAAGAATGCTTAAACAAAAAAATAGTCAATGGATAACTTTCAAGATTACTAAAGAAATGAAGAATGTACCTATTGGTCCATTCAATGGAACATTTTTGGCAAAGTAACTTGGTAATAGGACTCATCATTTCAGGGTTGAACCTACAACGACTAGACTTGGAAAAATCACTTCTTCTAATTTCAAATATACATTTGAATTAAGAGAGTATTTAATGTAGAGCTATTGTCCTAATTATGGTATTTAAAATTATCATATTTTTAAATAAAAAACTATGAGGGACATATTTCCAATACCGAATGATTTTTTGTACATTGATTTATGCAATTATTTAAGTGGGACTATTTTACATATAAAGTTTAAGTGTCCAATTTTTTCCACCCCTTCATTTTTAACAAATTTTTCCTTTGCTCTTATATATATATATATATATATATATATATATATATATATATATATATATATATATATATATATATATATATATATATATATATATATATATATATATATATATATATAATGAAACCAATAACAACCAATTCAAGTGCCATGGACCAAGTGGCATTTTTTAATAACATATTTATCATTAAACACCTAAAATCCCCTCTAAAACTATCATGTGAACATTCTAGTCAATAGGAGTATGTTTTAATTCATATGACTTCAAATATTGAAGTTAAATGGATTAAATATTCTATCATTGTATTGTACAATTTTTAGTTTGTAAAATCCAATAAGGTAAACCTCCCTATTTGTGCAATGTGACAATTTTTGCTACCTGTCATCGATATCTTACATTTACACTTAATGTTTTTGATATATATATAACTAGTACAGTGGTACAATTTTAGTCAACTACCCTCATTATAGATTTTTTTGACTATGTTCATTTTATCATCCACATAAATTTATATATTCACATCTACATTTACCATACTTTGAAATATTTACATAGCCCCTATTTGTCAAGGCTAACAAAAATTCTTAGATCTATGAAAATTATATATATATATATATATATATATATATATACAAACATAGATCTTGTAGTAGCCTTACATATTATATAAAATATCTTCCCTTTGAATTAAATGAACCATATCTTTTAATTCATATAGTTTTCTAGAAAACCAACAATGATCACTATATACGCTTAAAAGGCCAAAAAATGGCCTCTAGATGACATTCATCACCCTTGAAAGACAAAAATAAGAAATTTCATCCAATTTTTCATAACCTTAGTTGGTTATTTTTTCAAGAAGTTGGTATTAGAAATCGTTTCTTTGTGGAACTCTTGATTTTTTTTTACATAGGTGGATGCTTAACCCTAAATGCCCAAGGCCTTTTTTGAGCTAGCTTCTTAGAATTTTTTTTAATATACTTGAACAAAAAGATAACAATTTGATAAGTTTAGTCAATTTCTTTTTTCAATTGTAGACATAAAAATTCAAACTAAACATGTTAGTGATCACATGAAAAATAATAAATCACAACAATATCATTTATGGATTGAAAGATTATAATGCTTGATCATGAGGGTGTTAAAACTATGAAAGTGATTTGAAGTCTTTCAATCTTCTTTTTTCATGTCCAATTTTAAAAATTGGTCACCAAAAAATTAATGGGATTAAAGGGCATAACATGCATAACCACAATTGGTTTAAGGCTTTTCAAAATCTATTCTACAAGTTTTTAAAATGAATTTCTAAGGCAATTTTTTTTCCAAGATCTAATGTATTTGAGGCTCATTTTCAAGAACCATCAACATTAGAAAATCAAGATTTGCAATGGACACCCTTGTACAAAATCTTGAATAGAAAAAACATTCATTTTCATAATTTGATTTTTTAATCTTAAAACTAAACTTCGGAAAGAATTTTTTAAAATATAAAATAGTAATTTGATAAGGTTTTATTTAACTTCGGTGCCTTAGGCATTTAGGGGTTAAAAGATGCAATCCTCCATGATCAAGATAGTTACCAAAATGCTTGGATTATTGGACCCCAACTAATGCCTCTAAGTGCCCTAGGAGACCAAAAGTGTCCTCATATAGTCTAGAAGTCCAATTCAAAGTACTGTAACTTTTGCATCCAATGTCCAAATTCAATAAAAACTTGTTGGAAAATCTACGCTTTCTCTTCTAGTTTGTATAGTAAAATTTCAAATAAATCTAAGGAATATAGAGTTTTTTTAAGCCAATCAAAGTTCACAAATTCAATTTGAGTTCACCAAACTACATTTTGATGGTTGCAACTTAGGGGCTTGTATTTCCTTCATCTAGTTTTTGTTTTCAATCAAATTTATTGTGCTATGTTTCCCTTAAAGACTAGTTATTATGGTAAAATTTTCATGTCAATCCAAGTTGTTTTGAATGTTTGCGAGCAATTCAAAGTTCAAAATCCAAACATTTTTGGATCACAATGAACTTTGTCAGCTTGTTTCTTCTTCATATAGTGTTTGTTTTCAATAAGCTCTTTTGGAAAAGTTGCGCATACTAGTTTAGTTTGTGTGATTAAAATTTCATATTAATCCAAGAATTTATGAGTGACTAAGAAGCATTTAGTAGAAGAAAGTTCAACCTTAGATGGGTTTTTTTACATCTTTTCTTGCTATTTTTTGACATTTCAAAGCCATGTTGTAAAGACAATGAGTGAATTGAATGATATTTTTTTCATCAATGTATTTGTGTATTGATTTTGGAGCACTTCATAGTTTCAAGTTTTATCATTTGAGTAGGTTTAAAAATCAAATTTCACCTCCAAATATGTTGCTTGGAAATTTTAACATCCCTTCTCAACACTAAACATTCATAGTTGTCTTCCCCAATGTGGCAACAATTAGACAAATATGACGTTCAATACGTCCAATAGCCCCTCCGTCCGTCTAATAAAGTCTAATAAAGTCAACTTTAAATTTGACTTTCAAATAACTTTCAAATAAAACACTCTCTCTTTCCAATCTTAACATATTAAAGTTTAATTTTATTGAAGTGTCTCAATTGAATTAACACTAGTTATATTTTAAATTTTGAGTCATACTTGAAATGAGATTTCTATGAGCATTCAGCTTTGAAAAAGGTCTTATTAGACATGTTTAGACCGACAAATTGTTATACAACATACAACGTTAGACCAACAACACGACACTTGGACCTTGAAATGTGTCCAACAAAACAACTCTATAAATATTATAGTCTTACAATCTATATGGCCAAATGACTCCAAATTTGATTCACATCATTTACAATAAGTTCACTATAAGATTGTATGGTTGAGATTTCTATACCTTAGTGACAGTTAGACCTATAAAATTTCAAAAGTAATAATGTTTTTAAACCCCAAAAAGGGCTTGCAAAAACTCCTAAGAGGATGTTGGAGTGTTTTTTACTTTTTTTGGATGATTTTAGGGAGGCCTTAAGGTTGAAAATAAATCATTTTTTATCCAATTTTTTTTAGGTGGAGGTCTTTAAAATAAAAACTTAGTAAAAGGTGTTAAGTAATACTTGCTTTTGATATTTGTCTGACTTTCCTACATAAAGAAATGGCAAATCTACAGATTATTGTGTGATAAAATTTTGAAAATTTTTGCTATTTTTTCTTGATCTAGATTTTTTTACCGTAAAAATAAAATTTGATAAAACTTGATATTTTTGATGAAATGAAGCTTTATTAAGTCTAGTTTCTACTCTAATTTGAAAATTTAAAGAACTTCCAAAATTTATATTTTAAAATTGTAATTTTAACATTTGAGGTCTATATCTATGGAAATAGTGTTGATTTCTAATTTTAAAAAGACTCTACAAATTGTTTTTTACTGCAATGAATGTTCCACTCAGAAGATGTTGCCTGCCTTAGCCTTGTAATTTCCTGCCCTTCCCTTCAATTGAAAAAAAATGAGAGCCGTTGATGTGAATATTGAAAAAATAGCCCCCCCCCCTCCAATGTCGTTGATAAGATGATTAATAGAAAAACAAGTAGTTGTTGATGATGTCGACAAGGAGATGATCCAAGCCGTTGAAGAATTAGGGTTTTAGTGTGATTCCTGTGTGTGTTTGGGAGTGCAAAGGAGGTGAAAATTTCAATAGAAGGAGATATGTTTCCTTGTGTTTCTTCCTTGCTTCTTGTGTTTGCTTGCTTCTTGACAATGTCCTCAAAAGATGATTACAATGAACTCAAGGCTTTAGGAGTCTAGGGCAAAGCTTCTCGAGCACACTATAATAGGTTTGGGCGCTAAGGTGTGTGTGTTCCCATGGGTAGGAAGTTCTAAAGAAGAGGAGTTACTGCTAGGATTAGAATGGAGTATTTGCGACAAGTAAAGTAAAGATGTCCTTCAAATACAATGCTTATTGTTCTTGCATTGTACTCTATTACAAAATAAATTGTTTGGTTATTGTTTTGTCTAAACTCAAATAATTTGGAATTTCATAATTGCATTCATTGAAAATTTGCAATATGTACTTTGAATGTCATAGTGGAAAACGCACTGAAGTCTTGGCAATCGAGTTGCAAAGGATGTTTGACTATGTAAGCGAGGGATTTGAAATCTAAGCTTGTCTTATTGCTTTTTCTAGCAAAAGATGTCATTGTCAGATATGCAAACTAATGTCTTCTTCTGCACTCTAGTGTCATTACTAGTTTATTGTAAGGAATGTTTTATTAACATTGTCATAAGATTTGTGGTCTATTTGGAAAAGTACGGGGCTTCTAGTTGTGGCAAAGTTTGTGAAATGAAAAGTAAGAAAACAAAAAGACAAAAAGACCCTCTAAACAAAACCCAAAATCGATCACAAAAGTAAAAAGAAAGTAGCTCCCAACTAAAAAAGGTCACCATGATTGCTTTAGTGGTTTCTCTCAATCAAACTTGAATTTCTACACTCAAATCTACAAAATGGTAGTGCTCAAAGCCCTCTCAAGTTTGTCTACCTAAATCCCTCTAAAACTAAGTAGAAACCTCTCAAAACACAAAAGTAAAAGCAACTCTTACAAAATAGAACCACAAACTCAACTAATAACCAAAAAGTGTAGTCCAAAAATATGGTTCCAAGTTTCTAAAGCCAATATACCCAAAATACAAGTGGAAAATAAGGTGCCAACAACAATGAAGGCCAAGCCTTAATTATCCTATAAAAGGAGTCCACCCTACCAACAATATGAGACAAATGGTCCTTGAAACCTTCCAACGAGACTACCTAAAAAACTCTGGCCCTCTTTGCGAGGCTATTTATAACTTTTGAACCCATGACCTTTTTACTAAAATGGTATCTTCAAACTATAAACAACCTACATCACAACAACGCATTTTTAATAAAATTCCCCATCATTCAAAGAATTTAGCTTCACATAAAATACAACTTGCATTTTTTTTCCTTGCATAATTGACATTAAATTTTTAAGCAATCCCAATCAAGCATACCAAATTTTAGTTTCAAAAAAACAAAACTCTAATTTTTGTGAATTATTTCATTTAATAATTGTATGAAAAATATTGATAATGAATTAAATTTTTTGATTACAGAGATATGTAGAAAGCATCCATATGCACATCCCTTATATTAAAAACCCTCCATTAAGTAACAAAATCTTGAGGGGTGCACTTAGTTCTACTACAACAAACCACATGCACACAAGTGGTTTCTAATAAACTATAATTTTTATCTTCAAATTTTGAACATTGTTTACTGATGACTATGGGATTTTACTCCCAAATTTTCAAACTCAAATAAAATATGGAATGATTTCTAGAAGAGGTTAAAAATGCTCTAAAATGGCATATCTTTTTAACTCAAATGTTTTTAGAGAACACATTTAGATGATCATTGCATCAATATTCAACTCAAAATGAACTTTCTATAGAGAATTATTTTTAGTAGTTTTTTGTTCATTTTTTAGATAATTTTTTATTATATAATATAGGAGTGTGAAAGTTATTTTTCAATTCTATAGTGTATCAATAATTAATTAATTAATTAACTAATTATTATTAACAAATAAAAATATCAATAATTCTAAACATAAACTTTCAAAGTAGAAAAATCTATTCATATTTTTTTCATTTAATTTTATTTAAAATTCAAAAAATATATAGGGGGTCCAAAGTTTTGTTCACACGTGGTTTTTAATGGACACTCTAAGTGACCCCCTTGAGAACAAAATATAATCTATGAAGAGTTCAATGTGAGATGCCATATGACTAAGCTTTATAAAGTAGATATTTCTATATCGTAATTTGATTTTGGCAAAATAATTATACCATCATACTCAAAGCTACAATAGGGTGTCAATAACAATCAAATCTAATTGTATTCTATATTATCCAAAATTCTTTGAATGGCAAAATAGGGTGTCTGTAACATGGTTATCAAATACTATATATGATAGTTTGTAAAAGTTAGGTTTCAACTATTTAATGGTATGTCACAACTAAGTAGATTTTTTTTTTAATCTATTTAGGAATGTCACCTTTGTAAAAGTTGGAGTAGAATTCTTCATTTTTTACAATTGTTGTACAATTTAGTCATAATATTGTAATTGTTCACACCCAAAATGTTGACAGTAACCACAAAGGATTTTCTATCTAGCATGTGATTACTACATGAAGTTATAGGCAGATGAGGGCTAGAATTCACTATGTCAATATTGTGTAACAAGGCAATTGCAAAAATTACTTGTATTATTTTCCGTTACCTATTTTAAAGCATTATAAATTTTGTCCATAGCCTTTGCTTTATATCTCCAAAGGGCCCCCAATTCATATCTAAGGTACACAAAACTATTATACACATTAAAGATTTCTTCCATATTTATCAAAAAAAAATGTACTATTTTAAAAGCTTCCCCTACTAGATGACACCCCATTTGGTTTCTTTTGGTACTATTGTATATCCAAATAAGAAAATTTGATGCTAAAAATTGGAATTTGAGGTCATCTACAAGGATAATATAAATTGAGAAATTAGTTTTTTACAAATAGTATTTTACATCTTGCTCATGTGTTTAAAATGTGCTATCTATATAGAATTGTTTTTCATCAAGATGTAACTACTTGATTAGAAATCCCTTTATGTTGAAAAATATGGTTATTAATTATTTTTATTTATTAATTTTTTTTTTTAATATTTTCAAAAAATACAAACATGAAAATATCCCTGGGTGGAAGTTATTAGAAAACTATGTGAGGACTAATGTAGGTTGCCATTAAATGTTTTGTAGTGAAAATTATAAATGAAGTTTAATTTCTATTCAACTTGAAAACTTGAAAAAAATTCCTGAAATTCAATATTTTTTTGTAATTCAAACTTTGGACTTATAACCATAGTCCTTTAATTTCCTATTATACAAAGACACAATCAATTTGTTTTCACTCCATGATATTGTACACTATCACATACGCCCATGGAGAAATTTTCAGATTTTGGAGCTAATTTTGTGTTTCATTTGAATTTTCTTCATTGTTTCTTAAGTAAATCATGATAATTTCAAATTTTCACCTTAAAAAAAACTAAAAAATTTATGACTTCTAGAAAACAAGTGATTTCATCTCTGGAAAAAATTTTAAAAAATAAAATTTCAAGTATAAATAGTTACAAAATAGGAACATACAAAGTGAAGGGGTATTGAAGTTCATTTGGGGGTCATACTTGTGTTGCAAGGCCATTTCTGTTGCTGTGTGTTTCTGTTGCCACTCGTTGAGCCAAGCTCTGGGATTCAGCAGCTCTTGCAGTTGCCTCCCATTTGGTGTGATTCCCAGAGCATGACGCCCTATTGCTGATCAATTCCAGACCATGGCTTGCCTGCGCCACTCCTCGCACCTCCTCCCCTGCACCACCTTCTCCCCCTCGCAACCCAAAATAAACCCTTCCACCACCATCTCTCTCTCATGTCAGTACTCCTCTCATTCTCATTTCACGCCTACTTGATTCAAATTGCGTCTTAATTCTCTCATTTGCCATTTCGCAATTCCATTGTACTCACCCTGTTTTTTCTTGCCGCAGGTTCCACTAGTGGTCGACCAATCTCAATTTCATCTACTCGATGGCGCTGTCACTCCTCGCCGAGCGATTCTAGGCAGCTGCCAAGTGTAATTGATGAGGTTCACTTCCAATTTCTCTCTGAACTTGGGGTTGAGATTCATGGGGTTTAAGTCTTTTTGAGTAGGATTTGCTTTTGATCAAATTGCAGTTGTTCGTTTTGACCAAGACGTGCAATGTTCTGCATTGATTCTCGTGCTGTAGAATTTGGTTCTGTGTGAGTTCTTGATTTTAGGGTTTTACGGTGTGGTTAATCGAAACTCTAAACCGTGAAATCTTGGGTTTGGGATCCATTTCTGTGATGTTGTCTAAGTTGCAGCTTTTCGGTGTAACAGGAGTGGCAGAGAGAGCGGCGAGAGGAAACGCGACAGCGGGAGAAGGCGCGTCAGGAGGAAAGAGACGTGGAAGCTGAGAAGGAAGCTGAGTACCGCAAAATTGGCAGCCAACTCAAGGATTATCCCGAGGAGGATGTCAAGGAAGCGCGAAAACTTGTGGTCACTTTGATCAAAGCAGGAGAAGATGTGGAGGAGGTAAACGTCTTCTGGGTGATTGAATTCTATTTCAAAAGCTTGTCATTGCAATTTTCGCAGAGGTTCTGCTATTTCCGATTGCAGCGAATTTGTAGTGAAGATGCTGCTTCAGCAATGTTGCACGAGAGAGGCAAATGTGGATATGTTGAGGGACGATTCTAACGTGACCTAAAATGGTCCAAGGGGACAAGAGGACTATCAGTAGATATGCTGCTTTGGGGATAGCTTTTGGCTTTAGTCAGCTCAGGGTTTAGGGTTTAGTTGATTGGAGAGGATTTACTACTCTCAAATACCACCATAAAATGGAATTTTTGAGAGGGAACTAAGGGTACCCGACACTTAAGCGTTGAGTATTGTTAATGTGGTTAAATTTTTATATATTCTTGTTAGAAAGTCAAAGAGGATTTCAACGCACCAAAGAATGCCTTATCTGGATACTTTACACAAAGTATCCAAAGGGTCTAAAGTTTTATCGATACCGACACGAGTCCTGATGTTAGGTGGTGTACGTTCTCCAATTCAATATTTATTTATCATGCAAGATTTTAGGGTGTCGCATTTAGACACGAACCGCAGTTAGGTATCTCTACTTTATGATGCAATTTGAGCTAGACTTCATTCTCAAGTCGTTTAGTGACTTCTCTCTCCTCATTATTCACTATCTCTTGGGAAATTACTGTTGAGAGGTTGATCATGGAGCTAAGCTTATCTTACACCGACTTACCAAAGTTCGCCGATGCAGATGATCGAAAAAGCTAGCGAAAGTGGAGAGCTCACCCCTCTTGTACTGCTCGTAATTCGAAACCGTTTGGAGTTGGCTCGTCAAGATGTATGGTCCCTTCTCTATTATTTTTGTTGCGTTTTTGTAGCTTGTGAATGACTACTCACATAGGAAATTCAAGCTCTGAATTTGCAATTGCCGTCTGTGGCAATCCGTTCTTATGAGTTAACTTGTACTCTGGATGAGCTTACAGGATGAAAGAGATGCAATTCAAGCTCTTGATTTGTTGTACCGCCGAGTGGAGGTAATTCCAGGGTCAAAAAACTTTGCCTGCCACGCAGTTCCGGAATCTTCTTTGCGTCTTTGAAACCTGTCCTCTTTACCCTCGTGGCTTCTGTGCTTGTTTCTTCCGAGTTGAATCGGCATACTCAGGGTCCTTAGACAGTGTATTCAAGTGACCTTTCTGTTTATGCCTACAGATGGAAATCCTTCAAAGTGAGGCGAGCATGGCTATGCAACTTCTTAATCAACTACTAAACCTGCACGATGGTTTCAGCCATGAAGAATGGTTGCGACGTGCTCGAGCAACTATGCTTCAGATTTTCCCTCCTGAGGATGCGTTTACGACAGTGCTTGATTTAGAGAATGTAAGAACTCCTTTCCTTATTATGGACACCTTACTCCTAGGTATGGAGATGCAAAGAATTGTAGTCTTATACTTCAGAAATGCATCAACGGAAAGGTTTTCCGCTGGACATGCCGAGGGACGTCATGTAAAGATATACCTGTCATGCGCCTGTTTTCTTTCTCCGATTAGACTTTTCTAGCCTGCCTGCAACGCCATGCACGAGTGCTCTTTTGGCTTTAAACATACCCATATAAACCAGAGGTTCCTCTTTGGATCACTTTAAGCATTCTAACATATTTAGGAGTGTGCTTTCATTGGAGGTCTGTGTAGAGCTGTGGGAGATCACTTTGGGTACAAGAGTCAAATCTGTTGAGATACAATATTCAGCACTAGTTATAAATTTCTTATGCAATCATTCAAAGTTGGAGGTTGTCAACCATCTCTCATCTTTCTGAATACCTTCGTGAAACTACACTCTGCTTCACGGAGCTCATCTGATCTATATTTCTAGCTGAAGTCTGAGTCTTGAAATGCGCTGTGGTTATGACATTGTGCTGTTGTCCAGCACATGGGCCCGATTGAGATACCGGAGGAGGATGACTTATTACTCCGGATAGACTTCATAAGGGAAGTGGACGACCTACTTTTGGAGCTCGAAGCTGCTGCTACCGAGATAGAACCTGTGTCGGGACTGAACGCTGAGTCAGTGGCTATTCGCCTTCGGCAAGAGGAAAAGATGAGAGCCATACAGCAAGTGAAGGACTTGAGGCATGCAGCGGCAACATTGAACATGTGACTTGTAGCTTGAAACACAAGTTTGGTATTGAATGGTTAGTGCCTTCGTCCCTGAATTTGGGATTCTGGACACGGTTCTGATGTGCAGTGTTATATTTAATGTTCGGATCCATGAAGGTTATTAATGCAGTAACCATTTACAGAGTGATGGTTTGGCTAGTTCTCGTGTCACTCGTAATGTCCTATGGACTTTGATGTGGACCCTGGAATGAACAGACTCTTAGCGGACACGAGATAAGGAAACCGCACCTAAAAATGTCTGAAAAAGCATGAGCATGGTTTTGTTGGATCTTGTTGGGAGTCTGAAAGTGGATTCCAGATTCTCTTTGCATGCATTTTTTGGAGAAAGTGTTGAAAATAGGTGTATCCAAAATATTGGGGGAATGAATCTGTAGGAGTCCATTTTAGAAACTTCCCACTCAAGTGGAGTTATCTTGCACTTTATCTTGCATTGAAGAACCCGAGTTATTTCTCTCTAGCGATTTGACTGAAGTCGTCATCCTCAGTTGTAATCCTCACAGGCAATGAAATGCATTTGTTCAATCTCAACCGTAAATGTGCTGAGACATTGCTCATGCAGTTTGTCTGCGTCTGGTATGCAAGGTTGTGAATATTGTAGCTTAAGTCCTTTGATACGCTAGAAAGATCCTTTGTTGAGTTTACGGGAGAATTTGAAGCATAAATTTATCAGGTAACTGCACACATTGTGCTTCAAATAATGTAGTTGGATTTGGTGAGAAGCATGGTTCCTATTGAATATAGTTGGATTTGGTGTCAATCAGTTGTTGATTGGCCACTAGTAGAATGAATGACTATTAACGCAAAATGCCTTTTGCTAATGACAGGTATACTTCATTCTGTATAAAAAAGTGCTCATTTTACCTTCCGTTGTTTCTTGTGCAAGTGTTTTAAGATCTCAAGCAATTGATATTATGTTTGGCAACGGCAAAGCAGGTGAGGATAGTAACCTCCCTCGCAGCTTACTTTCAGTAATTGTTCATAACCTGGTTTGCTTCGCGATTACCTACCGTATTCCATGATGCCACCAGAGCCAATACAGAAAATAAGGTCAATCTGCATCTCCGGCAGGGAAGTTTATTTACAGAAGCAACAAAGTTTACACAGTTTCATACGATGTCTAGTAGGCTAACTGGCATGACACGCATACTTCCTGCTACTGATACGAACCATTCCATAAAACACATCTTTTTCTTGGCACATTCACTCACTTCTTCTCTACAAATCTGTCAAGGAACTCATCCACCGTAACATACTTGAAGTCAGGGTAGAGTTCATTGGCATCCACATCACCAGGACCCAGAGGGAAGACGTCGTGACCTGACGTCAGATTCAGGTACAGTGCTTGAAATAGGTTGGCTGGCATGCTTAACCCTGGCCATGAAACACACTCCGGCACGTCAGAAAATGATTCACGACTGAATACAAAATCCCCTATGTCACTAAGTTTAGCATAACTTCTACCCCAACAAATTTGTAGCTACAAAATCTGGGAATATTACACTTTGATCTTTACCAGCACTTTTAGCAGCTTGAGCTAATTATGGAAATCACATTGAGGGCCACTGACTCTTCACTGTCCTGAAGGCATTGCTGTAGGACCTTGAATGAACAGACTCTTACCTGTTTGAATGTTTAAATACTTTGTTGAGATTCTTCATATTTTGGATTGTCATTGTAGACAGAGAATATGTACTATGTAGTATCTCGATTCCATGGAATTACTCATACAGGAAGGTTCTGTACGAAGAGAGAGAAACAGAGAGTGAGAGACTGACCCTCAATTTGCTTCTCCACGTCGGCCTCGGAAACGTAAGTCTTGTTCAGGCTGTGACCCAGTTTCTTCTCCCAAAGCGCCACCAAGCTGTTGAAGCTAAGTACATTGGTGGGGGGGCGAATCACCAGCTGCTTGTTCAGAGTGCGCGGATCATCCACGGCCTTGAGTGCCACTTTTCCTATGTCCTCCTGGGTGGTGGTCACAACTGACAACGAACCAACACATTCGTATTAATTTTTGCAATGGAATTAAAAAAAACTAACTCATTCAGCAGAGAACACAACCAAGCATTGGATATGGAACGCGCGGTTATTTCTCTCATCATCTTGTCTGGCTGGACAAGTAAGAAGATTATCAGACATAGCATCACGTTGTATTTCTTAGTCAAGGGCGTCCTCATGAGTTCTTGCTCTATTGAACCCCACAGTACTCCTTTGCCCCAAAATAATTCCGTGGTTTGAAAACATTGGTTAAAACAGGCTCAGTTTGGAATTGCACTAGAAAAAACAAATATGCAGACAGCAATTTCTCACCCTACAGTTTTATAATGGTACACATACTATAAGCATACAATACTATAACACATACTATAAGCACACGGTACCATTTTTAACAAAATCTGAGGCTTATATTAACTAGTGTTCTCAAACCACGGAATTATTTTGGGGCAAAGGAGTACGAGTTATAACCCTCCCCTTTTCGAAGTGATACATCCACGCAAATCATTCAACTTGGCATTAATGTGTTCTTAGATCTTTGATTGAACAAATCCAAGCATTAAAGTCATATTCGATCAAGCGAAAATAGAACCTCATTACGGAAATAACATCCCTGGCATGGCTCACTATGTTGTTTCTCATGACGAGGCTCTACTTTCAAGTTACCTGCTCCATTCGAGAAAGAAAGAAAAATAAAGATTTGAATGGTCTTTACGGAGGTCAATTGTTGTAAGCAGAATTTCAAGGAGGGGTAACAGACCAGGCACGTACGTTTTCCTTCGCCGGATCCGAAGATGGTGATGTTCTGCTGGGGAGGCTTGAGATCGCCACTGAGGAGGATGTCCACTTGCGCCAGAGGGGCAATAATGAACTCCGAAAAGGCGCTGTTGCACACGATGGTGTACGGAATGCCGGACTCACGAACGGCCTTGCGGATGGCCCGCTTGGGCGCAAACACGGGTTCCAGCACAGCCGGTGCATAGTCTTTGGGCGACTCCACATCGCTCCCAAACTCCGACGGCAAGAAACGCTGCAAAAGCCACACAACAAACAAGTCAGAAATCCACACAGTTGATTTCTGAACATTTCAGAATATTCTTGAGCAGATGGGAAGACCATCGTTGCAGGAGCGAGTTATGTATAGGCATTTGTGGAGCCAAAAGAATGTCGGAGAGAGTAATGGAAACAGTCAAAGGGTTAGGAAAGAATGGAGATGTGAAGAACCCAAAACTATATACCTTTGCAGATTGAAGAAATCTTGCTCAAGAATATGGCCATGGATTCAAGAATGTTATGAATGTGTGATGGGATTCTTGTGAAGTGTTTATTGACGAATTATTTACCTTGATGTGCCCCACTTTCTTGATTGCTTCAATAAGCTTGAGCTGGCCATCCAAGAGAGCCGAGGCGCCCAACGTGGAGATGACCACATCCACTTGCTTCAATGCCGCCACCAGACTCGCCTGGTCGTCCAGATCCCCCTGCACAAGTGAATCATGAGCGGCACCCACTTGTTACCGCCGAAACTGAAAGATTCTCGAATACTCGAACGAACAATAGCGTACTATCTGACATCGGGTTCCTGATGACCATGGAAATTTTCTTCTAAAGAACTTGCGAGGTATTCAAACGACTCAGACAAACAACGACTATTTACTATTTCGATGATCTTGGGCGTCACTTGTCAATGGAATTTCTGCTATTGAAGCTGCGAAATTCATAAGAGACTCAGATGACCAGCACTGCACTAAATCGAGCTTGGGTGCAAGATTGCCATAGGTTCTTTAAATGAAGCTGGGGAATTCTTAAATGACTCAGATGAACAACGTCAAGGTACTGATTCGATCTCGGGCGCCGCATATCAATAGAAGTTCTTCTATTGAAACTAAAAAATTCATAAAAGACTAAAATGAAAAACGTCGACGTACAAATTCGATCTCGAGGGACAGATGTCTACAAAATCTCATTTTAAAAAATTAGGAAAACTGAAGACTCAGATGAACAACACTGTACTAAATCGATCTTGGTCGCCACATGTCAATTAAATTTCTTCTAACGAATCTCTAAAAATTCTTAAGAGACTTCACCGTCAGTGCCCAAATTCAATCAAGCCAAGAGCAGCAGTGTACTCGACATTACATGAAGCGCGACGGCTCCTTGCGCGGTGAAAGAATCGAGTAGCTCCTTCTTGGCCCCCGTGGCGGCCGCCCCCTGTCGCACAAGAAGGAACGTGGGATGGCCCTGCTCGATGCTGGCCTTGACCAAGTACTTGCCCAAGTCCCCCGTCGCCCCCACCACCAGCACCCGACTCTTCCCCATGGTCACAAATGCACGGCCCCTGCAAAACCTTGTCTCCCCTACAACACCCCACCTCAAATGCACACTGGATCAATGGCAAACAAAACTCAAAAACACCAATGCACAGCCATCAACTGCACAAAACTAAAATGCACAGCTAGCCATCAATTACAGACAACCCAGATTCACAACCATCAATTGCAACCAACTCGAATGCACAACCATCAGTTGCAGCAACCCAAACACACAGTCCTCAATTGCACGGCCATCCATTGCAAACACCGCAAATGCCCAGCTAGCCATCGATTGCAAACAACGCAAATGCACACCCCCAATACACAGCCATCCTTTGTAATCCCCCCAAATGCGCAATTCGAGTACCGACTAAAAAGCCTTGAACTCAACCGTACCTGGTGTCGCTCACACGGTTAGCGCACTGAAGCAGTAGTATTGTGCAATTGTGAAGGTTTTCGATCATGAAATGGGGATGTGTTTGTTGGGCACTTATAGTGAGAGTGAGCAGTGTATGGGTAGTGTATGGGTAGTGTATGGGCGTGGAATTTGCAGGCTGGGTTTCCTCCGAGAATGCAGGTTCCGGGGGATTTTCGTGAAGCCTGATTTCAGGGGAAAGAGAAAGCTCGGGCGCATCGCCGGGGGCACTACTGTCGTCGGTAGGCTTGGATCATTCATGATTCGCAGGTGCCAGGGCATCCGTTTGGCGGAAGGGGACTGATGCCGTTGGGAGGCTCGTAAGGTGCACTTTTCATGAAGCAGCTTTCGGATTGACTTGTTGTGACAAACCCACTATTTTTTAATTTTTTATGCAAGGGCGAGGGCTACACTAATAATGGAACTTAGTGTTACTTACCCTCCCATAGTGTGTAACTTACTCTAATTCTCATTTAGTGTTCATATTGAATACTAATTTAGTGCAAAGTGAACCATCTTGCCAATTTAATTTCGTTTTGGGAGGGATGAAAATTTAGTTGACCAATAGTGTTCATGTTGTCATTTTCTATTACCAATATTGTCGCTATGCATTTTTAGAGTTTGTAATTAGTATTGTACACACTAGATTTCAATATGTGCACCTGGCATTATCATCTCTACACCTAAAAACCACCACCTTGGTTTTGTTGCCCCTTGAAGTATGTGCATCCATAATCATCCATCTCCCAAATGCAACACCTACATTTGAACCAAAAAACAACACAAAAAACTAGATATTGATGACACAAGTTAGATGTATACATTCTAAACATGAGTCTATAAGAGCCTAGTGTTGGATTTTGGGTATACCTTTAATACCGTTTCTTTGAAAATTCATAACTTAATATTCATACACTGATCAAATAATGCATGAACCAATATGTTGGAATTGCCTTTCCCTTGCCAATAAGATTGGCAAAAAAATAATTTTATGTAAAACTATAGTTGTAATTTGTGTTGATTATAGGTGTACATGCCTTCCGAGGTGGGTCATTGAAAGTTAGAGAACAATGTATTTTTACTGGAATGATTTGGAGGGGCCGAGCGAGCCAGGGGGGCCGGGGATAGGGCCCAGTAGTGGATATTTCAATTTATCAGTTGTTAAATTAGTCATGCACTGACCATTTCAATTTATCAGTTGTTAAATTAGTCATGCACTTTTCACTGCCAGCCGTGGGTGGTGAATGGTTCTGTTGTCAGATGCAGTACAGGTTCAATGTATTGGGAGAGCTCTACAGTAACTTAATTCTTGGGACCAAATCCAACTTTACTGGACAATACTTTGGCCACATATTAAGTATAAATATCTCTTCTATTCTCTTCTATTAAGACAGGTGATTTGTTTTGTTTTGTTTTGTTTGTCACGTTGAGATCTCCCGGGCCGTGCGTCCCCCGGTCGCATGCTTGGTACCGCCGGAAAGCCCTCGGCGAGGACGGGTGCACCGGCTTGGTTTTGTGGCGTTCCAACTCACGGTGAAAAAGTTATTGAATTTTGAAGTATTTTTATGAACTAAATAATTAGAACATTAGTTTTACTTATATTTTGGTCACAATCTTGGTACCGTCAGAAAGCCCTTGGCGAGGAGGGGTGCACGAGCTGTGTTTTGTGGCATTCCAACTCACGGTGAGAAAGTTATGCATTTTTGAGTTGTTTTTGGTTCTAAAAAATTAGAAAATTGCTTTTACTTTTGTTTTGACTGTGGCAATGGCTTAAGACACATGTACTTCAGCGAGGAGGGGTGCACTGGCTTGGTTTCATGGTGTTTGGAAGTACAGCATGAAAGTTATGCATTTCTGAGTTATTTTTTATTTTAAAAAATTAGAAGATTACCTTTTCTTATATTTTGGTCACAACTTTGATCTCTTGGCGAGGAGGGGTGCACAGGCTTGGTTTTATGGCATTCCAACTCACAGTGAGAAAATTATGGATTTTTGAGTTGTTTTTTATTCTAAAAAAATTAGAAAACTACTTTTATTTCTGTTTTGATTGTGGCAACGCCACAGGGCACTCTAGTCTTTTCTATTAAGACAGGTGGTTTGTTTTGTTTGTTTGTTTGTTTTGTTTGTCATGTTGAAATCTCTCGGACCGTGCATCCCCCGGCCGCTTGCTTGGTACCATTGGAAAGCCCTCAGCGAGGAGGGGTGCACCAGGTTCCGTGACCTTCCGACGTACGGTGTGGAAGTTGTGCATTTTCGAGTTATTTTTGGTTCTGAAAAATTAAAAAATTACTTTTTCTTATATTTTGGTCGCAATCTTGGTACCATCGGAAAGCCCTCGACAAGGAGGGGTGCATGGGCTTGGTTTTGTGGCGCTTTGACTCATGGTGAGAAAGTTATTGAATTTTGAAGTATTTTTATGAACTAAAAAATTAGAAAATTACTTTTTTTTATATTTTAGTCACAATTTTGGTACCGTTGGAAAGCCCTTGGCGAGGAGGGGTGCACGAGCTTTGTTTTGTGGCATTCTGACTCAAGGTGAGAAAGTTATGGATTTTTGAGTTGTTTTTCGTTCTAAAAAAATTAGAAAATTACTTTTACTTATGTTTTGATTGTGGCAAAGCCACAGGGCACTCTAGTCTCTTCTATTAAGACAAGTGGTTTGTTTTGTTTGTTTGTTTGTTTGTTTGGTTTGGTTTGTTTGTCACGTTGAGATCTCCCGGACCGTGCATCCCCTAGTCGCGTGCTTAGTACCATCGGAAAGCCCTCGGCGAGGAGGGGTGCATCGGCTTAGTTCTGTGGCCTTCCGATGTATGGTGTGGAAGTTGTGCATTTTCAAGTTATTTTTTATTCTAAAAAATTATAAAATTACTCTTACTTATATTTTGGTCACGATCTTGGTACCATCGGAAAGCCCTCGGTGAGAAGGGATGCACGGGTTTGGTTTCGTGGTGTTCCGACTTACGGTGAGAAAGATATTGAATTTTGAAGTATTTTTATGAACTAAATAATTAAAACATTAATTTTACTTATATTTTGGTCACAATCTTGGTACCGTCAGAAAGCCCTTGGCAAGGAGGGGTGCACGAGCTTAGTTTTGTGGCATCCAACTCACGGTGATAAAGTTATGGATTTTTGAGTTGTTTTTGGTTAAAAAAAATTAGAAAATTACTTTTACTTTTGTTTTGATTGTGGCAACGCCACATGTCACTCTAGTCTCTTCTATTAAGACAGGTGGTTTGTTTTATTTGTTTTGTTTGTTTTGTTTGTTTTGTTTGTTTTGTTTGTCACGTTGAGATCTCCTAGACCGTGCGTCCCCCGATCGCGTGCTTGGTATTGTCGAAAAGCCCTCGGCAAGGAGGGGTGCACCAGCTTGGTTCCGTGGCCTTCCGACGTACGGTGTTGAAGTTGTGCATTTTTGAGTTATTTTTGGTTCTAGAAAATTAGAAAATTACTTTTATTTATATTTTGGTCGCGATTTTGGTACCATCGGAAAGCCCTCAGTGAGAAGGGGTGCACGGGCTTGGTTTCGTGGCGTTCCGACTCACGGTGAGAAAGTTTATGCATTTTTGAGTTGTTTTTGATTTTAAGAAAATTAGAAAATTACTTTTACTTTTGTTTTGATTGTGGCAACGCCACAGGGCACTATAGTCTCTTCTATTAAGATAGCATGTATGTTTTGTTTTGTTTTGTTTGTTTGGTTTGTTTGTTTGCCACGTTGAGATCTCTCGGACTATACGTCCCCCGGTCGTGTGCTTGGTACCATCGGAAAGCCCTTGATGAGGAGGGGTGCACCGGCTTGGTTTCATGGCGTTCAGATGTACAGTGTGAAAGTTGTGCATTTTTGAGTTATTTTATGTTCTAAAAAATTAGAAAATTATTTTTTCTTATGTTTTGGTTACAATCTTGGTACCGTCGGAAATCCCTTGGCGAGGAGGGGTGCATGGTCTTGGTTTCGTGGTGTTCCGACTCACGATGTGAAAGTTATTGAATTTTGAAGTATTTTTATGAACTAAAAAATTAGAAAATTATTTTTACTTATATTTTGGTCACAATCTTGGTACTGTCAGAAAGCTCTCAATGAGGAGGGGTGCACAAACTTTGTTTCATGGCATTTCGACTCATGGTGAGAAAATTATGCATTTTTTAGTTGTTTTTGGTCTAAAAAATTAGAAAATTAATTTTATTTTTGTTTTGACTATGGCAACGACATAGGGCACACTAGTCTCTTCTATTAAGACAGGTGGTTTGTTTTGTTTTGTTTTGTTTTGTTTTGTTTTGTTTTGTTTTGTTTGTCACGTTGAGATCTCCCGGACCGTCCATCCCCCGGTCGCGTACTTGGTACCGTCGGAAAGCCCTCGACGAGGAGGGGTGCACCGGCTTGGTTTCGTGGCGTTCTGACGTACGGTGTGGAAGTTGTGCATTTTTGAGTCATTTTTGATTCTGAAAAATTAGAAAATTACTTTTTCTTATATTTTGGTCGCGATCTTGGTACCGTCGGAAAGCCCTCAACGAGAAGGGGTGCACGGGCTTGATTTTATGGCGTTCCGACTCATGGTGTGAAAGTTATTGAATTTTGAAGTATTTTTATGAACTAAAAAATTAAAAAAATATTTTTTCTTATATTTTGGTCACAATTTTGGTACAGTCGGAAAACTCTCGATGAAGAGGGGTGCATAGGCTTGGTTTTGTGGGATTCCGACTCACAGTGAGAAAGTTATGGATTTTTGAGTTGTTTTTGGTTCTAAAAGAATTAAAAAATTATTTTTACTTTTGTTTTGATTGTGGCAACGCCACAAGGCACTCTAGTCTCTTCGATTAAGACAGGTGGTTTGTTTGTTTGTTTGTTTGTTTGTTTTGTTTGTCACGTTGAGATCTCCCGGACCGTGCGTCCCCCACTCGCGTGCTTGGTACTGTCGGAAAGCCCTCGGCAAGGAGGGGTGCACCGGCTTGGTTCTGTGGCGTTCAACCGTAAGGTGTGGAAGTTGTGCATTTTTGAGTTATTTTTGGTTTTGAAAAATTAGAAAATTATTTTTTCTTATATTTGGGTCGCAATCTTCGTACTATTAGAAAGCCCTCAGTGAAGAGGGGTGCACAGGCTTGGTTTTGTGGCATTCCGACTCACATTGAGAAAGTTATCGATTTTTGAGTTGTTTTTTGTTCTAAAAAAATTAGAAAATTACTTTTACTTGTTTTGATTGTGGCAACGCCACAGGGCACTCTAGTGGGGATCTAAAATATGTAAAGGTCAATGCCACCAAATGCAATATTTGATTTTTTCTTTTTCTTTTTTTGGGGGGGACACAAGTACAATGCATATTTGATTTGAGTTTGGACTTTGCTACCTAACCCCTGAGCGCCTAGTGCCTCAAATATGGCCTCTCAAAACTCAAAGATCTCCTTGTTTGACCATTATAATCTTTTCAACGGTACGATCAAAGGATGTGTCTCTTTTCCTATAGCTCTGGCCCTATTTCTACTATCAATCAGTACAGTCAATTTATGTGGATCTCATTTTACGTGGTAGTTTGATTGGAACGAATTGAGAAGGGTCTGGATTTTAGCAAATATGGTCTGGGTGCTCAGGGGTTAAACCCTAAACGTCCGGATTCTTCTCTAGAATTGACGATTTAGAGAAAATCATTATAAAGTGCTATTTTGAAGAATTATTTTAGAAGTGATATACAAAAGAAAGTTGTAGATTTTGAATTTTAGATTCCATTTGTATGGTTAGATTCACCAATGCTATCACCAATATTTTTCTATAAATTTGAAAAGGGAAATTTCAAAATTCCTTCTAATTTTGATTACAAGCAAAATATTATCATTTTTTGAGCAAAACTTATTGGAATGGATTCAAAATGAGGTCCTCTTGACATGGTGATTTTTTGAAATTTTTGTTCTTTACATCTATGACTTCATTTTTGCAAATCTAGTTTTGAACTAGAGTCAATGCAATTTGACCTCTTGACATACTTCCACATTTGTAATTTTAGAAAAATTGTATTTAGTAACATCAAATCCAACCATTAAGTTAGACAAGAACTTAATAAAATATCATAAAAAATTATGATGACTTTCATCCAAGCAGGAACAACATAGAAACAAGAACTTTAATTTGTTCATTGTCCAAAAATGGACATTGGAGCACTCTAAGGTTAAGGTAGTCATGTGGTTATTGTTATTTCATGGGTTCACACGTTAATTACAATTTATCGCATCATTACGATGCATTTCTTTACATCGTTACGATGCAGTTGCAAGTAATGTATTGTAACAATGTGATAATGATGTGAAGTAATGCATTATAATGATGCAATAAATTGTAATTGATGTGCGAACCCATGAAATAATGATAATTGTTGACAAACCATAGGGTCTAAACTTTGTAATGTAGTTCATCTTTTTCATAGGTTTCTGTAGACATAAATATTTTTAGATCATTTTCTAGAGAAAGGAAAATAGGTGTGGAACTTAACACAACTATAGTTTTGTATTTTTCCAAGAATTTTTAAATTACTTATAAATTTTCAAAGATTTGGAGTATAGACACCTATTTGTGACCATAGGTCTCCCAAAATGCGTCCACTTTCAACTTGTAAATAGATGTGTGGAAATCAAAGACAATGATTGGCTCTTGCAATAGAAAAACAATTTTTCCTCGATTCATTTAATTGCTAAAGTGATTCATTTAAGGATCACCTCATCTCCATTCTCTAACTAATAATAGGGGCAGTTTTAGAACATACTATTGTAACCCTTAACCCCTAAACATCTAGAGTCTTTTCTAGAATTCATGATTTGAGAAAAATCATTATAAAAGTACTATTTTGAAGAATATTTTGGCATTCACATACAAATAAAAGTTGTAGATTTTGAGTTTTAGATTTCATATATATAGTTAGATTCACCAATGCTATCACCAATATTCTTTTTATAAATTTTGAAAGAAAAATTTCAAAATTTCTTCTAAATTTGATTACAAGTAAAATATAATAATCTTTTGAGTGAAATTTGTTGGTATGGATTTGAAATGAGGTTCTCTCTATAAGGTAATTTTTTGAAATTTTTGTGTTCTTTCAATCTATGACCTCATTTTTGCAAATTCAATTTTGAATTGGAGTCAATGCAATTTGGGCTTAGTCAACCACTTCACATACTTCCACATTTGTAATTTTAAAAAAATTAGAAAAATATGTACTCTAGTAACACCAAATCCAACCATTAAATAGGACAACAATTTGATAAAGTATCTCCACAAATTAAGATGACTTCCATCTAGTAGTAATGAAAATGAAATAGTGAGTTTCAATTTGTTAGTTGTCCATAAATTGAATGTCACAGCGCTTCACAATCAACCCACAAACAACGCTCCGGTTGTTTTTTGGTCAATGAATGATAAGGAATCCTTTTATGTGGAACAAAAGTGCAACTATTCATCTTCCAAATTTTGTGTAAAAAAAAAAATCTTCTACAGTAGTTTGACTTCCAATGAGTACTTTTAGATTTATTTAAGCCATTATTTCACACGGTACCAAAACACATGATTTCTACAATCATCAATGTGTCCTTTAAGGATTAACCCTTGAATGTTTGGCTAGTAACCATGGAAATCATCCCTTTTGGTACTATATGACATCATGTACTTAAACCAAAAATGTCATTGGAGGTCAAACTATTGTACATGATTTCTACCTTTTGTACAAAATTCCAAGGATGAATAATAGCACTTATGTCTTACACGGAGAGATTCTTTGTCATTCATTGGCCGAAAAATGGCCTAATCGTCATTTAAGGGGTAAAAGACATGGCCCCCTATGGCCAAGGTAGTCACCAAATTTTTTAGATTATTGGACCAATAAGTACATTATTTAGTTCTCCAATGAATAGTCAGGTCATCTATCAAGACACTTTTAACCTCAACATTATTTAAGGATTCATGTCGAAATGCTAGAAGGTTGGCACTTATACATTTTATTTTAATTTTTAGAACAAACAGGGCAGACTTGATTCAATGTTTGGAAAGAACTACTAGTTAGTTCATCGTTAGCTCATGGAATTGGGAATAAAAGGTTTCAATTTGAAAACATTGGAAAAAAAATCCAGTGAAAAGATCTACAAAGTTGATATTATAATCCAAAGCATTTGTTTATTTATTTTTAAATTTGATACTTGTACTAGAGAGGATAATTTTGAAACGCTTTTGGTGAAAACATAGTGAAGGAACTTTAGGGTTAAGCTTTATCTATTTTTCTTATTGTTTGTGAAGGAATTTTGAACTCTATGGTAGAAGGAATTAATCCTTCTGTGAACTTTGTATTTTCTAAATGTGGCAAAGATTGGTACAAATCAAGATTACCATTAAATTTTGTGGTCAATCTTTGCCACATTTAGAAAATACAAAGTTAAATTACCTTTAAATTTTTGAGCTCCAGCATAATACAAACTCAATAGTAAAGATCCCTTTGGGGCAAGAGAGAGTCACAAGGGATTTGTTTTTCAGGTAGGCTATTGTAAATTCCAGGATGTTTCATGTTATTAGCTTTCTACAACACTGTTCTTTGTCCTATTTAGATAAGCGGTTGAAGAATTATGAGGTGAAATGTGTTTTTAATCTCAACCTTGGTAGCTAGATGAATATTTTATTTTGATTATTTTTTTCCATCTAATTGTAACATCATATAGCTAATTCTTTGAAATATAATGTGTCAAAATTTCAAAGTAAAGAAACTCACCAATTGTAAAATACTTACATTGAAACTTGGAGAATTTTTTCATGACTTTACCCTTGCATAGTTCATCTTTTGATTTTTTTTCTAGAAAAATGTATGTATTTTAGAACTTTTTCAATGTGATGAATTGCTTTGAATTTTAGTTAGAAATGTATTAGGTTTCTCTTATTGCCTGACTTGCCAAGTTGAAAAGAAAAAGACTAAATTGGACACAATTTTGTAACGATCAATCCAAATTCTACGAAATTTGTCTTTCATTTAAGGCAACTCTTGTGTAAATCTATATGTAAAATTCCAAATGTAGGATACAAAAAATTGAGGTTGTAATTGTTTGCCCAAAATTGATAAAAGCCTCCAAAACAACTCTTAATCATTTAGGAGTTAAAAGTCATTAAAAGTTTATTATGATAAAGAAAAGCCACTAAAACATGTTAGGAGAACAAAGTTGGGCCAATATTTTCAATCATAATAGTTTTCATGCTTATGTGCAATGACTCATTTTTCAAAACTCTAAAGAACTATAAATTAATTACCAACATATGATTTATTTTTTGATTTATGCTTCACCAATAGTATTTCAAATCATGGGATTTTTTGCTTGAGGTTAGATACTTGCATACTTCTAAAATGGCTCACATGTTAAAATGCTTAATTATATAATAGGTACTTATATTATAGGCACCATCCATAGTTATAGAATATTTGTATTATAGGTGTTAATGTATATAATACAAGTATCTTGTAACCATGGAAGGTGCCTATAAGCACCTTAGGTATCTATATTATAGGTGTCTATGTTATAAACACCTTAGGTACTTATATTATATGTATGTATGTTTTTAAATATTTTCAATAGTTGTAGAGTACCTACTTACATCTAGGCTTAAGGCTTGTAGGCTCACATTTTTAAGCTTACAAGCTAGCGTCATTGCATAACAATGAAAAATCATAATCTAAAAAATTGTGTTGAAGTTTTTCACATTGTAACTTTGCTTTGTTGTTGTATACAATGGAGGTGTATGCTTTCAAGATTTTTTAAAGTTCTAATTAAATAACATAAATTTATTATAATACTATATATAATTATTATAATATAATAATACTTTATGAATGTATTGGAATAAAATTCAATATTTTAAATTCTCAACAAAAAAATATTTACATAGATCATAATCTTTCAATTTACCCTTGCTCTATGAAATCTCAATGCAAACTTTGGGAGTTTGGATTCTACCCTTCAAGATCTTATGGATGGATAATTCTCTGTACAAGAAAAAAAATTGAAGTTCATAGGATCATTGACTTCACACTTTTAGCTCTCATGTGTGACCTTCAATGAATCAAGACATTAAAGTGTTAAAAAAGATGATTCAAAATACAACTACATAGGGGAGAGAGAATGGACAAGGTCCTGACTACATAGTAAGAGCTAATCCTACCAAATCTCAATATTTGGATTAGCCATTGCTAGATGACGCTCATATTTTTGCGCTTACTCATTATAGAAAGTTGCCTCCAAACAAAGCCAAATTTAGCTAAACCCTTAGTAGCAACACTAGTAGCTCAAATAATGAGCTTCTTGACTTGGTACTTGACCACAACCCCATCAATTGACAAGACAACTAGTTGGTTGTTTGGGGCACTTGATTCTATTATCAACTTTGTAGGAACTAAGTGCATAGTTAGATTGATTTTTGATTTCTAAATAAGTATTTAGTTTTTTTTGAAAGATGGATGTATATTCAAACACATATGTATTTAAATTAGGAATGTCTTTATATTCAATGCTTGGAAGTTGTATGAGGGTTACAAATTCCAATTAGTTGCATGCTTAGGGAGGTAGGAATTTAAATTTTTGGTGGTAGAATATGAAGGAAACCATGGAGGTTTAGGCACGATACATTTTTTGTACAACTTTGAATTACAAATGCTTTTGTGTGTGCAACCTAACTATTTTTAGATGCAAATCAAAAACCAATATCACTACTAGAAAATTTTGTTTTTCAGTTGTTTTGGTCGCGTTGATCCGGTCAAAATTTGACAGAAATCTGTTGGTTTCAACAGATTTCTGTCAAATTTTGACCGGATCAACGCGACCAAAACAACTGAAAAACAAAATTTTCTAATAGTGTATTGATTACAAAATGATTGCAAAAATATATAATAGATATTGTATATCAACATTACAACTTTGGAGGTGTTTAGGTATTACATACATCAAGATGTTAATCTTTAAATTAGTTATTAATCACAATTATGTAATTTTGCAGTGAGTCTATACCTACACACCACAATGTTGATGAGTTGCTTTAGATTGGAACAAATCCTTGCTTGCTTTTGAGTTTGTTGTACATGAAGGATGCCTACAATAACAAAAATACAATCTCCCACTTGTGATGTTGAAATTGGAGATGACAACAATACATTAATACATGCAAAATCTAAGATTTGAAATTCAACCATGCAAGGTTTCAAAATATAAATACATTTAGACAACTTAACAATACAAGAAAATCATGAAAATATCAAAGGTTGTGCACAAATGAAGCATCAAGATAAATTGTAATTATCAAATCCACAAAACATAGGTTATTCATTATTTTCTTTTGTAACATTGATTCATTATGAACCAAGCCTCTCTAAATGTGCCCCATGAAACAACTACAGTCACCTTCATTTGACCTTTGCCTCACCTAGGTCAACTCGTCTAGTTGTCTTAATCAATGTTTCTACTAGAGTAGAAGGTGGGTATTAGGCGATGTTATCTTGGATTCTATTCCTACATTGGTTCCAAGTAGCTCAATTGTAGTCTCCCATGCCTTGCTAGTTGAGTTGAACCAATTAATGGTAATTCCACTAATCTTGTTGGAAAATGTTGTGATTTCTTTTCAATCATAAATTCTACTAGGTGTTCCTCTACAAAGGCATCCAAATTCTTGTATGAATAAAGATTGCAATACATGATAGATTGGGTGACATAAATCTACATCAAATATTCAAATATGAAGGCAAAATCCAAACAATTTTTCTTAAAAACAATACTCTTAAGTGCCAAATGAAAGAAACATTCCAACTAATATCTTAAACCCTAAGTAGCTTTAAACCAAGTGCCACCTAAAGTGAAGTCTCAAATAGCCTTAGGTTCCCAAATAAGACTAATTTATATAAACTAATGTAATTTAGCAAAATACATCCATTTGACAGAGTATTGCATCCAATGCTACATCACATGATAATTGTTATGTTGTAGAAGTAATTGAACACCAATTTGGAAATTCAATCTCTAATGTGTAATTCATTCAAGAAAACAATTTAAATAGGTTGCTAATACAATATGATTCCAATTGGATCAAAATACTAAGGTAAAGAATACTCTTCAAATTAGGATAATTATATTTTTTGTCACATAGTAAACTAATTTCAAAATTTTCCACTCCACTCTTAAAGACGACCACAAGCCAGTTGAGATTCTCCCAAGTTGCACTCTTAAATTTTGCAAGCTTTATTCCTTTAATAACTTTCTTTCAATTTTTCTTTACCTTAGTCTTTTGTTCATTCATAGCTTTTCTAAATTGGTCCTCCTAGGAACTTAGCATAAACTCCAAATTGGTAACACCGTCTTCAAGAAAAACAACTTCCATACGATTTTTCCTTCTTTGCTTGAATGTTAAGCGCTCATTTTCCAAATCAGATTTACAATAACTTCTGTTAGAATAACTTCTTTCACACAAAATTTGCACTTCTCTCTCAAATTGGAATTGCTTGTTCTTGTTTACCACTCATAACTTCAACAACAAGAACTAGTTTCCCACTTGATTTCTCAAACTAACAACACTTGTAACTTTAAGGACAACATGCAGATTTCAATTGTTCTAATTAGTTTTTATCAATTCATGATCTTAATCCAAATTGGACTCATATACAAATGTCACAGAAAAGTACAATAAAGGACACAAGGCTCTACCACTATCTAGAAAAAGATGAAAACATGATATTTGTGTTTCAATTCCTCCCCCCTCCTTTGGAAAAATCAAGAGCTGTTGATTTGAGTTCAAAGAAATCCCCCTCGGTCCCCTAAATGTTGTCAATCTTCTGAAAAAATAAAAGCCATTGATGCATTTGGAACAAATGATCTTGGTTGTCCAAATTTGGGTACAAAATGTGAATACAAAATACAGATGCAAAATGAGGACACAATTACAAGATATGGATACAAATATACTTACAAAATACAAATATGGAATACAAATATGGAATACATATAGATTTGTGAGCAAAAAATACAAATATGTCCCATATAGTTGCAAATTTCATAGGTTCTCTAAGAATACAAATATAGGCAGTTGAAGTGGTTTTCATATGTTAAATTCATGAATTCATTTCACATAAGGAGTTGGCTAAAAAATTTGCTCAAAAGTTTTACAACTAGTAGGGAAATTACATATGTACTTTTTTTAGGAATTTAGTAAAAGCTTAACAACCAATAGAATAATGCCACATGTACTCCTTTTGGAATTCATGTAGTTTTCTCTTAAATTGTCGATTTGTCACTATCTACCATTTTCACTCTTAAAGCTTCCAACTTGCATCAATAACAATTATGTCTAACACTAGATTCTTTTTTATTTAATTGTGAAATAAGTTTTTAACCAACATTGCATAAATAGGTAATGATAATCTTCCAATTAGGTTTAGAGTGCTGACCATGTGCAGACACCAAATTCAATCACAAAATTAAACATGTAAAGTAGAACTATCCATTATCACATAGATTTGCCATCTAAGTACTTTGGAAAAGCTATTTGTCAGCTCCCATATTTTTCAAAGATTGAAAAGTTTGAAAGAAGTCAATTGCAAAAAGAATGAAGACATTCCAACAAGAAAAGAATTTTTTGTGATTATTCAAAGCAAAACTATTAATTGTGAGTAGCCCTTGTTAAAGCGTGGACTGACGTATGCACTCCCCAAGTGCATTGCCATCATGATAATGGGTTGTAAAGATAGTGATAATAAATGGGCCACTGACAAAATTGGGAGGATCTTGTAGGTGGCAGAATTGGGTGGATGGTGGTAATAAGTAGTTCTACCTTACATGCAATAAATCAATTTGATTCCCACAACTCACAATTATTCAACTTAACATTATCCCGGACATTATCCAATTCCTCAAACTTAATCACTTGAATACACAATAGACTCATAGCACTCATCACACAAATTTCACACATAAATTCTATCACACTACTAATCAACTAAGGGTCAATTCACACTACGGCCGTCCAAGCTGAGAGGTCGTGGGAGTGAGTGGCCAAACTTTGATGAGAGTCCAAAGAAATGAACAATTAATAGGCAAATTCCATGGCCTCTCGACCATAGTTTGGATCTCCATAGTTTGGCCGCCCAAACTTCCTTTGAGAGTCTATCACTTTGTGGACACTTTTCTTACCATGTAGGCAATTTGGAGGGTAACGGCCTTAGGATTGTGCCTTCTAGTGTGAAGGGTCGAGAGGCCAAATTCTTGGTTTCTTGAAATGTGATTGGTGGAAACCCATGGCCTCTCAACCTTCAGCCATAATGTGAATTGGCCCTAATTTCTAATTAGGCTAATGCAATCAGACACTGAAACACATAGACTAACATAAATCCAATTTGGCATTGAGACATACACCATAGCACAATTTCAATCACACATGATCCAATTCAACAAATGATTCGTTCTATTTCAACTTCGCTCAGATATTACAAATTTTAACTTCATGCACAATCCAATTTGGTTTCAAAATTTTCATTTCCAACTGATCTAAGGTAGGAGGTCTATAAATCATCCATTTAAGTTTATCTACCTTATCAATGACAGTAATAGATATTTCAAGGAGTATGTCACTCATTCCTAAATAAGGGACGTATTTAGAACCTGGACAATTTAAAGACCTACCTAAACCCCTTTAAGATTGTCCAAGCCAAAATAGCCTACGGTTTGGAATATAGACCAATTTTCAGGTAGTTGCAAAATGTATTTGCAAAATTGTGACTTTGCAACTATGTTTGCAAAGGTGGAAACTAAATTATTATGCAAAAAAAATTAATTGAGGTATGTGAGCTCCCATTTTGTTACTTGGGACTCATTGTTTTTTATTTTTTATTTTTTATTTTTATTTTGAGTGTAGTTTTGTACAAAAAGCTCCCCAAAAAGTGTAAAATCAAAATAGGCATGTCACATGCCATTATAGGTATTTGGTTCTAAATAGAGAATTTTTCTAAATTAAAACCAATTTCTGCATGTAAATAGAATAAAAATCCATAAATTGTACAAATTATAGTAGAAATTAGCAAAATTGACTAACTTGCCATGCATGTGACAAAACTTGGCTTAAATTGGTCCAAGAGAACTTGGTGAGAACCCTAGAAACTAGTTTACAGATAGGTTTCAAATTTCCTATCGATTTTCACTTTTCGTAGAAACCCCAATTGTTAGCTTGTAGGTTGAAGAAACTTATGAAGAATTGAAAAGAGTATCTACAGTCAAAAGACAGGGTTCTAAGGTTACACTAAGAGCTCAACAACAAAGTTACTTTGCCAAGATTCCTCTCCGTATGAAAGATTCTCTTAAAATTGATAATTAAGGGAGGTAGTGAAAATCGATTCTTCCTTGACAATTGTGTAGAGTTAAAAGATGGGCTCACATATATTTTTTGGAATTCAATGAGAGATTCCACAAAAAGTTTTAGAATTTTTTGATACTCAGAAGACACCTCTCCGGACAGTCAACCACTTTAACTTTCAATGAAAAATTCCTAGAAATTATCCAGATTGCAATAAAACCTCACTAAAAACTAGAGTAGCTTATTTTATATTAATAAGACTCTCCAACAAGTTTCAAAACATTTTGATGGCTAGAAGTGTCTAAATTGATGAGATTCTCCAAGTATCAACAAAATTAAAGATTACGATGGAGTTTGACCGGCGTTTTGGGAGCATACGAAATCAGAATGGGGTTGAAGTTAGGTATTTTTTTACTCCCTCATACCTACTTAAGAACCTTGACTACTTATTTTTCTCAAGAAAAGTCAATTTCTAAAAGTTGGATTTTTATCCTTTTGGAGTGGTAAGTTGAGACTAGTTTTCAATGAGTTTTAGCATAAGAAGGGGTGAGGGATTTCTGCAGACTAAAAATGGCCTTTTGAAGCCAATGGTGCAATCCGTTTGTGATTTGGAGTTAATCTCCAAAAGTTAAAAAATTAGTCTAATGTAGAAAGTCAAAATTGGTAAATTGGAATTAAAATTCCAAGTGATAAAATTACCATAAGGAAATGAGAAGAGGTGGGTGCCATTGGAAGAGTATAAAAGGGCACCTCTTCTCCTCTCAACTCACTCCTTTATAGCCATTGTTTGGCATTCTAACACATTGGTTCATTTGTTTGGACTTTTGGGCCATTTTGAGTTAAAGTTGTAAATGAGTGTTTTGGGAGCATTTCAAGCTCAATTGTTGTTGTTTTTGAGCTCTTTTTGAAGGACTTGGGGTCTTTTCAACGTTTGCTAGTATTTGCAAGTGTTGTACTAACTTGTATTGAGTTTTGTAAAGTTGTATTGAGTTTATTTTTGTTGTACTAATCCTAGAGCTTACCCCCCATTGTACCTTGGCAATGCCGCTTTGGGAGGCCTCTAGTGCATGTTTTTTTTAACAAATTTGTACTACTAACTTCTTTGTGCACTAACTTGTATGTGTAATTTTTAGTTTGTACTAACAATTTGTGTATTGACGTGTGTGTAGCATTTCATTATGGTCTACTAATTTTGGTTTGAGAAACTTGTGTTTTGGCCTTGAGTTTGACCTTCATGGCGAAGCTTTGACTTTGGGGGAATAGATTTGAAAAGAATTTAGTGTGTTTATAAAATTGATGACAAAACTTTGACTTCGTACGTTTTAAATTGTCCTACAAATTTATAGTTGTTGAAAATACGGTGAAGCTTTGAACCCCCTCCTAGTACCATTTTTACGTTATTAAGCCGTTTGGCTTTGTTAGTAAAAGTTTGGTCAAGTTGGCCATTTTTTGAGTTAGTGTTTATTTAGAGCCGAGGCCAAGAGTGAAGAGAGGAAGTGATAATATACAATTGATTCCAGAATCATAAAGTAGACGGTGAGAGGTTTCCAAAAACATAAAATACGAAAGAATCCAAGTTGAAATGAGTGAGTTATGAGCGGATGAAGTTTGGCACTCGAGTTGGATGAAGAAGTATTAAACTCATTCAAATAGAGCAAAAGAGTAGGATTAGGAGGTAGTAAAAAACTAAAGCTTAGATCTACAATCAAAAGTGAATTTGAGATTACCATTTAAGAATAGTGAGTAAATGAAATTTTTAAGCACCGATTAGCGGTTAAATTTCATCCATGTATAACTTCTACTAGGAAGGTCTAATTTGCAAGTGCCTTATCTATTTGGAAAGCTGATTTTAGCTTCTAAAAGGAAAAAAAAATACAAAAGTCTAAAAATATTAATTTGTCTAAAATCTAACCGAGAGCTAGAATACATAGAAGTAGAATTAAGGAGAAGAAATTTAGCAATTAGAAGAAGAAACTAGAAGATAGAAACATCAATTAGCATCAAAGAGTATAAAAATTAGCAACTTCTAAACTCACCACTCTTTCTCTCAACTACAATAGAAAGAAGTAGAGTTCAAAAACTCAAAGTTTGAATGATAGAATGAAGTAGGAAGCAAAGTTTAGAGTTGTTATACATGTAGTGAAGGGAGAGATTAGAAAATAGTACGAGAAATTCTTTAAAAGTAGTCAAAAATTGTTGACAAAAGAGATGAATGTCCAAATAGTCAACAAAATTATAAAATATTAGTTAGAAAATTCAAGTCAACGATTAGAAAATTTAAGATAAGATAAGATAGTGGTAGAAGGAAAGAAACAGGTGGAAAAAGAAGAATAGAACAATAGTTTATATTGACTTAAAAAAAATTATAAAAAATTTAAGAGAAACACACACACATATACACAAATATATATAACAAAATTAAGTGAAGCCGAGGCCTGGAAGCAAGTTAGACCGATAGGATTAAAATTCATGTCACTTTTGAATTTAGAATCCTATAGTACATACTTTGAGGTTTCTGAAAACATAAAATACTTAGAAATTGGAGTTAAAATGAGTAAGGTAGGCATAGATGAAGTAGTAGGCCAAATTTGGATGAAAATTTAGAGGAAATAACCAATAGAGGCCAAACTTGGACTTAAGACAGAGATCAATATCTTAATCATTTTGGTAAATTTTCAAATGAAATTGAAATAGGAAACTAAGGCAACACCATGGATGAAGTTTGATGAACCGAATAGTGGTCAAAACTTCATTCGCCCATAACTTTGGCTCAAATGATAAAAAATTTGGCTATTGCTCACCACACATTGGGGTCCATCGGGACCCTTTTAATTAAAACTAAATAGGAAGTTCTAAGAGCAAAGCTTTGCCGTCTTTGGGGTATACCCCCAATTTGTAAAACAAAACTTCAAAAGCTGGAAATAATGGTGGTTGGAAAATTAGCTCCAAAAGTGAGGCTTCACCGTAGGGGATTGCTATTATGTGAGCCTAGAGCGGTGAGCGGTGAGCAGTGAGCAGAAACAAATGAGTAATTTTGAAATATTTTTTCTATGAAAAATGAATATACCAATGCCTATGACCGTGAATTTTGACACATTCTTTAAGATGAAACCTATAACCGTGGGATGACCATCAAGGAATTTGTAGATCATTTTTATCCATCTCAACCATTGGACTATATTGAATCCCTTGTCAGAGATGAAATTGAAGGAACAGATCTTGAAATGTTAGATAGTTTGGATACTCAAAACATTTAGAGAAATAATAAACATATATTAGGTACTAGACATGATACAATGGAGTAGGAAAAATATGTAAAACATATATAGTGTGCGTATATGAAAATCAAATCAAAGCCAAATTACATCCAAGTCTGACCAAGTCTAACCCATACCAAATCCAAATAAAAACAAATGCAAATCATAAAACTAACTGTAGATGCTAGAGCTAATGTCTTCGTCTTCAGAACTACCTTCGTTGGCCTCTACATCTACATATTGCATAACACGCCTATCATATGAGCGCTTGGATCGCCGTTTAGGTAGAGATGTCGAAGCTGCCATCACCATCACCGCATCTGCTACATACACTACTAGAAAATTTCGTTTTTCTGTTGTTTCGGTCGCGTTGATCCGGTCAAAATCTGACAGAAATCTGTTGGTTTCAACAGATTTCTGTTAGATTTTGACCGGATCAACGCGACCGAAACAACAGAAAAACGAAATTTTCTAGTAGTGATAGCAAGGAAGAAATAGGCTGGCTGATGGTGTAAACACTATAGGCATCGATGCAGCAGGAGATGAGGGTAATGTTGGAGCTCTGCAAAGTAACTAAAGAATAAGAAACCAAGTTGAGACCATAAAATGTAAGAAATATAACAAATTCATAAGTAAGGGAAGAACTTACTCACAAGAAGGAACGCGGTTGAGTTTTAGCTTCTTCTCTGCACGATCTCCCATGCCTTGTCGCACAGCTTTCCTCTTCTAAACTACAGAAGCAGGAATCGAGGTGGGAATGAGGGGTTCCAAAAGAGCCTTGAAGATCTCCGGGTCTTCCTCAAAGGCCAAAATGTGCTTACCAAGAGATTGGCAAGCACGAATGGAAGCACCTGCTGTAGAAATTGACTGTTAAAACAAATATGATATGATTCTAAAATGCAAGATTAGATACTGAAAAAATTGTAGCAAAAAAAATATGAAAGTAAGAAGTAACCTGTAGAGGCATTCCAATCCAATATAATATCTCCAACTTTGGAGAGAGCCTCAATATAGGACTTCACAAATTCCGGATTTTTCTCCCGAGGCCCTCGCCATGGAACACTCCTGTGCATGAGTTGTGAGTCAGAACTCACAAAGTTGTAGAAGTAGTCATGGTGTTCAAAATTCTCGCCAATGGAGAATTTGGATTGGACATTGCCACTCCGTACGAATGACCCAAAAACGGGTGCACTGCCAAAACAAAATGTTCACTAATATATATAAGAAAATATAAATATAAAATATAAAATATAAAATAGGAAAATGAAAAAAGAATTAAAGAAAAAAATTGAATGGATGATAACTAAAAGAAGAGATAAAGATGACAATTACCGTAGTAGATGGATTCCGTGGAGAAGCCAATGGAAGATCATTCATGCCCCACCAATCACACTCCAAGCAGAAGTTGTAAGTCTCCGCACACTCCTCCACGTCGATAAGAACATTGCGGTCATTTGGATGGAAAAGGAGAAGTGCTGCATCGTCATGCAGGTAAATCTCTGCAAATTCAAAGATGGTATCAACATACTTCTCCGGTCGAACATTCCAAGGTAGAATGACCGTACTAGGTACAGAAATCCCAGGCACTAGCAAGTTCTCTAGGATGTCTGCAATGAGCAAATCAATCCCAGTGTGCTTGCATTTGTCATTAGACACACGACGGGACCTCCCTGTTCCAACCTGGAAAAGAAATTTGAATTAGAAAATAAATTGGAACATCAATGACACAATTAGGAATAAGAAGTAAAAAAAATTGTAATATCAATGAACTAGCAAAATAGAAGAAGGAAAAAATTGTAGATCAATGTTTAATAAAAGTATCCGGGAGATGAAGTCATGCAGTTGGGTCCAAAGCGGAGGAGGACCATTTGGATCTCCTAAAGAATCCATGATGGAATGCATCGAGGCATTTTGAATGAATGACTCAGAAGAGGTAGCAAGAAGTGGTGCAGAAGACCTAGACATAGTAGGCATGCGCTGCATGTGATTGTACACTACGTTTCGACTGGTCTCCATGTAACTCGACCCTGCTACATGTGAGTCCATAATAGGGGGAGAGTAACCAGAAACATCAATAGGTATAGAGATATCTGAAGAAGAAGGCAAAGGAACACCGTTGGTAGCAGCCACTTTTGCAAGTGCCTCTACCACAGCCCTCTCGATAGCTGCAGCTTGCTCCTCTGCATCTCTAACTAATTTCTCCTTGTTCGCCTTCTCTTTGTCAGCCTTCCTTAAGCGCTTCCTCTTTGAGGAGGTGCCATCTTCTGTTGCAGCATGAGGTGACTGTGAGAGGTCCAAGAATACAACCTCATCCTCAGTATCTGGAACTGGAGGTGGAGATATAGTGCAAACAATGCTATTGCGGAGCTCCACCTCTTCATCCGGAGTGAAGTTCACAGGGCACTCCAAATACCAACCACCACCATGGAGATGAGCAGTAGAAAACTTCTTCAACTGCATGGGCGTGAAGATGCAAAGATCTGAAGATGGCTGAATCCATATTCCAAAGAATGGAGGGCAATTGTTATCTCCAAGTGCATTCTTAGGCATGAGCTCTCTCATTACATACCTACAACAGAAAAACAGAAGAAAATGAGAATAGAAGTAAATAATCAGAGAAGAAAGTGAAGCAATTGCAAATGTGATACAAAACATAAGAAGTGTGTAGTGTATTGAGAATGAGTAAAATTCCCAACAAATGATGAAACAAAACACAAACCTGTAAAGTAGCCACTTTATAGCAAGGTCTGCTAATGGGACATTGTCAAGCCTGGTACTCTTTAAAAAAGGAGGCTTGATGTTTGGATGAAGGAATGGTAAAAATGCTTTCTCCCACAACATGATACGCCACCTCTCAACATAATCTGAGGGCTTCAATAATCCAGGAGAGGCCTTCCAATTCACCAAAAGCTCGCCCCCCCCACAAAGTTCTTCGAAATGCACAATAAACATTTCCTCGAGCTACATAGTAACAAAGAAAGAGAAAATTAGATATAGAGTGGCATCGGTAAAAGTAAAGAGCCAAATAGAATGACAACTATGTATTTAAATGAAAAGTGGAGGAAATACCTGAGCCCAGAATGTAGCTCGGTTGAGCCAAGTATCCAAGATGCTCTCCTTGATATCACCAACTGGGAAGCGAAAAGAGGCTCGAAGAATGGAGCCGGAGTTCCACCAGTGGAGCCAGCATGCTTTGAAGCGTGGTTCAACAGCTGCAGTTGCTACCTTTTGCAACTTCTCAATTGTCATTTCAGTCTTCTTGAAGAGGCTGAAATGAGAATTGATCTGTTTATGAAAGACAACTAGAGTTAATAAAACCCGGATAAAGAAAACCATGAATGCGATGAAATTGAAGAAAAGAAAGATATGAGATAATAATGAATTTACCTCATCAAAGAAAGCCTCGCCATTCTTGGGGTTTGCAACGGCGAGATACTTTACAAAGTCCTTAGCTTTTATGGCTTTCACCATAGTGTCTATAGCCAATGCCATAGCATCCCAAACTCCCTCGGCTGATATCTTCTCAACTGGTGTCGTTCTGTAATACTCAGTGGTCGCATCATCAGCAGCACGAGATATATCTTGCTGAAAAAATGAAAATAAAATAAAATTTAGAACACAATGACAATAGCAAGAGATGAGAAATGTATTTTAAGACGATATAGTAAGAATAATGAATTAATAGAATCACTTACTCGGTAAAGAAAAGAGATGAACACGTCAATTGTAAGAGGAAACCAGGTGGGACACGACTTCTTCACTTTGAGACATGTATTGAACTCCTCCTCGGTAAGCAAGTCCTTAAAATCGTCAAGGTTAAGTCCACCATAGTACCGAATTTGTTGCAACTTAGCAGTTAAGCTGGTCTTGACGTGATCGTGTTGAGTAGACCTGAAAAATAGAGTTGTTAGAGTGAACTAAACAACATATGAAATAGAGTATAAGTGAAATAAAGTCTAAATGAAAGAAATGTGCTCACCAATTGACATCGTGCATGCAATTGAGCAACGATGTTATACGTCCTTTGGGGTCGAGAACAATGCAAAACACGGAATAATGCCATTGAAGATCATCGACATGTTGAGCATTGATGTGGCGCCACCAAGCTGTGAACCTGTGATTGCCATCCCACACAAAAAACGTCTTCCCTCGGAATGCAGCATAGTCGGGATTAGACTGAAGTTGATTTTCAAAGTGCTCATTGACATCACGCCAATGAGGATCCCAAGAAGCTATGCGCTCCTCAGTGACATCCGTAGATGACATATGGTCATCAAAAATGGATATGTACATGGCACGGTCACCGTCGATGTAGCCCCCCTCAAATCGTTTTTCCAAGGTAGTGACATCAACCTCTTGAATTGGTTGGACTTTTGGAAGAGGACTCATCCTACAGAGGGGGACATAGAATCGACCTAATGGGATGCGCATACTATTGAGAACCTTCACAAAATCAGACTTTTGGTGAAGCCTCCTTGCTTGCTTTCTTGCCTTTGAGTCTTGCAACCCGATTGGACATTTCGGAATAGTAGAATCCTTAGAATCAGAAAGTGACAAATCCTGGCATGCAATTAATGGCAATGCAAATTATGAGAAATAAAAAACTTGGACAAGGCACATGCTTCATTAAAATCTATGTACAATAAAGATTTAATACCCAAAAAAAATGTATGCCTAAAGATTATGCCACATTCCCAAGAGTTAAGAATGAAGAGAATTACCTGAATGACATCAAGAACTCTGAGTTGCTCTTCAGATTGAAGACCTTCATGCTCAAGTTGTGAATGCGCGACAACCTACACAAAATTAGAAAACATTTGAAATTTGAGAAACAAGAAGCAACATGCGGTTTAGGTTTTGAAGAATACAAATTGAAGAGTGTAGGGGTTTGGATCTTAGTCTTACTATAGAGGAGCTAGCCATTCTACATGCAAACCAAAGGTGGACAGGCCGAGGGTGCGTGGAATCAGGGTTGGGAGCATTCGGTGCCGAATGGACAGGTCGAGTGGTCGAGGGCAGGCATGCGCTAGGAGCATTCGGCGCCGAATGGACAGGTCGAGCGGTCAAGGGCAGGCAGGTGCTGGGAGCATTCGGCGCCGAATGGACAGGTCGAGCGGTCGAGGGTAGGCAGGTGCTGGGAGCATTCGGCGCCAAATGAACAGGTCGAGCGGTCGAGGGCAGGCAGGTGCTGGGAGCATTCGGCGCCGAATGAACAGGTCAAGCGGTCGAGGGTGGAAGCGGACAACAGGCAGGCGTTGGGAGCATTCGATACCGAATGGACAGGTCGAGCGGTCGAGGGCAGGCAGGCGTTGGGAGCATTCGGCGCAGGGACAGGTCGCCGAAGTTCGCCGGGACAGGGACAAGTCGCCGCCGGGACAGGTCAAGGGCAAAACCGTAGAGAGGTGGCGGTTTAGGGTTTACCTAAAAGAAAGTTCGGTTTTCTGTTTTCATTCCCCAAATTCCCCAAATTCCCCGAGCTCCGCGGGCAAAGCCGCGAGAAGGAGGTTTTTTCAAAAAATTTAGGACTTTGTAAGATGAATGCAAGAATGACTTGTACTACTTGGTGTCACAACTTATTTGCTCAATCTTCATTCAATCACTACTTTTAGAGTATTAATGCAAACAAGTTGAAATTTGAAATGAAGGTGCATATGACTACTCCAAACATAATTCATATTTTTTTTATGAAATAAAATAAAAATTACAAGTGTGACATATATAAATTAAAAGGAACCCTCGGTCATATGTTACACTTTTAATTTTTGGAGTTGGAAGTACTATGAATTTGGAGCTAAAATTTTGGGAGGATGCTACACCACTTGACCTAAGGATTTCTAAAAACGATAAAAACTCCTTGTTGTAGGCATCTACAAAGTATGAAATCAAACTAGACTATTATCTCATAGAAGAAAATTGTATTTTTGAGACTTCTTTCCCATGGAATTCTTAGCAAAGGCCATTTCTTATTGTAATTTTTACATTATAAAAAAAAATCGAAATAAAATTCCACCAAGTTACCTAGGGAGTTCGGCACCAAAGACTCATTGCAAGGCTTTTGTGAACCCCTTTTCAAACTAGTGGGTGCATCCATAGGTCACTGGGTGGACAAGAGTTTAAAAAACAAGATGGCAACGGGCTTGCCCTAAAGAAGGTTCGGCGCCAAAGCCTCATTTTAGAGGCTCATTTGAGCCTTCTCCTATAGCTGGTGGGTATAATTTGACGTCAAAGGTAGGAGACGGGCCTTCAAATTCATACTTAGGACATGCCAAATGAGGTAGTTTTCTTAATTTCATACTTGATACCCCTAAATTTGTGCTTAAGCCTCTTATTTTGAGAAAAAAGAAGGTCAACATGTCGTTGATTGACGTTAGGCGGATTTCAAGCGGGCGAGAGGCTAATCGGATGGGCATGGATGGGTGGGTGGACGGGCGGCCTGTCAAACGGCTAGACAATCCTAGGCTAGCTCCAAAGAGGGTTCGGCGCCGAAGCCTCATCTAGGGGGCCCATTTGAGCCCTGTCCTACAACTGGTGGGTACAACCTTACGTCAACGGGGGCAGACAAGAGTTCAAAACAACATGGCATCGGGCCCGCTTCAAAGAGGGTTCGGCGCCGAATCCTCATTTTGGGGGGCCCATTTGAACCCTTTCTTGCAACTGGTAGGTACAATCTAACGTCAAGGGCGGGAGATGAGAATTCAAAAAAAGATGGCAACGGGCCAGCTTCAAAGAGGGTTCGGCACCGAAGCCTCATTTTGGAGGCTTAGTTGAGCCCTCTCCTAGAGTTGGTGGATACAACCTAACGTCAAGGGGGGAGACAACAATTCGAAACAAGATGGCAACGGGCCCGCCCCAAAGAAGGTTCGGCACCGAAGCTTCATTGTGAGGGCTCAAAAATCAAATAGTGAGCCTTGGTCCAAACACTCTAGTTTTATTATGGACATTTGGCACATGTGAGCCGGCCTCCACTGCTCATGGGTGCTCTTCGATGTTGTGGAGGGGAGGTAAAGCCCTATTCCGACTACGTGATTCATTCAATTTAGAAGAGGACCTTTGAGGCCTGTAGAGAAATCAAAAAATAGATGAAAGTGCAATGATGGAGTGACTTACTGCATCTGAAGCCTTTAAAGGTGTGCTTTGTGCACAATCGTCCAGATCTTCATCGCCTTGGTTGTTCTGTTGTAGCTCGTAGTCATGATTATTCTTATCTTGATCGGTCTCTTGAAACTGCTCTCCACTTGTCTCCTCTATTTGCACATACTCTGACACTAATACCGCCTTCTGAAACATTGATCTAAGTATCGTCATTTTCGAGCTTCTAGTAACAAAATCCTATACCCCAATGACTTGGTATTAGACATATCAATATTAATTCACCCTTATATTATACTTGCGACAAGAACTCAAGCAAACCATATTGCAATTGACGTCCAAGGGAGAGGATACGGCCGCAAGATGTAAAGAGTGTCTGAACGTTCTAGTGCATGCGGAGGTAAATGAGCGCTTGGACCAAAATTGGTTACTATTAATTCTACAATCAACATCGATATGCTCAAAACCTAAAGAATGATTTGCAACAGACCACATTATTTTGTAGGACATCAAAGATATTCTTCAGCCAATGGATACTTACTTTGCTTTGTTCTTCACTTGACAACTCTTCTTCGGTCTCGCATTCAAACATGAATGGTTGATTGTCTTGCAATCTCGCAAATCCTGATATCTCGCCTTCCAATGGAAGAGTCTCAACAACTTCTTTCAACAAAGCACCTTGATACGAAAGTGTTCTAGTTGTACTAGTAAGGTCTATGCCTGAACGTTGAAGTTGTTGCCTAAACATTCTAGATTTGGCTAGTTGCTTTCTAGATGTGGCTAGTTGCTTTCTAGATGAATAACGAAACTCACTCCTCCGCTTCTTCTTTCTATCTCCGTTCTGCATTTGGCTCAATAGAACATCATTAAGCTCTCCACTATACTGTCTTCTATTGAGTTGGGGAATGTGGCAATGCCCTTACTACAGACGTTTCTCAATAACAAACAATTGAATTTGAAATACTCAATCACGGACTCTTTCTTCGTATATCAATCTTTGTTAATACTACTAATCATCACGCACATCGAATCTCAATAGTAACTGAAGTGACATTTTCTACATCTTTATGCTCTCGATGGCCAACTGGTGGGTACAACCTTGTAAGCTTGATCTAGCGGCCACCTCAATATTTTCAACAACCCTAAACACGCTCATTCAACGCTCTACTTCAAGTATGAAGTAAATTATGACTACTTGAATACTCCAATTAGATGTCTATACTTTTCAAGATTGTTTATTTTATTTAGATTGTCATATCTTTTATAAATAGAAAGGCTATCCTAGCAATCTAACTGTCACCGTCACTAAAATCTAGTAGGTCCCTATTACACTTACACTCGCCGCCAGTTCGTTGTCCTTGTAAATTTGAAATCTACCATAAATAAAAGTAATTCAAACTAACATCTACATTATGGTTCATTGTAGTTCTCCGATGAAAGGCCTTTTTTCAAACATGTATTCTCTAATAATGGCAAATCTATATAATTGAACCAGCATCTATTGATACTATGGATTAGACTTCATTCACAATTCTATTGTATAATTATTTCATAACGCCAACACCCTTTATTATTATACTTACAGAATTACAAGCAACCCACCTATCTGACACGCGCCGGCAACTTTTCAAAAATATATCCTTTTCATCAATACATGACTCTCGTCATTTTTCTAATTAAAACGTCTCTTAATCACCCTCTTTATTAATTATATCTGTCTATGTCTTCATATAGTGATGTTTGCATAACCTCTTGCATCAAAATATACCTGCAGAACTCTTGGATTTAAATTCTATTCACAATTCTCATGTTGTCCGTGTCTTTCCTTTCTCCATTGCAATGGCTAATTCTCAAAATCCTCCCATGGTGCTAATTCATGCTGATGGCCAAGGAGTTCCTATTTCTTTTCAAGTAGGAGCTGATGGAAAGTGCACAGTCAGTGCTCTTCATTTGCATCTTCGTTTTCAATTTCTAGAAGGATCTATGCATGTTGATGAGGAGGTCTTTGATGTTGATTCCGAAGAACTTCTTCACACTATAGGTCATGAGTCCTCTATGAATGATCAAGGTCAGTGTTGGATTCTAAAGTCGGGGACGTACCGAGTGTATGGATTGAAAGATCCTCTTCAAGGTGCATGCACTAAGATCCTCACTCTTAGGGTGTCATCTACATGCACCCTGCAAACACCTATACTCCAAAAGGTTAAGATTGAGCCTTGCAAACGTATCGTCCATCTCTTGAGTGATGATTCTGAAGATGCGCTCCCTAATACATTGCCGTCTTCTACTATTCCAATCCCCAATCCTATTGTAATATGTCACCCTTCGCATGATACAAATTCATCGCAAGGCAGTCATCCAAGTACTTCTAGGCCTCTGATTCCGCCACGGATTGATGACTATGTGAGCGTTGTTGATTGTCTCAAAAAATTAGCTGCAAGAAAAGGGTCGAAGTCCATCTTGTCTAAGGTAGACTTTACTAAAATAAAAACCGAGAGAGTGGAATTCCTTCCCCCTAGATTTGATGGTGACATGATGTTTGAGTTCCCCCGCCGGGGAAATATGCATCACAGTCACAAGCAAAGCTCCTTTATGGCATGGACAAACGCCACGATGGCCATGCTTGGACTTGCACCATCACCTCCAATATCAAGAATGACATGGGTTTAACATTTAGAATGTCTTCATGCTTAGGTCATTTGCAATGTACCAACGCAGCTTGCGATTATTTATCTCGTGTGCACCGGTCCTCCCAAGCTAACGAAACCGAATGGGATGGAATCTCCTCGTTCACCTTTGAAGTTGGATCTAACCCTCCAAAAGGCTCAACTGTCGTGTATAAAATCTACAAGGTTTCTCCGTTATGCTTAGATGGGTGCTTGGCTAAGATTTATTATGTTCTTGGTCATGGAAACATGACTCGTGCATGTGTGCACCTCAAAACCCATTGTCATCATGTGAAGATTGGCGAATACAGAGACGTCGCTGAGAAGATAAAGAGCCTCATTGGTGAACAAGTAGAGAAGACTCCAACAGCAACTAATTCTGCCATTGTCCTTGAAGCCAGCAAGGAATTCCTTGGTGAATTGCTTCTTTCTGCAGATGGAGCAACGCAGAAGGAACTTACTCTTGATGAGCTCATACCGGTGTTTGATAAGTTCAAACACATGTCTTCCCCGAGTATTCGGAATCAAGTCACGACGTTTCGGTACTTGAGACGCTTTGGAGTCATGGACAACATTACCAAACTTAGAGGGTCTAGCTATTGAGCATTTGTCCAGGAGAACAAATTCCCTGGCCAAGGGTCTGAATCCGACAAGGTCTTTGTTTTCAAGATGTTTGAGATCGGGCCAGGAAGTGAAGTTGATCTCGTGACAAGAATGCAGCCGGGTGGAGATTTACAGAATGCATGGATGATGTTCGACCATGTCAAGCGTGTAAAGGGCTGGACTTCCATGGCCTGCCATGTTTATGATGCTACCTATTGTCGGGTAATGACCATTGCAGTGTATGATATGCAGTCGGAAGATGTTGCCGCTCAAATCATCTTCTGGAAGAACTTGAATGCTGTTGTGGCCAGACACAACGTTTCTAACGTACAATTCAAGGGCTTCATGGCAGACAATGCACAAGCAAACTGGAATGCAATTCGTATTGTATATGGTAGCGGTGATGCTTCAATTCCTATGGAGGATCAAGAACGTACTTGTTTGTTCCATTGGACCCAATCATTGGAGAAACATACAAAGGCTGACATTCGGGCGGATCTTCAACGACAACATCATCAATTGTGCATGCAATACAAAAATACCAAGTCGTTAGCAGAGGCTGAGGAGCGGTACCTTGCTATCAGATCATGGTGGCTTTCCTCCGGGGCAACGATTGATGAAGGAGTCGTTCGTCTTGACCTATGGCTTGCTTTCTGGCACTTCCACTATCACCAATGGGGTGGTTTCATGGATTTGGTAAGTTCACACTTTGCTCCGGGCCTTTTTGCTTTTAATTTTCTGTAAAGTTGTAACCTCACTCTAAATTATACTACCATTCATTTGACATCACAGGCCCTTTCCGAGGATGAGCTTGCTGAAATTCCCTCGTGCAATTTAGCGGAGACTGTACACAACAAGTGGCTTCAACAGAGCGGTAAACAAGGTAATGACTTGTATGTGGCAACTGTCGATGATTATGTACGTGCTTTCATGCAAATGGTTGCCTACTACCAGTATTTGAATGGTGAGAGACCGGGTACTGGACTTGGAAAAGAAGAATTGTTGCTTCGAGTCGCCCAATGAACCACCCAACGTTCCAGCAACTTGAAATCGCTTCATCAAGCGCTTCAAAACATGCCTGGAGCTGCCGGTTTCTGCACTCGCGAGCCTCATCTTCAAGGTGAGGAAGTATTTCTCTCCCTCAAGTGCAAAGCAGATCTTCCTCTTGGGTCGGAGTTCAACTCTCATAGACCTGACAAGATTAGCATTTCTCGCCCTCGGGTACAAACGCGAGCAGGAGGTGCAATATTTTATGATCTCACTTCAGAGGGTGATGCACAGCAAGAAGCAACTGAAGACCTGCATAATAATCCGGTTCAACTAGAAACACCTACTACAGTTCCAACCATGGAGCATGTGAAGGCTGTACAAGAAACAGTATGCAATGAGCATGAATGGCACATTGCGCGACTTCCAAAGATGTCAGCGAAGGCTTGCTTCGCTCAACAGGCCATTACCAAGAAAAAATGTGTGGCACGAATTGTACAGGATGGAAAGAGTACGGCTGCACCAACTTACAACGGCATCATGTACAACAATAGGAAGAATAAACAAGAGCGCATGCAGTTCTTCTTCTGCAACGACGACATTGAGAGGTGCGTGAAGGGTACTCGTCGTAAGTGGGTGGTTTCCAAACTTGCAGTTCCAGAAGTTTGGCCTGTCAAGATTGGCACCAATCTCACACAGAAGGAGATCCTAGACTTGAAGAACACTGGTTTTCGATTGGCACCACGTCTGGAGCTCTCTTCAAGGAAGCTATTCAGGGAAGAGGGGTCATTGGTGGACCTATCAGAGTATCCTACCCCGGAGTTCTCTAACGACTTTCCAAAGCGCAGATTCGGGAAGAACATCAGGCGGAATCCAAAGGCACCTTCAACGAAGCATGCCAATTCCTGTGCATCTGCTCTTACTGTCATTGGATAGATTTTGAAGGTTTCTATGGTACCAATTCCTGCCCTGGGTTGCATCATCACCTTTGAGTCCCGAAATGGTCTCAAAATTTCGTAATATTTAATTACAATTGGCCAATTTCCCAGTTGTTCATGCCCCTTCTTCAAAGACATGTCGGGCAAATCATTGGGAAAGCGTGGACAATGGACAAATTGTAAGCATCTGTACTACATATTTCATGTAGTTTGTGGATTGGACAGTGAGATAGATGTTTTTATGCACGCTCCTAGTTTCAGCTTCAATGAAATTAAGTGTGTTATTTAGATGGTACTACTTAAGCAACCAGCAACTTAGAGATGCTATTGAGCCCGAGGGCTACATTGTACAATTCTCTTTTTAGATTGAATGAAACAATGGTGAGACTAAAAGGGCCACCACGAAGTTGTTGTTGTACATTTTAACTACTCATTGAATCATCATTGACATTGAAAATTTCAAAGGTGTGTACATTTTTGTTCACATTTTGCTGCCATCCTACAATAATAGTAGTCAAAAGTGCGTGAATAATTTCATTCCCACGGTCATAGGAACACCCTTATTCAACGGTAATAGGTCCAAATAATTACTAAATTTGGACCTAAACCTTTTTTATTTCTATTTTTGGTAAATTCCCACTAAATGTTCATTATTTTATTCTTTTTTCTACTCTATGCTCTCCATTCACCGCTCTAGGCACGCAAACTAGCTTCGTCCCTTCACCGTATGGCGGATTAGTGCAATGATTTTTGGCCAAAATTCCACACGTTAGAGGAACCAATGTTAAGCGGTTGGTATTACCACACCTTCTCAATGACACTTCGACTAAAAACCAATGATTCTCAACGTCAAGGTGTCAAGGGAATTTTCAACACTTGTAGTGTGAAACTCCACACAAAATACTTGGCTAAGAATGAAGACTCCCAACACCAACACCTTACACACAAATTGTTTTTTTTTTCAATTCAAGAGGTGGAAAATCTCACACCAAAAATGCGTAGGAAGAGGGTTATCTAAGACAAAAACCAATCCACATGCAATCAAAAAACAAATTAGTCCAACAAATGCAAACAACTAAGCAAAGTAAGCTTAGCAAAAGGACCCCTATGTCCTATGCAAAAAAACTCAAGAATGCAAGAACTTAAAATTCAAAAGAAAAACAATGCTTGAAAGCAAAAAACAAGAAGTTTGGCAAAATACCAAAGAACTCCAACAACGTGGTCATGTATGGTGCAAGCAAAGAATGAAGAAAAGGGGTGCAAAGAGAGAGGAGGGGAGGACTTTTATACATTTTCAAGGCCTCCATCCCCTTCCAATTTATTCTAAACTACCAAGTAAAATAAAAATTAACTAAAACTAACTATTACTACGCCAAATTCTACCATATTGCTGATGTTGCTATAACTTTTGGAGAAAAGGTCCAATTGGCAATTGGACTATGCTATTGGCTCCAAAAGACCTAAATTAACTTAGAGACCTCCCACCCCCCAACTTCCAAGTTTAAATTGTTCACAAAAGATAATGTTTTTCAACCTAAAGAAAGGTGAAAAAATCAATTTTTTGGAATTGACATCTCTTGGTAATTTTGACTAGCCAGGGTTGTTTGGAAGGTCTAAGAAAGTAAGAAAAGAGTCCAAGTAAACCTAATTTGGACTTTATATGCTCTTGGTATGCCAGTCAACGTTTTGAATGTTTTAAAATTCCATTAAAAACCACCAGTTTGGATAGTTACCAAGGTCAAAATGTTATGGAATTTGACTGGGCGCTTATTTAGGCTAAAACACACTATCTTAATTTTTAGTGGAATTTTACCAATACCTGGGGAATTTCTATGATTTTTCCAACTCAGGTAAAAACGATTGACTTCCCATGGCGTTATCTTCTGCAATTTATAAAATCACAAAACTTTTTGGGTGGCTTCTAGAAAGTCTTAAAGTCCTTTGTGCCAAGTTGCAAGACCCAACTGTACTCAATGAAAGAGAAACAAAATTACTTCTCTCAATTTTAATTCCTTGGGGGAGGAATCATTTCCATACAAGGGAATCTAGGTGAACCGGCTCCACCATTATTCTCCAAACATGTCTTTATGTTATAAACACCATCCTCAATCCTTGATTGCTCTTTTTTTAAATTTTGGGAATTTTCTCCATCAAATGGGCAATTTCCACCAATTAGGCAATGTCTATCAAATGCAAAATTTGAATAGAGACCTTCAACAAAATGCCTTGGTAGAGATTCCTAGTATCAAGGAAGATACTTCTAGATTTTATCCTCCAATTTTATCATTCTGTTGTGGTCGGTTGATGAAAAATCAAATTATTCCCAATTTTGAGTGATTTGTTATTAGAATGCCAATCGGGCTGATTTCCGTTAAACTCTTAATTAGATTCCAATTCACCAAATTAAATTCTAAATCAGAAATTTGAAAGCGTTTTAAGCACTTCCATGTGTTTAGGAACTTAACGTTGTATTTGTAGGAAATTCCTCCAAACACAATGTTAACTCTTTTTTTCTATCTTTTTGTTATTAATTAAGGTAAATATGCGCAAAAGCAAAAAAAATAAGAGTTGAGTCCCAGGTGATAATCTTGGAGCTCACACTATAATCAACTAAACTTTCTACTCTTTCTATCTACTATGCTTGAGAGCCTATTTGGTTTTCAATTGTTGGTATACTTTTTTTCCTTAATTTTTATGTTCTTTAAGACTATGCATATTTTTGGAACTTGATTATATGAAAATCATGACCATGGCATATGTCAAATTTTGTTATCATTTTGGATTTCATGATGTGGACAATGGCACTCCATCCATTGATGCACTCCTAATTCACTAACAATGGAAGTGCTTGCAATATCACCTCAAACAACTCCTCCGGGCCCTTCAATAAATAACCTACTCTTAATTTACATATTATTACACTTAAGAATATTCACATTCAAAACTCAAATCATTGATATAAACACTTTGTACTATTATGTTATAGTTTTTTTTTATTGTATTGATCTTAATTTTAAATGTTTAAGTAGAAAGACAACCCAATCTACTTTGTATAGATAAAAAAATTTGAAAAAAAATTTCACTGCCCTAAATCTTACGTTTGTTGCATTGACTTCTTATTTAGAAGTAAGGGCATGTTTTCATCCATCCATGTTTCTATTCAAATTTTGTAGATGTTATTGAGTTTAGAAACCAATTGTAGTAAAAAAGAGAAAATACTACGTTCACTTAGTATGCAACAAGGTGTGTGCAAATGGGTGTACAATTACTACTATTATAAGAACAATGGTATATGTGTATATTAATCAACATGATTGAGTAAAATTGTGAAATTAAAAAAATAAATAAAGGCATTGAAGGTTGTTTTTCTATTTTTAAACCTTTCCTTTTTACTTCATAGTTTTTGAGTCTACATGTAAATTCCTTTCATTGTATTTGATCGCATTTAATCATTTGGTAGTAAATAATGAAGAATCTCCATTCTCTCTTGCAAACCAATAATGTAATATTGTGAATTCTAGGTCCACAAATTAGTATAAACAATATTTTGAGTCATAAGTGTCTTTTTTCTATAGTTAGTAGTAAATGCCATTTTTGGAATTTATCACCGATAACAAGTGTAAAAAAATTTATATAGCTTGTATGCACCTTATATTGTTTCAACAAGTTTCAACTACTTCATGTAAAAGTTGTATTGAATTTTGTTTTTTGTTCTTTCATACTGCTATTGTTTCTATAATAAAAACAAATTAAAGGCTATAGCTTTGGCTTCAATTTACAAGCTATAAAATAATTTTGAAGAATTACTTAGCACCAAGGTTTTTTTTTCATGTTTTATGAAGTGCCAAAGTGGCAATATAAAATGTTAAGTAGTACTCTAAATTTCAACATTCATCCACATATTGGATACAAAATATTACATAAGCACATAATATATCTATAATTTTGTTTTAATCTACAATTTGTTGGTTTCATCCAAGTTTTTTTAATTGAAGTTATAGGCCTTATTATTTAGCCAAATTATTTTTTTCTAGAGCAATTTAACACTCTTTTGCCCCCTCCCCTCCCAAAGGTTTGTTCATCACCTATTTTCTAATTTCCATAATATTAAATGAAAAAATTCAAATGATATGGTAAAGTTTAATGAAACCTTTCATGTATATATCATGTACACAAGACAAATTTTAAAAGGTTCTCTAGTGTCCTATTCTCTATTTTTATAATTTACTTAATGTTCCATGATGTCCAAAAGTCAATCATAAAGTAAGGTTTCTTGGAGAAAATTCAAACATCTATCATCTTTTCAAGATAGGATTGAAAAGTTTCCAAGGAATATTTTATTGTTTCTTTTTCTATTTTTTTCATATCTATGATAATAATAATCATGCATTGAAATTATTTGAAAGCTTTTTTTATAATCAAAGTTTCCAAGAATCCCTTCATTGTCTATAATATTCAATGACAAAATCTAACAATGTAATAAAGTTTGTTGAAAGCTTTTGAAATCTCTTTCTTTATATAATGTATAAAATTTTAGGTAACATTTAAAAAAAAATTCAATATCTTATCATTTAATTATAAATTCAAATATCATGAACTTGCTTTTGTATGCACAACATTACACACTCTCACACTATTCAATGGTGCCCAAAGAGTACCCTTCCACTAGTGTAATTGTTCACAATTTTTTTCAATTTCTTCAATTGTCCAAAAATAAATTCACTAATGTGTTTGAATTCTTGCCAATAATATTTTGATAAAAAAGAACATGCTCAATGCTTATTTCAATTCTTTCTTGTTTAACCCTTGAAGAACACGGCTCCCCATGACTAAGGTAGTCATCAAAACACTTTGATAATTGGACCAATGGATGCATTCTTTGTTTCTACAATGAACAGTCAAGTCATCTATTGGACATTTTTTAGTCAAAGCATTGTTTAACCCTTTTAAGTTTTAAGTGTACAAAAAGAGAATGCACATATTGATTCATTTATTGGAGAATTTTGGTGTCTACCTTGATCTATGCCACTTAGATTCATTTGAATTTATTGAGTGCGTATTTTCATATTGATTGTGAGTTCAGGAAAAAATTGGAATGTTGCAAACTGAAGTTGCAAAGCAAAAGACAAAAGCTTTGGTGATATAATTCTCCACACCGGTTCGCAAGTATTCTATTGTGAAGGATATCTCTTATGCTCTTGCCATCATTTGCAGCTTCGGCAAGTACCTCTAGAAGGTCTTCAACATTAGGGGTAGTCACACCTTCTTCACTTGGCACTTGAAGAATGGAGAATGAGAAGTTGGTGAGGGTTTGGAGGAGCCAATGGGAAGCCGCGGAGGGTGAAGAAGGTGTGACGTCCCTAAAAGATGTGTTTAAGGTGGAGAATGAATAAATGGGAAAAGTGCCACTTAAAAAAGGAAAAAGGAGAGCATAAAAGAATAAACTTAAGTACATATATCTTTTGCACTCCCAATCTTCACTTCCGGAGGTGAAGAGTGGGAGTGCGGAAGATATATGTACTTAAGTATATTCTACTGCGAAAGGACAACATCAGCTGAACCCCAATGCGCCACGTCCGTGTTCTCCATTCTTCAACTCCGATGTGAAGAAGGTGTGAGTACCCCTATTTATTTCAACATTGGCCACCTCTAAGTGAGAGAGATGATTGAATTAAATCTTTGAAAGCTAACTGAAGAGGAGACTGAAAATTTGCAACATTTGTAACACTTGTTACTAATTGGATTAGGGTTTGTTTAGTTTTAGGTCAAGGTATATTTCATCAATGTTTCAATTTTTTAAGGTTTCTATAGACTCTACTCTCCTAGTCTTTGAAGAATTTGTTATCTCTCTCCAAATCATGAACAAAACTAATCCCGCACTGCAAAAGCTCAAGGAAACGGGCAAAGTTTAGTACCTTGGACTAAGTAAATTATCTTTCGTGATTTTCCGCTTTTGGCTTTCCGGTTCTACTTTGCAATGTTTGAGTTCTTGTTGAATTTTGCCAAAGGATTGGTTTTAATAGACAAGGAGTAATGTAGGTGAATGAGGTCTATTGGGTAGCCAAAGCTTCATTAATACCCTATCTCTATTTTGTGTGTTCTTTTTGTGTTTTTTTGGTCTCTTTCTAGTAGAATTTTTTTTGTTGAGGATCCATTTGATTCAATTTTATGTTGGGTTCTCTATTCTTGTTTGCAGCAACTGTCATCAACATGTGGAATGGCTTTAATTTGTGGGATAACCAACATTCCTCATCAACAAGTGTGTGATCCAGTTCCTTACTTTCATTTCATTGTTGAGTTTTTTTTCAAGTTTTGGAGAGGGTGAAAAAGATTTGTTTAAAGTTCGGTGTGAAGATGTGAAAGTTCAACAATAGGTGTAGTAGTTTTGGGTGTGACTCTAGAGAGCTACAATGACAATATTGGCAGTGGATGGTTGAATTTTTAATTAGAAAAATGGTTTTATAGCAATGTTGGTGTTAGTGAAAATCGTGTCCAATTTCAATTGTGGTGTGTAGCAAACTTGGTTGGAATTGGTGATTTCTGACCAATTGGAAAGATTTACTAGTTGAAACTAGCTGGGTAGAGTTAGTTTCTACTGAAGGGAGTTTTGCAACAACTTTGCATTGTAAATTATGAACTTAGCAATTTTGCAATGGTTGAATTAGTTTATTAGAAATTACAATTGATCTTGAAGAATTTTTTTTGTTTCTAATTGTTATTGATATTGATGTTATTTTAATAAATGTAGTAGTTACAACGTTTTGGTTGGAGACCATTTTCAAGAAATTCAATTTTTGCCTCTCATTGGGTTCCTCAATTTTGTTGAATTATCCCATCCGCTTTTATAGGTTAATCCATTTTTCAATTTCTATGTTTTACACTTTAGAAAATAAAGTTATACTTTCTTGCAATTGGAATGGTTATGGTCAAATGTTCTCTTATATATTATATGTTCACTTTCTCTTTGTGGGTGCACTAGAAGCCCAACTGGGACCTTGCTTTTGCAAGTGGATTGGTTGTGATGATGTGCACCATTTAACATTCACTCTCTCTTCTTGTGGGTGCATTGGAAGCCCAATTGGGACCTTACTTTTGCAAGTGGGTCAGTTATGGTGATGTGCACCATTCAATGTTCACTCTTTCTTCTTGTGGGTGCATTGGAAGCCCAACTGAGACCTTGTTTTTGCAAATGGGTTGGTTGTAGTGACCTTGTCGCGTTGTAAATGCGTACATAGTGTAAATATATATATTTACATGTTATTTTAATAAATTTGATTTTATTAATATAGAACGAAAAATGACACCATTCATTGTCACAATTACCAGATGAGTTGCTTTTGCCATGAGATCTTGCATTGCAATTTGAGCATCTACGAAATGAAGCTGAACCTTCTTGACCGTCAAAGTAGCCTTGTATAGAGCACTGGTTGCACGAAAATCTTCAGTGGGATATTCGTGTGTTGGTAATCTTGTTGTAAATTGAATGTATTGAACCTGGTAGCCGTGAAGTGACATTTGAAGGGTATTTTGAAGGTTTAAACAACGACTAATATTATAGTATGGTCAGGCCAATTAAAGGGAGTTGTAGTCACCAACAATGGTTAAAGTGGTCAGTCAATCCCTTAACAAAGGTGAATCGTGTCGAATATGTTGCTGCGACTGTTAGATGCATTCTCAAGTTTTTGCAAATGAAATAAAGGTTGTCTTGGACCTCTAATTTTTTACCTTTAATAAACATTGGTTTGATGTTAGTATTCATATTTATATTTGAAGTATTCTATAAAACTATTTTGTATGGTTATAGTTGTGAAAGGAAATAATGGAAGTAGTTTGCCTTCTAGGTGGACTTTGAAGTGATTTTCCTTTTTAGATAAAGGTAAAGAAATAGTTGTGGGGCCAAATATGAAGGTCAATAATTGTAAGTTAATTTTAGGAGCAAGTTAAGGGTTGATGTTTACTTACTTATGTAGTGGAGAGTTGTTGATAAGGTAGAGAAAAAGGTGGACACTATTCATCTTCTCTCTCGTTGTAGTTTTGGAGAAAATCCGAATGTTTGGAAGCCCATTGTGTGCTGTGTACGAAAAAATTTGCAATGAAATTTAGAGAAGTTGTGTATCGTGGTGTTTTGTTTCCAAATTGAACTCACTTGCTTGATTTGGAGTTAGCATTCAAAAGTTGTGCTTGATTGAATAAAGGGAGGTCTACTGCCTTTTATAAAGAGGAGTTGAGACTTTGACTGACCATAAAAGACAAACAAGTTTTTTATTTGCATTGAAACTTTGAGGGAGTGTAGAAAATGCTGTTAATTTTCTATGAAGTTATCATTCATTTGATTTGAAGTTTTAATGAATGAGTTGTGAGTGGTAAAGCAAGGAGAGGTCTGCTGCCTTTTTTTTTCTCAAGGCCAAAACTTTGAATGGCTATAGTAGTTGGACGAAGTGTTAGAATGAGTTGAAATTTGTAGAAGTAGAAAATTGTTTTAGCTTTTCAAAAAGCTATCACTCATTTTATTTTAAGTTGTGAAGCTTTTGTAGCATCAGATCAAAGTTCAGCCAAGAAGATGGGATTTTGAGGAGACTTTGAAGACTTGTGTGGTGTGGCTTGTGGCTTGTTTTTTCTTATAAACTTTGTTGTTGCGGGCAATATGGGTGAAATTATTGCTTAGCTTTGTTTTGTATCGTAGAAACAACAAAGTGGGGTTGATCACCCACATGGTCATATTTATTTGTTGTTCCCATTGGTGAAGCACGTTTGTTGATCACCTTGGGTTTGAAGTTTAGGAGTCAATCTTTCAAACGGTTTCAGCTTGTGGTCTGGCTGTCCCGTTTTATCCGTCCGTGATCTATAGATTTTTATGACCTACCTTAATCCTTGAACCTATTTAGAGCCACCAATTGACCAATAGGATAGGCCAACAGAAACTAGTTTGAAGACGAAGAAGAAGATTCAACATTTGAGATAAAAGATTTGACTAAACTTTCAAGTAAACTATTTCCAATCGTAGCCAGAATCCTTGCGATTTTCAAAAGCAAAAATTCTCTACATAACAATGTTGTTACACTATAAATGCATACATAATATAAAAAAATATACTGATATATTTTTTTGATAGATTTGACTATAATAGTATAGAAAGAAGGATGACATTATGCTAAGTAGCTTCAAGGTGACATCTTCTTATTATGGCATACTATCTATCCTACGCTCGGGTCAGATTCGTTAAAAAATAAATCAAAATATAAATAAATAGGGTATGAAATGAAATTTTCAGAAATTATAATATAGTGTATATGAACATTGTAGAAAATATTAATGAAAATAATATGAAATTTGAAAAAATAAATTGTAGAAAATACTATAGTTAAAGTTGAATAAAGCCACCTCAAAGTATAAAAGGCCCACTTGTGGTCCCACAAAATTTAGGAAAAGTTGAACTAATGGCAGTGTAGTATAGTTAAGCTATAGTGCCTTGCACTATAGTCCATGAATAATTCAAAATAAAGTCAAACGAAATTTATAAATTCTAAAAGTAAATAACGAAGTGGATATACGACTAAAAAGAAAACATTTCGTATGGAGTCTTACGAACCTGACCTCAACGTACAGTATTTCAGAAGATGTAACTATTTTTGGGCCTCATTTGTTTGATTTTGTTTTTCTTTGTTTTCCGCTTTAAATTTTAATATGTGGAATTAAAGGGGGGGTTTTGAGTCTCAAGATGAAGAACCTCAACTGAAAGCAAAATTTAATTGTCACAATTGTTGAATCAACTTCTTCTGCCACTGGATCTTGTATTATTGCATGAATGTCTTAAAAAAAAGCTAGGCCTTCTCGACCACCAAAGCAACTTCATAAGGAGTAGCATTGGTACGGAAACCTTCAACACAATGCTCGAATGTTGTTGATCTTGTTGGAAATTGGATGTGTTGAGCCCAATAGTCGAAAAGTGATATTTGAAGGGTGTTTTGAAGGTCTGAACATCAATCAATACTATTATATGATGAAATATGTAAAAAAAAATCATGGCCACCAATGATGGTTAAAGAGGCCGATCAATCTTTTGACAAAGGCGGATTGTGTAGATTACATTGCTGTCACCATTAAATGCATTTTCAATTTTTTGCAAATGGAATGAGGGTTTTTTGGAACTTTAATTGTTTACGTCTAATAGTTATCTAATAGACATCCTAGTGTTTTATAAATTTTATTTTACGTATTTAAGGTCATAGAAAAAAAAATTAAATCTAATAGCCTTTTAGTGATTTTAGGATGATTTATCTTCTAGTTAAAGAGGTGAATTTTATAGTTTGGTCAAATATTTGACAAATGGGTGGTAAGGTAGCCTTATGGCCAAGTTATGAGCTAATGTCCACTTGGTTTTGCATTATTGAATTATATTATTGAGGTGGAGAATAAGGTAACACTATTCATCTTCTTCCTCGTTGGTTTAGAAGGCTTGAATGTTTGAGGAGCCATATTGTGTTGAGTTTTAAGAAATTTGAAACAAAAATTGCAAGAATTGTGTATCATGTTGTCATCTTTCCAAAAAGTCCTCTCTTGCTTGAATTGAAGTTTTGAATTGAGATTTGTACTAGACTACTAATTTAAATGGAGAAAAATCTATTGCCTCTTATATGAAGGGATAGAGACTTTGACCAACCATAAAAAATGGACTAGTTTTTGGTTTGTAATGAAATTTGAAGAGGTTGTGAAAAACTTTGTTAGATTTCTATGTAGCTATCATTAATTGTATTTAGAACATTTATAAGTGAGTTGTGAGTATGGAAGTGAAGGAAGGTCTGTTGCTCTCAATTTTAGAAGCTGAAACTTTGAGTGGCCATAAAAGATGGACAGAGAATTAGTTTGATTTGAGTTTTGAAAAAATAATAAAAAAATGTGTAAGCTTTTATAAATTCTATTATACAATTTATTTGAGTGCATAAATCATCAGTGGCACCACTCCAAGTTTAACCAAAAAATTGGGATTGATGTTGGAGTTAGAAGACATTGAAGATTTGTGTATTGTGACTTGTGGCTTTCATTTCTCTATAAATTTTATTGTTGCAAGCAGTATGGGTTAAACTATTGCTTAGCCTTATTTTGTGTCGTAGGGTTAATGACCCACATGGTCTAAACTTACTTTATTCTCACAATGAGGTTGGATTGTCCATATTGGTCACTAGAAGTTTGAAGTTTAAGAGCCAATTTTTTAGACGATTTAGCTCATAGTTTGGCCATCTTGTTTTACGTATCTAAGGTTTGTGATTTTTTATCACCTACTTTAACCCTTAAACCCATTTAGAGCCACCAACATGATGGGCCAATGGGAAGCAATTTGAAGACTTGAAGATTCGACTGAACTTCCTAGTAAACTGTTTCTTGTCATAGCTAAAATCCCTATGATTTTTCAAAGCAAACGTCTCTTTACTCAACAATGTATACCATTCCATGTAATTTCTATCTTATTAATTCTTTTCCCATTTTTTTATTGTATCGTGGGATTGTTAGTATGAGTTTCACTAATTTTAATTTGCAAAAGCTATCTTGAAAATTATTATACAACTATAAATGTAATAATTTTTTTAATCATCTTACTTGTTGATATTTTTCAGGATGACAAGGACAAAGAAATTGAAGCCTATAAAATTAGCATTTCATAAAGACTAATTGGCATGTCATAAGTACATTCTATATCCCATTCAATGGGAAGCTCACATTGAGGGTAAATGCCATGTTAGAGATCAAAGGCATTATGATTCAAGATTTGGTGTCAATCATACCAAAGTTATGCACAAGTGCACAACACAGATGCAATCCTATTTATAAGAGAAAAGGTTGCAAATGATTTGGAAAAGAAAGGTTATTAATAAACCTCAAGTTTTCTTGAAATCATTGATAATTGCATTTTTGTAGATGAGAATGACTTGGTGGGCATCTTTGATTTTTTTTATTTACATTAAAGTGAAATCTTAGAGAGTTCCTTATTTAGTTTGTATCAAATCTCTAGTATTGTTAAACGGTTGAAAAAAATTAAAATGATGTACCAATTCATGCATGGTGCAAGATTGTCCTATAGAAAATTTGATAGGTATGTCCAATTAATGAAACCTCTTGGTGGTGGTTGTTTTCTTGGAAAACAACTACCAAGTGCCACTAATTTAGGTTATGCAACAACTGATGTTCTAAATTTAATGTATAAGAAACTACAAATCCATCTTTCTTCTTGGATACATGAATGGGGAAAAACGGTATTGTATTTGGGCACTTCATATGCGAGATTAGGCTCTTCTCCCTTCATCACTATGGCTAGTACGTTAAACTTTTATGTTAGTGCTCATTATGATGAGATTGATAATGGTTTTAAGTCATATTGTGGTTTAATAGATTTTTCAATCCAACTACACACACTCAAAGTATTTTTCGATTGATAAATTATGCCATATTTTTCAAGCCTAGATAAAAAAAACTTTAATAGTTTTTAAAGCTACTGAAGTAAAGCATCAAATACTTCAGAACAAAAGTTACTCTCAACTTGGTATAGCTTTGGTAGTAAAAGAAGAAGTATTGAAAGTGGTGTCGTGTTGTAAATTTATACATATTATAAATTTGTACCAATATATTGTTATAATAAAATTTAATGATTCAAGAGAAAGAAACTTGTTGATGACGCTTCTAATGGCTTTTAAGTAACGCTTGTGATTGACGGAGAATGATATAAATAATTCAACCTTATATTAGGTTCATCAATTTGAGTTAGTCTTCTTAATTCTATAAAAGTTGTGTTTTATTGTGAAGTTTGATTCTTAGATGTCAAATTGGAGGGTTTTTATGGAGTTGCAAGATCCCAAGTTTCAACAAAAAATGGAGCTGAAAATATTTTGTCTCAATTACCGATACAACTAGCCCAACCGATGTCAATGATACCGTGGTAAGTCCATCCATGAAAGAAAAGTGGGCTTTTTGGGCCGCTGAAACAACCTCACGTAGGTAGTTATGAAGGCCTAAATAAAGAGCAGTACTATTGTATAATTGAGTCAATTAGAGGAAGTCTTGACCACCAACGTTGATTGAAGGGGTTAGTGAATCCTTTAACAAAGGCCAAATGTGCAAATTATGTGGTTGTTACTGTTCGATGTATTTTGAAGTTCTTACAAATGGAGTAGTATTTTTCTTCGACTTCAATTTTTACCTCTGTTTGGCTTTTATTTCAGTATTTTGGCTTTTATTTCAGTATTTTGGCCATTTTGTATTTTGTAATTCATCCATATGTTTAGAATAAAAGACTAAAGGTGTAGAAGGGATTTACCTATTAAATTTTAACCTTGATAGTATTTGAACCTTTAGAGGTGAAAAAATACTTTTAGTGGATATTTTTTATGACCAATGAGGGTTTAAAGGTCCATGATGATTGTACAGTGGGGTACAATTCATTTACGAATTTTTGCACGCAGGCAGTTTTCTTTGTCAAGTTTACAAACTTTGAGAGGTCATATCATGCTAAAAAATGAACCAAATCTAAAATCACAAGATGCGTTGGAATAGTGGAGAAAAATACTTTATAAGCATGATGAATATGTACATTTGAAATTCCTAATCATACAACATCTTCGATGAGTTTTCTAAACTATCTACCATCTAGTAGATCCACCCTTTGCCAAAATTACAGCTCGCATTCGATTGGGCATGTTGGAAATGAGCCTTTGTACTTGTTCTAGAGACACTTCATCCCATACCACTTGAATTTGTTGCATCATTTGTTGCATGTCGTGTGGCCGAGGTTGATTTCGCAAAAGCTGTTTAACTATCTTCCATAGGTTTTCAATGGGATTCAAGTCAGGCGAATTCGGAGGCCAATCTAGTTTGTTGATTCCATGAGCACGCCTCCACATTTCAGGGACTTTGCTACGATGTATAGGAGCACCATCTTCCATGAGTACAAGTTCATGCGGTACATCATGCATGAAATAAAAGTCGCTCAATGCAGCTTCATACACATTTTGAACAAAATGTAATGCAGTTCGTTCATTTGGTGGTAGAAATATCAAGGGACTCTTGTCAAATCCAGAGAAAGCTCCCCAAACCATTACAGATGATCGTCCAGATTTGAAACTAGGTGCAAGACAATTAGATGCATATTTTTCATGGACTCTTCTCCAAATTCGAATCTGCCCAGAGGTTTTCCCAAGCTCAAAAGAAGACTCATCTGTCCATATGACATGCTTCCAATCTTCATATGTCCAATGACGATGTTCCCTAGCAAATGACAACCTTTGAGCTTTATGTTGTGGATTGAGATAAGGTTTTTTAGGAGCAACACGATTTCCAAATCCCAACCTGTGAATGTATTTGCGGATGGTATTTCGATGTACCTCAAATTTCCTTGCAAGCGCTCCCAAGTGCATGTGTCGATCATCACGGAGAAGTTGAGACAGGTCTCTCATTGTCCGACCAGATAGCTTTCGAGGTCAAGGTTTAGGTTTTTGAGTCGTCATGCATCCAGTTCTCTTCCATTTTGTCAACACTATTGACACAGTAGATCGTGGCAATTTCAGTAATGCAGCAACATCTTTGCATTTCATGCCTCCTCGACGCATTCCAATGATCAGACTTCTTTCATGATCGCTCAATGTCCGTGTACGCATTGGAATCTAGCAATGAAGAAAAAAAATCATGAAATTGGTAGTGTAGATAAGAAATTCCATGTGGAAAACTAGGAAACACTATCATATGCATGTAAGCAATCCAAACAATTTGTATGAAGGAAACAAAGTGCAAGAGTTGCAAAGATCGACAAACCTCGGATGCAGACTGTGTACTTGATGTGGTTGATCAGTGGCAAAGGAAGTTGACCAAGCGCTGGAAAAGAAGGCAACAGTGGTGACGACAAAACCCAGTGGAAGCGAAGGAACTGGCTCCCTATGGTGAATTCGACCAAGGAACCATCGCCTTGCTGAATTAAACCATAAGCTTTGGCATCGCTAATCGTGAGAGCTACAATGCCTTGAGGTATAAGCCCCCCCCTCCCCCCCCCCCCACACACACACACAAAAAAAAATGGCAAGGCGATGAAAGAGGAGATCGCGCAAAGGAGTCCCTGTAAATCAGGCAAATGCGACTAAACTCAAGATTGCATAGTGTAAAGTCACAATTCCAAATGGAAGAAGATGCAAAGAGGAGTCCAGGGATGCTTGGCCGGCAGGCAAGCGAATCGAGGCTGAGGTGTAGAAGGCATTGCAAAGCAGGGAACAAGTCGCCATGTTTTGCAGTCATTTGGAAATGGCGGCCCAAAATTGTAATGCGGCGGTAGTTGCAAGTAATTAAGGAGCCCATGATGTAGTGCTAGGTATGTACAACCTACATACAAAATTTCAGATGGAAAAGGCTAGGTAGGGAGGTGCTTGGACAGTGGGAAGTTGCGGGACTGGGACCATCGCAGGAGAAGGGAGCCCAAAAATTCGTAAATGAACTGTACCCCACTGTACATGGGTTGCCCCCTCTACCTTAGGATTTATTTGGTAGGTAGGTCCCATTTTTCCTTTGCCTAGTTGGATTTGTATGTAGAGTCAAGGAATAAGAAAGCCTTGATTTTAAAGAGCGATAGCTTTTGATGTATGTTGAATTTTGCAATGAAATTTTGAAGGGGTTTTCTCAAGTTTTTGTGTTTTCCAAAAGATATTCTTTCTTGATTTTAAGTTGTAAGTGAGAAGTTATGAGCGTGTGAGTGGAAGAGAATCTACTACCACCCAAATGAAGAAGAGTTGAGATTCAAGTGACCACCATGACTTGTAAAATTCATCTTTACTTTTGAGATTTGAAAGCATTAGAATAGCCTTTTATAGCTTTCTAAGGGCTTAGTTCTCAAAGCATTTGGAATATTTTAGTGAAAGTTATAAGAGTTTGAGTGAAGAAAGGTTTAGTGCCTTTCTATTTGGAGAGTTCGGGTGAAATTTGTAGGTAGATGCTTTTAGTGCATCTTATTTCATTTTTATTTCTTGCTTAAGTGTTGTTTGGGAAAAAAAATCCAATGTGGATTTCTTGATTTTTGTCTTCGTATCTTCTCTCTTGGCGGACTTTGTCCCCTTTTGTGTTCATAATTAAGCGTTTTCACTTTTTAGTTGTATCGTGGTAGTGAAATCAGATTAATGGCCAGCAAGACCATCGAGTATGCTCCAAGTGAGCGGTGCTAATTTTTTCTAGTGGTGAGGGTAGAGTGATGATCAATAAACCATAAAGTTTGGTGGTGATGCAAATGCAAGTACAAGTTACCCTTAATATCCTGTAGATAGTAGCAGGTATCCAAGTAGTTATCAAAACTACTTAGAGGTGTTTGTATTTGAAGTTTTGGACTGGTGGTAGATATCAACGAGGTTTATAAGTCTAATCGGCGTTGGATACTATTAGAGTTTGAACATTCTAGATGTTATAGTTTTAATATTGGTTTAGAATGTTGAGTTGGGAACTGACATCTCTACCTTAAGAGAATTTATTTATTTTTTGCATCTCCTAACTCCAAGTCACTTTCAATTGCAGCCAGATATTTGATGTATTTTCAAAGCAGACTCCTCTCACCTCAACAACGGGTCAAAAGCATTTGGAAAAACTTAGCTTGAGCCCAAATGTACACCAAATAGATTGACGTTTTGGGCTCTGTTCATGAAGCAAATTGAGGTAAAAATCTTAAAACTATAAACCATATTTTCATTTTTGTAGACCTGTAGATAATGACAAAGGGTACATTTTAATTGATTGAGATTGCTATGCTAAATGATCATTTACATCTTTAATTATTGTGATTTTTTTTACAAATGTGACTCTGATTTTATCATTTGATTGAATTGGTAGAGGTTTCTTACAAGTTTTCATTCTTTTTCAGAACCTCAACAGCACACTTACAACTCCAATGCATTCCTTGTCTTCATAAACTCATTCAACATTCGCAATGAAAGCTTACATGTTTTGTTGCAAAGTTTGACTTTGTTTTTTTAGTCTGTTGACTCTATTCTACATAAATTTGGGTCACTCATTGGAAAGTTTTTTTTCTCTTGATACTACCAATTGCTTGATTAATATTCAAGAATAAACTTATTATGACTTTCTCAAGATGACTTCTTGCATATTTCTAATTTGCATGTTTTTGTTTCAGATTGTAGAGAGATACAAAGACTCTAAGTTGGAGGTCTATCATTACTTTCAATGAAGTATTGTTGTTTTTTTCACCATCTCCAATTATTATTTTCTTTCTTATCTTTGTTGCCTAAAATTTATCATAACAACCTGTAAAGGATATAAGTACCAATAATTTTCTTATCATTGATTATAGAGCCAATATCCTCATGTAAGGCCATATTCATTATATTGAGACTTTTTGTAGATTTTGAGACAAAATGCTAAATATTATAAATTCATTTATAGAAATAATAATTGAAACCAAGAATAAATAATGTTCAAATAGTGATTCTTAAATGAAATTCTAAAAGTTGGTATTGTTACTTATTTATAAAAAAAATACTAATAAAGAGATAAAACGGTTTATCTTCGAGTCGAAGATAAAAATGAGATTGCAAAAAGTCTCAATATAATGATTATGGCCTTAGTGTGGTCAAAGTAGACATGATCCCTTGGCTTGTCAAGATTAAGACAAACAATGCTGGATGGTAAAATGGGGCTCTTATGTAATTATATGATTTTATGCATACTTGACAAATAGTTTCCTAATAGAAATCATTTCTAATCTTGCTACATCTCTTGCAAGTATCCACATAGTTAAGTTGATGTGTTCCCTTAACTTGATAACTTTGAAAAGCTTGATGAGCTTCTTGCCTAGGTATTTATTAAACTCATGTATGAATGGCTAAACATATTCATTATTTTGGAAACTGGAGATCATGAGCAAAGACTTTAAATTTTGAATTTCAATGTTTTCAAGGCAAAGAGTACACATTTTTTGCCAATTTCAACAATCTTGGAGCGATTGTTATTCTCAGTGTCCAAATTACATTGTAGATTTCATTTCTTGACCCTGGCATGAATGTACTTGGACTATCACTGTTAGGTTTGGTGCATATATGGGTGTCCTTAGCTATTATATAGAAATTTTGAATCTTCTGGTTGAGAACCATAACAAGTATTGCATGGAGGTGATGCCAAAGACTCTTGTTGATGTCAAAGGCAGAACCTTAGTCTCATATAAAGGCCGAGTTCAGGTATGTGGTAGCCCTTGAGATCAAAACATCTGTCTATTTTTATTGGTTGTATTATGGAATAACTGATAGTTATATTATATTATGGAATATCATTTGAGTTTTATTTTTATTTTTATCAATTTTGCTTTGTCATGTGCATTTCCTCATTGCATTTTACCACTACTACCATTCATTGTTAATTGACCAACATTGTTTATATGGATGCAACTCCTGAAAATTGCACAGGTTGCTAATGAGAATGTAAATTTTAAATGATTTCTTAACTCCATTATATTTTGAAAATCTTTCAAATGTAGAGACATTCAAATTGCTTATCAATTTACTAGGGGTAGAACTTCCTACATTTCCACTTCATAAGTGTTGTTAGGTGGAACTTGAGTGGACGAGCAATGTGGGGGCTATAGACTACACCACACAATATAGGCTTGGAAGGTAAAGTCATCAAATACCTCAATAGCTAGTTTTGCCTACCACTCCTACGACACACCTTCCAAATAATTGACATAACTTAACTTGCTGAACATTGACTTTTAGAAGCTGAGGTTTATCGGTGATAATGTCTAAAACAAAGTTGTTTGGTGCTAGGAATGCAGATGGTGAGCATCACAAGCTGAGATGAAAATTAACATGCAATGTGTCTGGAAACAAAATATGGGGAGAGATGATCGATGCATGGCCGATTTGGGTAAAGAAGTAACAAAGAAGAATGACAGTGCTAAATTTTGTAGACAGGCAGAGTAACTTGAGTGTTTTTGTTATCAGAGCATGAGTCAATTGCATGTTGCTTAGTATAGAATCACATTATATCAGTGTAGTATAATGTGGTTTTTTTTATTGAGATTGCATTAGTTGTTTGCTCAGCAAGCTAGGTTTCCATTCCTTGATGAAGCAGTACTCGAAACCTTATTGGATCTGCTTCTCTAGGACATTGTGGATCTACTGTTATTAATTGGGAATGTTGATAAAAGAATTCTTCACGAGGTATGTCTACTCATTCTCAAATTTGCATGTGTCACAACCTCGTGAACCCCAGGTAACATCATGATGTTGGTTTGCTTATTATTTTTTCCTTTGAGGGATAGGAAATCAACGAATTCCATTCTTTGACATCTCCTAGTAATCATGATAGGTGTCCTTGATTTTTTTTTTTTGTAGGTGGCCATGAGCTTAAATCTGCCAAGTATTGCTTCATTACCAAAGCAAGCAATCCAAGTATGCCGTGTCAAGTTGTTCATAATTTTCTAGAGAGTAAATACTCCATTGCACATAGTTTGGGGAGTACTTGAATAAAATTACAGAGGATTGTTTGTGTCACATTAATCCTATAAAGATGCTGCAAATCAAAATGTTCCGATGTATGACTTCAGTGATTACTATAGAAAAAGAGAATGCACCTATTGGTCCAACAATCAAAGAATTTTGGTGACTGCCTTAGTAATGGGGAGTGGCGTCCTTACAAGATTAAGCAATTGCTCATATAGTATATGCATATGTCACGTATTTTTGAGAAATTATGGGATGAGATAGACAATAAGATTTGCAGTCTAATATTGAGAAGAGCATAGGTCCATGGATGTATCAAATCTACAAAATTTTATACTCCTAATATAGTTCACTGCTTAACCTAGTACTGTTTATTTTCCATTTAGCTCTATCTTGGATCTCTCTAAGCAGCTAGTTTGAATGAATATTACAAAACAAGGTGGTTGTCTAACCTGCCAAGGGTGAGAAGTTTGTGGTGCCCAATAAGAAAGTCATTGACAATAAGGTGATTAATAATTGAAAAATTTTACCATGTAAGATCTACTTCACTAAACTCTGCACTAGATTTGCCATTTTTTTGGTTTGTGCTAAATGATTTATTTCTTCTATGTAATGTTGTAAGTACTAGTACTAACCTCCTTTTTGGTGTTGACTTGCAGAAAGTAATAGCTACAATTACAAACACTGATTTGTAAGCCTTTTAGGTTTCGGAGGGCATATTAGCACGGGGACCGTTTTTAGTCAATGTATCAATATCTATGTTTGTGGTTTTAGTGTTGTGATTTCTCATTTTAGATCCCGTTAGTCTATTCTAGCTAGTTATGCACGACATGAATTGAAGCTCAATTGTAATGGTCAAGTGTGACAATTATGTTTATAGAGGTGTTGTAGGAGCTACCAACATAACTGTACTAGTAGAAAACGCAGGGATTTCAACAGAATTCTGTTGTTTCGGTCACTGAACAACAGAATTCTGTTGAAATTAACAGATTTCTGTTGAAACAACAGAATTCTGTTGAAATCCCTGCGTTTTCTACTAGTGCTGTGATTGTAAGATTTGTTGTTAGTAAATGTTTTGAAGTGGATATTTTAATTGAGTGCATGTAGACCTATTGAATATTATATTCTTGAATACCATCTTTTCTTCTCTCACCAAACCCAAAGTAATAAATGTGTTCCAATTTAAAATTCAATCTTTTTTTTTACTATTGCACTATATCATATCATAGGAAACTGCATACAAATGAACTCAATAAGAAGTGTTTGACAAGTGAATAAAAGATTCTACACCCACCACCTAGACTATTGTGACCCAATGTGCTACGAATCTACAATGATGTTTGTGGAGTTCATTCAAGCGCTTACACTGAAAGCTAAGCTTGTGTTGATAGCATACTCTTTCTTCATCCACAAGGGAGTTTGGCACTGGGTGATGTTTAATCCAAAATGGAATCCAACAAGCAGATACAAAGGCAAGTTTAGGGTTTAGAAAAGAAGACTGATACTTTCATGCTAGTGAATATTTTGAAGAAAGAAAAGAGAGGCGGTCGGAGTTTGGAAGTGCATCCAAAATTTGCATTGGTTTCATTTAGCAAATTGCAAGAGTGCATGTACAATATTATGGATTATAGTAGAGAGGTTTTTGATATTGGAGATGAAAATAAGTGTAAAGCTTCTAGCCTTACCTAAACACTTTTGAGGTGAATTGGGATTATTTAGCTTGAATCTTCTATTGTTTCCAATAGAGCCTTGGTTTAGTAGCAAAGTTTAGCATAAACTACAACAAATGAAATATAATTGAATTCCATCTCAAAAGTTTTCAGAAATTCTTTAGTGAGAGACTCCAAAGATTCCAAGAAAAATTAAATAAGTTAGACATTTAGACTAGTATCAATAAAATTAACCCTTCCTATTATTATAGTAGATCACATCAACATAGATAGCTATTGTGTAGCTTTAATAACTTATCTAAATCTTTTATCATTTACAAGATAGATAGTAATCATCCTTAATTGAATAAATCATCATATATCATCAAATTCTTCAATACAACAATGTTAAATTCAGACTAATATCTATTTTTTCTAGTATTCTTCACTTTTCATTACTCCTTACATTTGTAGAGTCCACCAAGACTTTGAGATTTCCTCATAGCATCTCAACATTAGCAACTCTTAATTTGATTTTTTTAATATGTAGCCTTATAACTTTACATGTTCAATTGGTATTTGGTAAAACTACAAATGTTTGTCTTGTAAATTTCCTTTTATTTGTGTTGTATTCATTTTGCGATTGTGACATTGGTGGTATAGATGTATGTCAAGTTGTGAACCTATTTGTGCCCTATATCCTATATTTGTTGTTTATATGGTTAGAGGGTATATTCATATAAGTTTCAATACCATTTTGTTGATATTTTTAATCCAATACTTGAGATCATTTGGTAAGTAGAGATGTTTTTCAGAACCTGTGTTGTCATTCTAAAGCTTGTGCCAAGTATACAAAACTCTAAATTGCTTTGAAAGATTATAGAGATTTTTTGAAGATCCTAGAAGATTGTAGAAGATTATGAACATTCTAGTAGGTTCTAGAAGGTTTTAGAAGGTTCAAGAATTTTTATGGACAATTCAACAAGAACAAAATTGACATTTTTAGAGATTCTAAAAGATAATAATAGATTGTAGGAGATTCAAGAAAAATCTTAGAAGATACTAGAACATTTTTTAATACTCTAAAAACTTCAAAATGATTCAATAGAAGGTTCTAGAAGTATCTAAAAGGTCCTAATTTGTATCCATATTAGTTGGCTCCATTGAGAATCTACTTTGATTTGTATTCATTGTACACCTTCAATTACTTGCTATAGTTTTAATATTTCAAATTAAGAGAAATATTAGAGATCATTAAAATTATATTTTTAGTAGTTTTTCCTATATAATATCATTCAAAAAAATACATGCATACAATATTTTACATATTCATATTTGAGAAGAATTGAATTATTTCAAAGTTTCAAAATTCCTAATAAATATATTTTTAGACCAAAAAATTTGAAAGCCTAAACCTAAATTTTCATATAGTTTTTGATTTTAAATGTTCTTAAGCTTAACTAAGAATATATAGCTCCAATAATCTACTGTTTACTCCATTTGAATTTTTTCCAAAATTGTTAGAATTGTAATTTTTGTAACACTTTGAAGATAGCATCTTGAAAAATCAAAATGCACTACTTTTGAACTTTTTCTATTGAATTTCTTGTGGTGTGAGCTCGAGTACTACATCAATTTCACCATGATGTTTATCACTATTATTTCCATCTTCCTTAAAAATTTCATACTATTTTAAACATTTATGTAATTATTATGATTTTTACAAAAGTACTTTAAAAAACAATATAAATTTCATTTTTTAAATTTTGAAAAAATAAGATCCAACTTTAGACATATTTCTAATACATGTTTAAAATATCAATTTTTTTGCAACAAGTGTTTTATTGTAGAAACTTGATGAAGTTTTATTTTACTCTATCTTTTCCATGTGGTGGTTTGCATGGGTGATAGCTAATAGATTGAGCAAAATGCAATTTATGTCCAATTGAATAAATGAAATTCTATTTGATAGGTTCATATCAAAGAAGGCACTAAATTCGAGGTCATTGCTATCTTTCAAGCAATGAAATTGAACAATTGTAATGTGTCTTTGATGTAAATTTTGATATTTCTTCATTTTAGTTGTGAATAACTTATTTATAATATTTAAAAAGTAATGAAATGGTCACTAACCCCAAGAAGATAAACTCACACCTTGGTTCACAAATGAAAATATATGGATAATATCCAAACTTGCATATATGGTAGTTTTCATTTCAATCATTATGTAAGAGCAAAGGTATGCCATTTTTAGCTAAAAAAGAGTTCGTACGGCAATAAAAAAAATGACAATCATTCACAAAATATTGTTTTCTATATGGAAAGATTTTATTCATTTTTTGGGGACTACACATGAAAAAGTTCGACAAAGTCTTGTTTTCAAGAGTAGTTACAACATTTATATTTAATAAAAAATGATTGCATTTCTTTTTTAATTCAATTTTGAATTTTATTTCAAAATTCTAAGTTCCATATGGTTCAATTTCTTTGCTATAAAATCTCATCATTAGGATTATATTTCATTTATTCTTTTACTTTATGGAATTATATTTTTATAAATAACACAACAACAGTATGTGGTTTTGGGGGGAAACAAGGTATTATCTTCAATTCATTTTGAATTTCCGTGAGGAAGTAGGTTTTGTTTTTATTTATTTTTTGGTATAACCTAGTTTGTATGCTTTTTTCCTTTTTGGAACAAGGTATTGTTTGGGTTCATTATGTATTTATATAACAACTTGGGTTTTAGTTATCATTTTTTCATGACAAGATACATTTAAAAATATTCCCTTCTTTTGGAACAAGGTAGGGCTACATTCTTCTCTATTTTTCATCACCAATAGATTCTAAATTTTTCCGTATTCTTTTCAACCTAGTGTCTAACAATGAGTTTTGATGGAAGAACCTACTTAGAAAACGAAGCCTTCTCTACTACAAGGACTTTTAGAGTGTAGCAAACTACAAATCTTTTGGCAAACCAAAAATCAAGGCAATACTAGGCATTAATACCCCACACTTATACAGACTTTTTGCTTAGCTGCCTATTTTTGTCTCATCCAATTTCTATAATTCTCTTCTTGGTTTTACCTGCTGCATCGGTGCAAAGTTGCACAATAATTGGAAATTTCTAACTTTCCAAGATGGTCAATAACATCAACCATGTCAGTTTGGTATATGTTCTTAGTATTGTCAAACTTTCTTCCTGAAACCATATATTTTGGAAGTGGCAATGTATTTGTGGTCTTCAAGAATTATAGCCAATACTTCATGAATTTGATCATATAAAATAGAGTCAGCCCTTGCATAGGCAATAGGGAAAGAAAAAAAATTTAAAAACTAAAATATGCGACTTGTAAGTCTTGTTCAATGTTGAAATATGGCCAAATATGGCACTTTCACAAAGTGCACTACATACCAAGAATTTTCTAATAACTTAGAATCACTCAAAAAAATGGTTGAAAGTTTGTATTGCTAGTCAATTGTTGCCATGTTCAATTGTAAAAATCTCATCTCCAAAAACCTTTAGCAAAGAAATCAAATTATGATGTATACACAAGATATTGGCAACATCAGCTTGGAGGGTGCACTCCCCCTTTTTTTGATGTTAACTTGTGAACAAAACTTTGGACTCCTATATACTTTTTGAATTTTAAATAAAATTAAATGAAAGAATATGAATAGATTTTTTTACTTTGAAAGTTTATGTTTTGAATTATTGATATTTTTATTTGTTAATAATATTTAATCATAAATTTTTGAAGTAAAAAAATACACTGTAGAATTGAAAAATAACTTTCACACCCCTATATTATATAAGAAAAAATTGTCTAAAAAATGAAAAAAAAATCCTAAAAATAACTCTCTATTGAAAGCTCATTTTGAATTGAATATTGATGCAATGGTCATCTAAATGTGTTCTCTAAAAATATTTGAGCTAAAAAAACATATCATTTTAGTGCATTTTTAACCTCTTTTAGAAATCCTTCCATATTTTATTTGAGCTTGAAATTTTGGGGGTAGAATCCTATAGTCATTAGTAAATAATGCTCAAAATTTGAAGTTAAAATTATAGTTTATTAAAAACCACTTGTTTGCACGTGGTTTATTGTAGTAGAACTAAGTGCACCCCCTAGGAACATCAGCCAAATATAAGCCTCTTCAATTGTGTCCAACATCCTAAAAGGATTAATATGTTACCACAAAGTTTAGTGTTCCACGTTTCCCATTCCTGTTGATGTATCACACAAATTTCTCATCCAATCAACTAAAAATTTAAACCACTCTAAATCTCTCACACTACAATACCATGTAAGCTTAACTTACACACAAAATCAAAAGAAAACATAATCAAGTAGGTTGGGATATTCATGAGCATTCAAGCAACAATGGGTGTCTTTTCCTCAAAAATTCCAAACCAAATACGCAAAAAAAAGACGCCCACTAACCGTCACACTAACTAAATCAACTAAAAAGAATCCCAACTTGAAAACTTACCAACCAACAACTAAGCTACTACCCAAGGAATATGAACCAATTTGGCTACCAAACTATCAATTAAGGAAAACAATGTAATATCACTCAATCAACACCAAATTGGTAAATCTCTATAGGTAAACAATTGCAACAATTGCAAAATTACAAAAATTGAAATCTAATCAATTGACTACACACATGAATAAAGATTGTAATATACAACATATTGAGTGATTAAAACCCACAAGTACCCCCTCCATAGCTAACAATGTTGTTCTAAGAAGCAACTAGGACAACACATTAGATATAGTTCCATCATCAATAACCTTTGTCTCCATCCATCTAGCTACGATGTATGGTTGCTCAAGAGTGATAGGATATGAAGAGTTCTTCATATGCACAATTTTTTTGTCTTTATTCTAACATCCTCTAACATCACATATGAACAAGCTCCATATATATATATAAATCATCTTATGTATTATTTGTTGCTTTAATCACCTATCTCTGACAATGTACCGAAAAGTGGCTGTCATACCTTCCCCTGGCAAATCTCTCCCCCCAGGCCAAAAGATTGTGAGCCGTTGGATTTGGGGGAAAAAATTGCACCCCCCCTTAAAGAAATTTTTACAACCGTTGGATCAAATACGGGTACGAATACAAATACAACTGAAAACAAATACGAATACGGCTCAATGCGTATACGGTTGAATGTTTGTCCCATATTGTTTAGAGTCCTCCCCCCCTCTGAAAATTACAAGAGGGGAAGGAGGGGGAGGATTCTGAATTAAAAAATTATTATTAAATTTTATTTAATTCAACACCCCCTTCCTCCCTCCCAAAAAATTTTAAAATTTAATTCAAAATTTTTTGGGAGGGGGAAGGGGGTGCTGAATTAAGGAAATTTAGATTAAATTTTTTTACATTGTTACACAATGTACCGAAAAGGTACTGTCAACAACTTGTAGACATTTTCCTCTCATACAAATCTTTTGACAACAAATTTATTTCTGAACCAATATCACAAGAAGCTTCTCAAAGTTTTCTAATTTCACCAATGTTTGTATAGTAGCCCTTGTCCAACGATTATGAGTATAATAACTAGAAGACATGCTCTCTCTTCCTCAGGATTGTATTGTGAAACATCGCGACGTGATGTCATTGAGACTTCAGGCAATGTCTCTTAGAGCCCTCACGACGTCCAATAGAGTCAACTTTAAGGTTGACTTTTAAATAAATTATCCTTCACTTATGATTTTGATATATATTTAAGTTTCATTTTAGTAAAGTGTCTCAATTTGATAAACACATATTACATTCTAAATTAAAATTGATAATTGTAGTGAGATTTTAAATTATTTTTGTCAATGCTGATGACCTTTCGTGACAACCTGCGACATGCTATTCAACACGTGACACACGATGTCAGACTTCTCGCATGACACCAAAACCCAAAAAAGTGTCATACAATACAACCTTGCTCTTCCTTATTTAATAATTTCCAATTGAAAAACATAAATATAGCCTCTCTTTTGCTTTTTTATTTTCTATTATTTTCATCATCTCATTTATGTGATTTCTTGTGACTTTAGAAACAATTCATGGTAGATTTACTCAATGTGATTTATAGTTGAAGAGAATGTGAAGTACTAGTAGGAACTCTTCACTTACATTTTACTTCAAAATTTGATATTTATTTATTCTATTGAGACAATGATTTTTGAATGACTTTTGTAGTCCATACCTTACTTTTGTATTCTTCTTCCATATAAAAAGCATTGTTAACAAAAACAAGCATCCAAAAGCTTGACATCAATAACATCACCATATTTTAATCATTTATGGTACTCCTACCTTGGGCATAGGAAGTTGGGAATTGAATGTATATGTATCTCTTGTTTGTATTTGTATCTTTTGTTTCCATTTAATATGAAAGATTATAATTTTTTGGCCATTGACATAATAATTTTTTTTTATATTTTTGTATGTAGTATATATTGATCTTTACATATAGTGTATTTGGTATAACGTAATTAGATAATGTAATTAGATACAAACTTCCTAATAGTAACTAGGCTTTTGTTTCATTTTTGAAGTATAGTGCAAAAACGAATCATCACTAGAGTCATAAGCCTCTCTATATGTATAGGCTTGGATGAATCATGCAAAATGTAGATGATAACTCATTGATTCATCCAAGTGTGTATACATTCATCCAAAATGGAGTGATATTTTGCAAAGGTTTTGTAGAATTTGATCAATTTATCCATTGTAAAAGAAAGAATGTATATCAACTAATACTTCTTCTAGGAAAAAACACCCTATTGGTGATTCCTTTTAAAATTTCTCCATAAATTTTTTGCCTAAAACATACAGTGTATTAATAAAATTCTAGGATTTACATTTTGGTAAACCTACTTTGACTCTTTAAGCTCTTTGAAAATTCAAAGTTTATTAGCATGGTTCCATGCTCCCCAAATGAGACTTTAGATTATAGGTAGGAAGACAAAATCACATCAATAGTTGTGTGGAATTCTAAGCCCTAATCAAAATGCAATGTAGTGTGAATCCTTTCTATAGATATACAATTCTTCAAATTGAACACAAACAATTGATAGAGTGGCATTGGCAAGAACAAATTTACAAGAGAATTGAATGTATGAAACCCTAATTTGTAGTTGCAAAGTGCACACCACAATTGGAGCTAAAGAAAACACCTCCTCTGCAATCATCTTTTTTGACGATTCATTTTCCTACTTTTGCTAAGTACTTTTGATCATTCTTGCCATTTTATGAATTTTGTATGTTCTCCATCTTACAGACCTCATAGTCTATAAAGTAGGAAAAAAAGAAACCCTCCATGCAAGCTGCAATTCCAAACACATCATCCCTACCCCTTTGTCAAACAACAAACTAACAACCATGGTGAACATTAACATTGTTCTACCCTACCACCCCACTTCCTACAAGTATGAACCCAAAATACTTCAAAAAAAAATAACAATCAAAGTTGAGACCCTAAAGACAAAATTTGACAAACCCTCCAATAATCAAAGGAAGAGGCTCCAACAAACATGCAATATAAAACAGACGTATTTGTTATCAGATTTGAGATCTTTGGTGAAACTACTGTCTTGTGTGGCTATTCTCTTAGTTTGATAAAGCCTAAGTTAATTGTGGTGTAAGCTTCAAAATAAAATCCATATGGCCACAAGGCCAACAACTCAGAATTGAATAAATTGGATTTGAAAGCCTACTACTAGGCTAGTGTCTTACAATGGCTGTCAAAATCTTTTGTACATTTAGAAAAATTGTCATGGCTAATTGAAGAATTAGAAATTTTAAAATAAAATTGGACATATTGTGTTACAAGTAATACAACTGTATAAAATAAAATTTCTTAATTTTAAAACAATTTTTTATTTTCTCATAATTTAATCAAATTAATTTGTAAAAAATAACCATTTAATACAAGTAAGTTTTTAAATTTTATTAAATAAAATATAACTTCAAATATTTATTATTTTCATATTTTATTCCAAAAATATCCAAAAAATTATAGAAACTTTGAAAGGTATATATATATATATATATATATATATATATATATATATATATATATATATATATATATAATATTATATAATATATATATAAATAAATAAATTCATGATTAAAAAAGTTTAAAATGGATTATAAAAAAACTTAGAATTTTTGGAGTCATATTTTAGTCAATTATATTTGATTCATCAAAATTTATAAATTTGTTAAATTCTTTTCAAAAAATTCAAAAAATAAATTTCATTCCATTTCCAAGAGAATGTTGAAAAAAACTTACTTCAATTGAAAGTTTTTTCTCACTAATAAATTTGATTAATTCTTAAATTTTCTTGATTATATATTCACCAAAAATGCTCTAAAATTGTCATTTCTAGTACAAGTATCAAATTAAAATAAAAAAATTTAAAAATTTGGACACATGCAACCATAGGATATTATAGTACACTAGTTTGAAAAGATGTGGAAAATTTTTAAGAAATTTCCATCATGTGGATTGCAAAATATTAGCATTTGAATTGATAGAATTCTTTTTGGCCTTGCAAAAAATTGGGCAACTATATTCCACAAGGTTACATTGGTCTGAAAAATGTCCATGTTGGTGTGATTCTTTGGATTCATTCTTCAAGTTAAGTTTGGAAAATTTCAAATACTTGGAAAATTTTAGATCATTTGGAATTGTACAACATATATGTATGTAGAAAGTAATTGAGAATGATTCAAAACATTAAATTGTTTAAAATTTAGTTATGGACTTGAAAATACCAATTCTAATGATTGTAATGTTGTAATAAATAATGTTTTTATTTATTTTTTAAATATAAAAAATTGAGCAAAATAAAGGATTTCAAAGTTTATTTTAGAGTAGAGAATCTGTAATTGCCTGCAAATGAAAACTCTTCATAACTTTTGACTCATTGATCAAAATGTAATGATTCAAAACTTTCATGTGTATATTAATATAGAAAATCAATTTCAAATTTTTGTTTTTGAAAAAAATGATTTTTTTCTTGATTTGCCCATACTACCAATCTTGAAAAAAACCCTACATATCATACAATAACTTTTTAAACATATAGTCAAAAGTTATGAAATTTTTTGGGCATGAAAAATACTCCTTGTCCATATATTGGGTAAAATTTGAAAGAAAAATTAAACAAAAATTCCATTCATAGTGAGCTGCCCCAAATGGCTATGCTACCAAAAAATGCAGTTTGGTCCTATAGAGGTTAAATTATATAAAACTTTTTAACAACTTTAAAATTTTGAAAATCATTTTATAAAAGAGCCTTATTGTTACTTCAACATGTCCAATATTTGTTGAAAAGATCAAATTTCTCAATGAAGTATAATGAAGTAATGAAGTGTATGAATACTAATGAAAGCCATTGTATTTAAGAAACTTATATATTTTGGAAATAATGACTAGATTAAAGTAGAGGCATATAAACCCAATATGGATTCATAAATGGTGTCCATCCTTTAAATGGTTCATCATTTTAGGGTATAAATGCATTTTCATTGTATAGTTGGGTCCAATAATCTTATGAATTTTCTTTGTACTAGTTAAATTTCAACACAAAGTCCAACAACTTTAGGAAGCTCTAGCATGCTCAATAATGAACCAATATTGAAACTACAAATTGCATTGGAATTGTAGTAAAGAATACTTGAGCATCATAACTAATATATACATGTAAAATTCCAAATCGTACAAAAATTTGGATCTTTTTTATAAAGTTGAACCACCCATAGTTGATCACCTAAGTGATTATACAATAGATCATGAGTAATATGAGGCAATGCAAATTTTTTCTGTATAGAAAGGTAGGAAATAATGAGACTGCAAATACATTGTAATTTTATTTCCAAATTTGAAATTACTACAAATTTTGGGATCCAAAGAAATGCTCAAAATTAAAACATAATGTCTAGATTCTTCCAATTTGAATCATGCACGAACTACTTTCTTGCTCACCACTTCCTACTTTCTTACTCACTACTTCTTGCTTACTTTGGAACATGTGTCATGATCTAATCAATCCCAACATTGGAAAAAAGAATAAAACACATTTTAAGCTTGGGTTGAAAATTTCTTCCAACCGGCCTTAGTTGGAAATAGCTGCATCCTACAAGCTAGATATGGGTCCTTGGTTGGGAATAGGTGGTCCAACATTACACTATCTATCATCTAGTACTTCCATCCTTTGCCAAAATTATGGCTTGCATTTGATTGGACATATTCAAAATAAGCTTTTTGTAATTGCTTTAAAGAGACTTGATCCCTTACCACTTGAATTATTTGTGTAATTGTTTGCTTGTTCTTTGTCCTATTGTGGTATTGCAACAAATTTTTCACTATCTTTTATAAGTTTTTGAGGAGATTTAGATCCAATGAATTTGGAGGCCAGTCCAACTTCTTCATACCATGAACTTCCCTCCACTTGTCTAAATTTTTTTTGTGATGGATTGGAGTACCATCTTCCATAAGAGTGAGTTTATGAGGGTGATCATGCATGAAATAAAATCTGCTCAATGTGCCTTTATAAACATTATGAACAAAATAAATTGTACTTTGTTTACCTTGAGGCATGATGACTAATGGACTTTTGTCAAAATTGGTAAAGGCACTCCAAACCATCATCAATGTTCACTTGGACTAAAAAGGTGAAACCAAACAATTCTATGCATACTTTTTATAAAACTTCTACCAAACTCTAATATGCTATAGAAATTTCAAGCCCAAACATTAAAAGAGATTTAGAGGGGTGGAAGGGCTGTTTCAGGCCTGTTCCTTACCCAGGTTCTCCCTTGCAATTTTGAGGAACCATTGTTCTCGACAGAAAAATTCCCCCCCCCCAAAAAAAGTTAATTCTTGAAATGAAAAAAAAACAGAAAAAAAAAATTTGAATTTTTTTTCCAATGTGGCAGTCACTTGACCACGTCAGTGAACTGCCATGTCGTATTTCCAAAAGTTCCTGCAGCGTGGGAACTGTTGGGAACACGCAACCCTCCACTACATAGGAAACACATCTAATGCGACAACTCATTTGTCCAAATTACTTTGCTCCAACCTTCTTTTGTCTAATAATGATATTTACAAGCACATGCTATTCTTTTAGCTTAGTATTCAATATTAAGATAATTAGGATTTTTCTAGATGCAATACAATTCCCAAAATCAAGCCTAAGTATATACAAATGCCACATTTAACTACTTTTAGACTTTTGAAAGTCCAAAATTAATATTGGCCATCCGGAGAAAAAAATTGATCATCCAAAGATAATGCAAAACATTGAGAGATCAATGCAAAACATTGGGAGATTAGTAAGAAACATTGGGAGATCTCCCAATGTTATTATGTAGAGATTTTTGGACTTTTTGTCCAGAATTCAATGAATAGTCCAAAAGTAGTTAAATATGGCATACAATCATATAGTATTATGATGCACTTATAAAATAGCTTCAAACATTCCTAGTGTTTGCCATCCACCATCATTGACAAGACAAGACAAAACTTGAAATGCATGATTAGACAACTTTCAAGACCAATAGCTTATTTTTGAGTTGCTATACATCTAGATACTTTCTACTTTGTCAAAACAATAGAAATAGTGGATCGGGGTGTGCATTTTTTCTTGTTGTATCTTAACAAATCTAGCCACCTTAGTGCATTCCAGCAATTAGAGCTCTTTCTTTGGTGCTCAACATTCTTGTATTGTGATAATTAGAATCAAATGGGATAAAAATAATGCCATCATCATCGACCCTAAACCATTGTTGGAAGAAAAATAGACAAAAGAAATGAGAAGAGAAACTCACTAGATTTAGGAAGCAAACTCAAATTAAATCATTGAATTTGATTTATGCATGTCGAATTTGTGAAGCATTTCCATAGAACAATGATCAAACATGAAGAATCTCACAAGTATCAGCCATGAAGTGGAATAGCTACATGCAAAGAAACGAATTAGATTTGCAATGTGGTGAAACAAAAACTTGGGGGCATAAATCATAAGGATTGGTTCTACTATAGGATGGTCTTTTGCACCAATCAAAGTACGAAGTAACTTATAACCTTCCTTCTCCCCAAATATAAGCTAGGAAGGACTTACATGGGTAAAAGCAACTCCAATGTTGATACCGAAATGAGCACAAGTTCCTATCTAACCTAGGTCTATTGTCAGAGCGAAGGGCCAGCTAACACTATTTTCAAAGTGTGATTTGTAACCGCGCTTCAATGTAGCAATGGATTTGGACTCCACGAACATGATTTTTTGAGTGAATCTCTTTCACTTTTGGTGAAAACACGCTTTTGGGACCAACTCAACCTATGGAATTGGGGAACCACTACCACTTGTCAAAGAATCTAAGCTTCATGTGTGCTCTTCTTTGCTTAGCAAATTGCCGCAAAATGTTGAACTAAGCTTCATGTGTGCTCTTCTTTGCTTAGCAAATTGCCGCAAAATGTTGAACAAGGGCTCTCATGTAATGAGCCTTGGAAAATCCCGTTGGTAATAACAGCTACATTGGGAAACAAATTTTTACAAAAGCACATTATAAAACTTATTGCCACCATTCTTGTGTTTGTTTTAGTGTTGCATTGGAGTTGCTCTAAGGTAGTATACTATATAACCACCCCTCTTCTTCAAATTGGCCCTATTATTAGTTAAAGAATGGAGATGAGGTAATTTTTAAATGGACCACTTTAGCAATTGAATGAATTGAAGAAAAATTGTTTTTCTATTGCAAGAGCCAATCGTCATTTTTGATTTCTAAACATCTCTTTACAAGCTACAAGTAGATGGATTTTGAAAGACCTATGGTCACAAATAGGTGTCTATGCTCCAAATCTTTGAAATTTTATAAGTAATTCAGAAATGCTTGGAAAAATACAAACCACTTGTATTAGGTTCTAAATCTATTTTTTTTTCTCCGAAAAATGATCTAAAAATATTTTTGTCCGTGGAAACCTATGAAAAAGGCAAAGCAACCTTTCAATGGTTGCTTTTAGAGCATACTACCTTTAGTTAGCACATGGAGCACTTGGAGAAGGAAGAAGAGCATGTGTTGTGAAGGCATTGATTGGTGAGGTGCCACAAAGTTGTTAATGGAGAGTATGAATATATCTAGAAGGAATTTGTATAGCTTTAGGACTAGGGACATGATAATGCGGAGTATGAATATATCTTTAGGATTAGAGACACAACGTGTTTGCAAATTCATTGGGGCAAAGTCATTGTATGTTATATGCAATTAAGGTAGAACAACCCATTGCAATTAGATGACCCTATGATAGTGGATATCTAGGAAATGACCCCATTACAATTTTTTCCAATATGTGAGATTTTGGGTGGTTGCAAAAAAGACCGACTGGTTTTTGTAGTGTTTTTTATAATACTCATTTTTTTCTAGGAGTATTGTATAATTAGAAAAATAATTTTAAGAAAATGTGAAAAATAATTTTAATATATATACCTTTAAGAAGAAGATACTTTAAGAAGTAAAAACATAGAAAAAAAATCTTTAAGTAGGAGAACTAGAAAAGTCTTTTGAACTAGCAAAATCTCAAGAAAATAAGTATTTTTACATTTTAATTTGTAAAAAACAAGAAAATAATTTTTTTAAATTAAAAATTGACAATTTGGGATAACTTTATGATGAAGAGATTTCACCAGGGATTTCATTAATTTTGGATACTCCCTAGTACTAAAAAATCCTAAACTACAGAGTGTGACAAATTAGCTAAATTGAAATTTTAATGTAAAATTATTTTTGAATTTAAAAAAATAAAGGATTTAAATACTATCAAATTAGCCATCTCCAATAAAAATTTCAAGTTAATCAAGTTCATGCTTCAAAAATTATAGTAGATGACAAGAGAGTCACTCTCATTAATAGTACTAGTCTTTCTTGCAATCACCCTTTGGGCTACAATCAATGTCTTACATGATAATAATGGAGTGATTAGTGACTTCATAAGGTCAGAACTTCTAGCTTTTTAGTGTGAATTTGTTGTAAAATTTGACTTTTTAGGCCTTATATGTTAGAAAATATTACAACCTGCTTTAGGTGAATAGGATGATTATAAAAAATTCAAATTTTGTTGGTTCTAGGGTAGTTTAAAGATTCTTTAGGGCCATGATGTGTTGAAAACTTCAAAACTTCATAGCAAATTCATACTTTATTGGAAAAATATGATTTCAATTGATCTCATTGTTTCTCACACGTGTCTTTATGTAGGAAAAAAATTGAAAAATTTCACCAACAATATGAGGCCAATTTCCCAATTCTCACTACAATGGACTATTCTACTTTAAGCTAGGTGGGAAAGGGTTGGACTTCATTTAAGGTAAACCAACCTATGACATGTAGAATGATTGGTTGGCCTTGTTGATATTATTGAAAAATTTTAAATTTAATTCTATATAAGACAAATGTGAGAAATAAAGAGAACATTTGATATTTTATTTTTTGGTAAAATATAAATTTGTTATAAATTTTTGAAGTGTGCTATCCAATTGGCTCTAAAAAACCTATAGACTACTCCAAAACCATAGAAAAATATATCCATAATGGTCATCACTTACCACCTAAAGCAATCACAATATTTTTTAATATGGCCATGACATGAAGGAATGAAGATTGATTTGTACAAATTAAGAGTCACCTATTTAACACTTGGTGTAAAAGCCCCATTAGTTGTGACTTACATTTATCCTTGAAAGAAACTATATTGTAAATGTTTGGAGAAATGCCAAAAGTTAGATCGGTCTTGAAATGGACGCTTGATGCATTTCCTCCCTTGGGATCACCCATATCTAAACATATTTTCAAAAGCAAGTCTTCTAAAACCTAGAAAAAAGAAGTAGATGCCTATTATATTTTCTAACTTCAAGGTGTGAATTTTGAAAACAGGACAAGGTTTTAGAAAATCTACTATTTCAACTTTGACCTCTTATAACTTTTACATATTGTAACTAAACTTTACGTGATTAAAAATTGAGAGTTTCCCAACACTCCATAATGCTTATCATAGAAATTTGCTCGGTTTATTTAAAGTAGGAGGTTCTAAAAGAACTCACATTGTAAATTCATCCACCTCCTCAAATGTACACTATTTGTACATGATGCTTTTTCATTGTACCAACAATGTACAAGTAGTGTACAGTTGAAGAGGTGGGTGATTTTAGAGCCCCATACCATTTCAACCTCAAAAATTCATAACTAATTCCACAAAGCTTCAAAAAATACGAAACAACTTGGGTTAGATGCCAATTTCGCTTGTCTTTCAAGTAGAATTTACTGGAAAATATTTCAAGAAGTTTCACCTCTCCAAATTTAGGTTTCAGCTCTTACATGGGCACTTTATGGACCTCTTACCTTGAAGTGATTCAATCTACCTTCTTCCAAACTGACCACCATAGTGACGCTGCCAGAGTGGGACCAGTTTGAATTGCTTGAAACATTTATTTGAGCTGCACGTGCACCGCACTGCTTTACGTTAGTAGAGCCGTTGTTGGAGCTGCAATTCTTGTTTTTAGTGGGTTTCTGATGCACGAGCTAGCTAGCCTTGCAGTCGCTAACTTACAAGTTAGCTTCCTCAGTTGCTAAATTATTATGAATGCTAGCTTATCTCGTCTAGCTCATGATGAACATTACACCCCTAGCAAATGAATGCTGCGGAACGTTGCTTCCGCTTTCTAAGCAACAAGACAAGCTGATCTGTAACTCTACATGTCAATCTGCCTTGTCGTCGAGATCCTACCACTTTGAGTGCAATCTATCCCAACTAGCACTCAAAGCATTCTGCACTCATTCTCATGTATGATAACTTCACTTCAAGCACAAAATATTCAACGCTCTCAATAAACAATACGTGCGCTACTAATCATGCAGTCAATCATGCAGTCAAAGATAATATTATTCATGCCACTATTATTGCTTGAATGTCCAATAAGATGTTGGAATGGTGAGATCGATTTCCAGCAGTAAATCCGAATTTGGGAGCACAGCGACGGGATTCCGTACGTGCTATCAAGCTCAGTTTTTGGAGGTGCCGCGCCTGATTTTTATCCCTGCGCGCGTGGGGGAACATTCATAGCCCAGGCGTGCTGGATCGAAGCCAGTGTGACAAATTTGGACGTGCAAGGGTATGGTTGCTCTTAGCTCTCCAAGAAAGTACGTATTTCAATTCGTAGCATGAGATTTTTTGCTGTCTCTTACCATCGAAAGCTAGCTGAGCTCATGTGAGCTTGTACGATGAGCATCGAATCGTTCGAAACAGTCCAGCTACAACTGTGAGCTAGCTAGCCATGGCCACTGTCTAAACCCTAGTTCCTCTACTGTAGCTGCATTTCTTATTATACGTTGCAATTTCAAGTGTTAAGTACCAACAGAAGTATGTAGTTTACGTGTCACTCTCGTTTCCATGTGGACTTTGATGTGGGATTCTGAACAAATAGAGTCTTAATGTACAATACATCGGTTCTAATGAAGTGCAGGAGGTATTTGAAATGTTCATGTCGGCTAACTAGTGAAGACTAGCTTTCTATATCTTGCTATGCATGCTTGTTATCGCTGGAGATGCCTTCAAGTTCCACCCGTAGCTGTGGCTACTTGCATGTGCTGGCATACGTTACTGAAAGGAGTCATATGTAGCCTTGGTGTCTCTCTAAAGTAAGAGTTTGATCAGAGTGATCAGTGATCGGAACTTGAGCAAATAGAGTCTGAATCTACCCCGATTCCAATGAAGAACGTATGAAAGTTATTTGAAACATGTTCTGCTAACTTTCTAAATACCAAATCTCAGCTAACTTTCTAAATCGTGATGTGCCAGGTAGCGTTGGAGATGGAGGTGCCTCCACGGAATCAGATTTTCAGGAGGAATCTTCTTTGGGGATTGTGCATTCTGTTGTTGCTGTTGCCATGTGAAGCAGGACCGTCAAAAGCCTTTTTCATATTTGGGGACTCGCTGACTGATCCTGGCAACAACAACTACATCAACACGCTGGCCCGGGCCAATAGTCCACCCAATGGCATAGACTTCCCGGGGGGATACGCTACTGGAAGATTCTGCAATGGACGCACCTCTGCGGATATCATTGGTAAGTTATATTCATAGCAACCCACAATATTAGTGTTTAATTAAGATAAGCCACTTCCATTGTTGGAGGTTCTCATTCTGGAGTCTGGGCAGACAGAATGCAACTAAGGACATTGCTACAGAATGCGTCAGTGAGAATGACAGATTAAAGTTGTTTTGTTAGTTGTGTTACGACAAGATTATTGATTTTGTTCTAACACATCGTCATCACATAGCACTTACAACATGGTCGTTAAGTATTTCTGAGTATCGTCTTTAATTCACCTACCCCCGCATTAGTGCATGCAACCAGCTTTTCAGATTTGGAAGTTGTCATTTCTCGCAAGGGGAAGTAGGGGCTTGAAACAATATAATTTCCATGATATGATGCTGGAGCAACATAATACTGTTGTTTGAATGGCTTACAATGACATGGTTTTTGCAACATTTCAATGTCGTTCTTATAAGTTGCTCTTACCACGCTTGTACCTCTCAGGGAGGCAAATAATGGTTGAAAATTCGTCTTCTTCAAATGTTGAAAAATGAGTCTCTGTAGATTGCTTTCGAGAGCTGAAAATCCCATCTTCTCTCTATTAGTGGAAGATAGGTCACCAAGTACCCACCGCTCTTGAACATTCCCTCCGTGTGGTCCTCTCATTTAATTTCAATGTAGGAAGCACTCAATATCGAGCATTTTGCCTCCTCAACTACTCCGTAGCCCACTATTTACACTCAACATTATCCAGTCAGCTTCCGTCGAATGTCTTAAATCAATGTATTTTAGCTGAGTGACTTCGCACTTGGGTCTAAGAATTGTTCTTGATTTATCTCCACAGCTCAATTGGCTGGATTTCCCTCATTCATTCCAGCCTACCTGGCTCCCAATGCCACTGGAAAAGCCATTCTCAGTGGGGTGAACTACGCCTCCGGAGCTGGAGGGATACTGGACTCATCTGGCTTTGCTGTGGTAAGAATCCATCTCTTTTGTTCCTAATAACGTACGAGGTTCTAAAATGGCTCAGGTTCTAAAATGGCTCAGGTTCTAAAATGGCTCACATATTTCTACATGTTGCTTTTTTATAGCCTTCATCAATGTACAGACAGTGCACATTTTAGGAGGTGAGCCATTTTAGAACCCTAGGCCATTTCAACTTCAAAATTTTATAACTAATTCCACAAAGTTTCAAAAAGTATGAAACGAATTGGAGGTTAGATGTCAATTTCACTGAAAAATATTTTCAAGATGTTTCACCTCCCAAAATCCAGTTCCAGCCCTTAGATAGTCCTCCCTTATTTTTGAGTAGCCAAGTTCCACAACCAAGTTGCAGCGGCAAGTGATCCGTTTTCTTCTTGGAGTGCCCCTGCCAGACAAGCGGCGAGAGCTTCTGTTTCCCCCATCAATCCAAGTGCTGGAGCTGGGGCTATGATAAGATTTCAATGATATTAATTGATGTTTCATTTGACAGATTTTTTCAAGTAGCTAGCTAGCTAGAAGGGGTAAGTTCGTTATGGAACTGATTCTGATTTGTAAGCTTGCCTGATTTGCCATGCTACTAACTGGCACAATGGACTGGATGTTTCAGATTGAGAGGCTTTCCATGAACAAGCAGTTGGAGTACTTCGGCAACACCAAAGCCCAGATTATATCCATGCTCGGAGAGGCCGCAGGAATGGAGCTCATTTCCAATGCCTTGTACATGTCCAATATGGGCTCCAACGACTATTTGACCAACTTCTACGCCCCTGTCTCTCCCATTACCAACCTGACATCTGCCCAGCTAGCAACGCTGTTGGTCAGAGATTACCATGGCCAACTCACGGTAAGCAATGGAAAAAAGACTCCAATGCATCTTACCACGCATGATTTGAGCACCATATGAATAAGTTACTAACTTTCAAAGTGTTGGATTACTGATTCTAGACTGATAAAGAAATCCTTAGTGCAATGGAAATTATGAAATTCTTGTCATTGCAATCACTATTTATAATAGTGGACATTTTCATAATTACTACATATGTAAATTTTATAAGGGATTTAGGTGCACTTACCTTTTTAATCATCAATTTTCAATCCTGAAATCTACTTCAATTCTAGAGACTATGGTTGTTACTCATGTAGACTTCTATGAAATTTTTGAAACTAATAAGCTTTTGATTTACACTAGTTTCTAAGAGAAATTAGAGTGCTTATATAACTAGTAATTGCATCTTGTAATCAATGATCTCAAATGAGACTTAATTTAGCAAAATTTTACTAAATTTTTATGGATACCTACAAAAGATGTGAAACATGAATTTTTGGCCCATTTTGTAGCATTCATAGCAACTTTTTCTATTTTGGAAATTGTGCATGGGACCACAACATGTTTGATAGTGATTTCAAAAGATGAATTTCAAATCTAAAGATATATGATTAATTACTTGAGTTTAATGTTTGCAGAGGTTATATAACATGGGTGCGCGAAAGGTACTTGTGGTGTCTCTAGGCCCTTTAGGATGCATTCCCTACCAACTCACAGTCCGGTTTAGCCCAAATGGAGCGTGTAGTGAGAAACCAAATGCTGATGTCAGACTCTTCAATGCTGGTGTCTTGGCCATGGTGAAGCAACTCAATGCAGAGTTGCCAGGGGCGCACTTTGTCTATGGGGATGCCTATAAGAGCGTCTTAGACATCGTTTCCAATCCAAGTCAATTTGGTAAAACTTCAACTTTGGAGATCTTTCAATTAGTATTAACATCGTCTTATTGGAATAACAAATTTATTTTAAATTTTTGCTAATGATTAGATTTATTTATTTAGTATTTGTCTTTAAAAAGTAGATGTAATTCAGCTATTTGCTATGCAAAGGTTAAAACAAATGAATTGATTAAAACACTTTAATGATGATGTTGTTGAATGGATATTGTATATCCTATTGTATATCTTATTGAGAGTTGGGAGGTTTAGTGAAAATATTGTTAAGTTGTGTCATTGATCTTGAACATGTTGGTTACTTTGTACTTTTAGTTGATAAAAGGATTCACTTTTAAAAAATGGATCATCAATGGAAACATTAGTGGAAACACAGTCTCTAGGAACCAAGGAAATGACTACAAGAAAAAAACCAATTAGTCTAACATGTCATATGTTTTGTCATGTGAATTGTCTTGTGAGCCATTTCCCTTATCTACTGATTAGACCATGCTCTACCAATAGAATGTGTGTTAATCTTCTACTTACCAACTAATGAAATAGTAGCATGCATACTTTAAAATTTAGACTTTGTTTGGTCTTATTAACGAAGAATATTTTTTGCAGGTATTAGAGTTGTAAACGAGGGATGTTGTGGGGCTGGAGGAAATTATAAGGGTTTGATTCCATGTCTTATAATCCTCAAACCTTGCACCAATCGAGAAGATCACCTCTTCTGGGATGCGTACCATCCAACCGACAGGGCTAATGTGATATTGTCACGGGAATTCTGGGAAGGCACTGAGTACACTTACCCTATAAATACCAAGCAACTCAACATGCTATAAAATCATTCTTGTATCCATTCTAGCATCAAATGCAATTTCAAACAGACAATATTAGAAGATATTGCTTCTATTGGTGTAGAAGGTACTAAAAGGTTTTGTTTCTATCATGTTTAAGACATGGTAGAATGAGGTTTATTTAGCTTATACTCATTATGGAATTGACAAACTTCAAGCAAGAGTGGAGTTGCAATATAGATGATTTACTAACTTTTTAGAAGAATTCATTGTTTGTAGGTGAGGACTTGATTGGAAACTTTGTTCTTGGATTAATCCAATTGGTGAAGACTTATTGTACAATCTTTAGTGGGAGTAATTGCATTTCGAGTTTTATTATTGTGTGAAAAAGAACTATCTATTCAAATTGTCTTAATTCCTCATCTCAAACTCTTACTCTAGCTTGATTATTAATTAACTTGAGGTTTGAGACTTTGAAGAGATTAAATAACAAAATTAGTGAACTTAATTATTTTACTATTATGTATGATGATAGTCTTACAATTTTGACCTATTGTATCAAGATTATGTACTAAAAATAAAAAATAAGGTTTTGAGAAGATCTTTTAAGCTAATTAAATATTTTTATTTTTATTTTTATTTGATGAAGTCTATGAAGTCTTTGCTAGATTCAAGACTATTTGTAATGTAAACTACTCCATTATGGACATAATGGGAGCAAACCCATTGTGGGTTGAATTAAGGTAGTGTACATTTCAGAACTTGAATGTACACCACATGGGCTTGCTCCCATTCTATTCATAATGGGGTAGTTTACCTTATAATTTCTCCTTGAAGAGAAGCACATCATTCTTGGAGGCAACTTTGCCCTACTTCCAACTAGAAGGTTAGACCTTCTATGTTAGCTCCTCATTAGTGATGTTCGGCTTCAATGACAAAGACTCCATCAACTTGGTGACAAAGTCTTAAGCAACTTTGGGATGCACATTGGAAACCATCGAGAATTCCATGACAATAGACTAATAGGGAATTTCATTAAAACGGTAGTCATTCCGCAACTTTGGTACTTTTACAGTTGAGACCATGTGATTTGAAATCTACAAGAGTTTGAGGTTCGAAATCTACACCATTAGTAGATTTCTAAAATCTATACTAGTCTTAAATGGCACTTTCATGGTTTAAACTATACAATCTAAAATCTATACTAGTCCTAGATGGCACTTCTGTGGATCAAACCATACAATTTGAAAATGACAAATGGAATATCGCTATTTTAATGAAATTTCCTTGATAGAAAATTTCATTGAAATGGCATATTCTATATGCCATTTTCAAACAAACCAATCTAAACCACAAAAGTGCCACTTAGAAATAGTATAGATTTCAAAAATATAGGACTAATATAGATTTCAAAAATATAGGACCAAATGAATATAGATTTCAAATCACATAGTCTAAACCATAAAAGTGCCATTTGAGACAAGTATCGATTTCAAACATTTAGGACAGGTGTACAATTCAAACCGCCCAATCTGAACCATAATAACTGCCAAAGTTGCGGAATGGTGCCATTTTATTGAAATTCCACAAATGCAAATTTGTTGTCGGTTATCAATGTAGAATGTGTTTCATTGTGAGCATGATGAGTGTGTTGTGAATGTTGATGATCAAAGTCATTATAGTGGTCAATAGGGTTTTTTTTTGGCTTTCTAGTGCCAAATTGCACCAAAAAAAATAATTTGGCTAAAAAATGCCAAAAAATTTGGATGAAATCGCTAGATATCGAATGAAAACCGAATTATAAATATGTGATATGTGCTAATGTGATATTTTATATCCAATATATAGATGAATGTTGAAATTTGGAGCACCACCATAACATTTTTATATCACCACTTTCACACTTCTTAAAAAATGAAAAAAACAACTGGTGATCAATGTTTGATTGGTGGATGGACTACTGATTGAGTTTGGAGGCAAGCATGTTGTTGTAATGTAAAGTGAAGCTGACCTAGATTGTGATGAAGAATGGAAAGGGGAGTTTCCGACCGAATGGGAAGTTAGAAGATGGTGATTTCAAACACAATGAGGTGGGATACTTTTGAGTTTTGAGAAATAGGAAATTTCATTAAAATGCCATATTCCATGTGCCATTTTCAAACCGTCCGATTTGAACCATAAAAGTGTCATCTAGTAAATTTCAGACATCGCAATCTAAATTGTAAAAGTAACATCTAGGACTAGTATAGATTTTAGATTACACAGTTTGAACCAGAATTACCATTTAGGCTTGGTATAGATTTCAAACATTTAGGACATGTGTACATTTCAAACTACCCAATCTGAATTGTAAAAACTACCAAAGTTGTAGAATGGCGCCATTTTAATGAAATTTTCCATACAAGCTGTTGAAAGTAGAGGAAATGCCATTGAAGAAGAGAGGAATTTCTAAAAGCTTTATCTAAACTTGCTATTGTTCTTGTCCATCCACATGGGGATCAAGGTTGAGGCTCTTCTTGCAAGTATGGTATAAGGAAGGAATACCATAAACTATGCCAATCTATAAACCATTTTAATATGCATGCTCTTGTCATTTATGCCTTGAAATGGCAAGAGTAAGTACATTGAAATGGTCTATTGATTGCCACAGTTTATGGTATTTCTACGTTAAGAGTGATTTTTTTCAAACACTACTTCATTAATTGGGTTTCTTTTGTATGCCCCTCTTATTATATGTGATCATTTTGTTCTATTGAAAATATCATTTTTTTCTTTATGAAATATTTCCTTTGTTCAAATATGTAAGTTCAAAGATTGTGCTTCATATGGTTTATGTGGGGAATCATGAAGCACATACATGGAACCATTTTGGGTCCAATTTTGTTTAATTTTGATGAATGCATGCAATGGCTCTTGATTGATTCTTGACACTACAAGAGAAAGGGGTGTTTTAAGTATAGTTCTAATAGTAATTTTACTAAAAATCCCTTATAAAGGTCATTATTATTAGAACTATACTTAAAACACCCCTTTCTCTTGTAGTATGAGAAATTGATTTCCATCACATGCTAAATGTTGTAAGGCAGAATTGCAATGGTAAAAATAAGGGGTGATGGCTTCCTACCTAGTAGAGAAATTGATAAGGCTATATTAGGATTTTTGTGGGTGTATCATAGGATGTTTATTTAAAAATTTTAAAGACAATTGAAGAAAGAGGAAAAAATTCATTTTAAAAATCTTGAGTTGAAGAAATATTGTGAACTCAACGATGATGAGTATGTATTAGGTTTTGTACTTTTGTTGAAGAGTCATGTTTGGGTGATACAATGAAAGATTTGCATTTGTTATTGGAATTAGATTTTGGAGGCGATGACAAAATAGTATAGGTGCTTTCAACAAACTTTTGTAATGAAATTAAAAAGTTTACATAGATGCAACAAACAATAGTGGAGACTAAATACAAGATTGTAGCAAAGAAGGTTAAAGTAGTGGTATTATCACTTCCATTTGATTTTGAAAAGAATGTGAAAAGACTTTTATACAATAAAATTTGAGGAATTTAAAGAAAAGAGAATATGAATTTACAAATGAAACATTGAATTGATTTAATAGATTGGAAGTAAAGATTTTTTGATGCATAAAGAAAGAAAATGTTTGCAAGAAATATTTTTATGTCATGGCAAAGCATTTGTTTTTTAGTCACTTAAGATTAGGTGTATTATCCAAGTATTCTCAAATTTCTACATGTACCCTCCCATGTACCTTGGAATTTGAGATCTATTCTAGTACCAAGAGCTCATTTGTTTTACATGTATCTTGGAATTTGATAGTGCACTAGATACATAATAAAAGAATGCCACTTTTCAATTCAGTTTACTAATATACACTTACTTATATAATTTTTGAAAATCCTCTCCCCCCCACATACTTATATTTTTGGAACTCAATTTGTAGTGCATTTGATATGAGATATTCAATCAAATTATGTAATTGTATCCATATCCATATTTCAAAGTCTATATTTGTATTCTATGTTTGTATTTTGTATCCACATTCTGTATCACATTTTATATTTATTTATGGATGACCAAGATCATCCATTTGACAAACATCAACAACTTACTCTGGATTTTCTACAGAATCAATGGCATTTGTGGGAGTAGGGATTTTTTTTTGATACAAGATCAATGACTTCGGAATTTTTTTATGAGGGGAGGGGGAGGAATTGAAGCTAAACAAGGTATTCAAATCTTTTCAAGGGTAGTATCTTGAAATTTGAGGCCTATTGAAATTCCAAGAGTTCATTTATCAAAGCTAGTAGAATTTCTCAAAGAGAAGATTAAAATATTCAAAAATCAATTCAATTAATTTTTAAAAAATTCAAGAATTAAAAGTAGACATGACAAATAGCGTTAAATACATGTTAAAGTCTTTAATTGAGTACATAGTAATGAAAGTTTGATTTTATACTTTATTGATTCTTTATTTACGTGATAAAACTTAGTGACAATCTTGTTATGGCCTAGAGACTTAGTTGGGCCATCACCTTCAATGCCTTGGTGACTTTTTCAAGTGTGATTGGAGCATTTAGAGTTTTTTGAGTGTGATTGAGGTATCTAAAGCATAGGGCATTTTGGAGTCAATTTGTTTATGGATGTTGTGAGAAGCCTACACATGGCTATTCAAAGCTAGTTTTCATTCAATTAGAAACCTCAAAGAAGGGGTGGTTCTAGGGAGGCAATCATACACTCATGTATATTATTGAATGCACAAGTACATTATCTATCATAAAGTGTTGATGGATTTTAAAAGATTTGCACTATTGATTATTTAATCAAGAGCAACAAAATTTTCAAGTAGTTTTATAATTCTCTCTACTCCAGTAATATTTTATAGACCTTCAAAGTTGAGATCCTTGAAGAGACTAATGTTGACACCAATCTACATTCTTAACATATGAAATGCATCTACTTGAGTTCCATTAATTTCTTCAAACAAATCTTTACTTTTGTTGATTCCTTATGAATTTGCAATGAGAGACATTATGCTTTCTCTTTTAGGTTCAAATACCTTAATATGACACTTGTTAAGAGTACCAACAAAAAGTTATTTAGAATATAAATCATAGTAAATCATAGTAAATCAATGAAAGGTTAATCCTTGAAGGCTAGAGGTATATTTCAAGGAGAAATTGCAAAAAATTCCACTCTTTAGGGCAATGAGAATATAACAAAAAAAAATTCAAAATACAACCATACAAATTTGTATTAGACTATCATGGGAATTTGTGGAAAAAAATTCAGAAACTTTGATCACATGGATTGATGTTTGAAGTTAGAAGAATTTTTTTTCAACCTTGCTCCAATAGGCCCAGTAGACTTTAACTCCTAGGGTGAGATTTTTACACATACTACATATGTTTATTTTTTTTACATTTGCATCTTGTATCATGTAACTTATAAGATAAAATAGCCCATTGTAGTTAGGATTAGGAGTTAATAAATTGACATATGCTTACATGTAAAGACCAAAACTCATCATCTTCAAGAGCTCATTATTTAAAAAGATTTAAACTTTGCAAAACAAGGATTACTTTTCCAAAGGTTTAAGGGTTCTCAACAATGTTATGTACAAAACAAAAGAATACATATGCTTCAAATCAAACAACACATATAGAGCTCACTTGTTTAACCTCTAAAGTCCCATCGTCCCTTCGGAGGACAAAATGGTTTTGGGGTAGGCTCCTATGGTTCCAATATTTGTTGTCATTTTCCAAATTTTTGGTGAAGATAGAAAAACACATTTGCTTTCTAGAAATATAATTTTCATTTCAATCAGAGCCTGGGTGCAAAAGTTATGGTACAAAAGACTTTTTTTTAGTTTGGTGAGCCAAAAAAAACTTCACAAAAACTCAAAGTAAAATAGTTAAAAAATTTGTTCTGTATAAATAATATATTTATGTACATGGGAAGTTTTAAATTATTCCATTTGGATTTGTTTTGTAAAAGTTATAGGCAATCTTGTTTTTCAAGCAATTAGAGCATCTTCTCGAAAAAAATTAATTGTAGGATTCTTTTCCGACCTCAATCTTCACAATTTTTCAAAAAAAAGTTTCACAAGGTTAAGATCTCTTGCTAGAACAATCTCACTATTGAGATTAGTATATTTCAATTCTAACTTAAAGCTATTAATAATTTAGATTTTCCTTCAATCTTGAACTTACTTCTACTTAACAATTTCTTAATGAGTGAAAGCTAAGTATGTTTTCTTTTTAAATCCCTAGACTCTCAACTCAAATTTTTATTATATAAAAGTAGAAATTCCAAATCAAGAGGGCAAAAATTATAAGTTTTGAAGGTTCCAAGTGAAAAAATGTTGTTGAGCAAAGTGAAAAAAATATATTTCCTTCACTTTATACACAAATATTGTGCAATCTACATGGTCAAAGTTTGTGAAATTCCTTCACACATTCATATACTAGTATAGTAGAAGATCCTACAATTAGATATGCAAAAAAAACATTCAATTTTTTTATTTTTTGCTCTTTGCTATAGAAATGGTAGTTTTGAGTGTATTTTGATGGAAAAGAGGCCATGGGTTAAAAAATCTCAACTTTGCAAAATAAGGATTCTTTTTCCAAGGGTTTAAGGATTCTCAACAATGTTATGTAGAGAAGGAAACACATGCTTGAAACCCCAAACAACACATGTTAACCCTATATTTTTGGGGGTTTAACATGAAGCATGTCCAATTTCTATATGACTTGAAACTCATGTTTCATAATGGATTAAGAACTGCTTGGATGAAAGTCATCTTAATTTGTGGAGATATTTTGTCCTATCTAATGGTTGGATTTGGTGATCAACAATTGAAAATCAAACTTCATCCTCATTATTGCTAGGATGAAAGTGATATTAATTTGTGGAGATACTTTTTCAAATTGTTGTCCTATCTAATGGTTGGATTTGGTGTTATTAGAGTACATTATTTTCCTAAAATTACAAATGTGGAAGTATGTCAAGTGGTTGACCAAGCCCAAATTGCATTGACCCTTGTTCAAAACTGAATTTGCAAAAATAAGGTCATAGATTGAAAGAACACAGAAATTTCAAAAAATCACCAATGTGAAGAGAACCTCATTTTAAATCCATTCCAACAAATTGCATCAAAAAATGATAATATTTTGCTTGTAATTGAATTTAGGAGGAATTCTGAAACTTTTCTTTCAAAATTTATAAAAAAAAATGAAGATCAAAGATAGCATTGGTGAATCTAACCATATGGATGGAATCTAAAACTCAAAATCTCCAATTTTTATTTGTATATGAATTCCAAAATGTTATTCAAAATAGTACTTCTTGATGATTTTTCTCAAATCGTGATTTCTGCAGGGTTCTCAACAATGTTGTGCACGAAAAAAAACAAAAGAATACACATGGTTCAAACCAAACAACGCATGTTAAGAAAATAAAACAATTCATTCAGGGGGTGCTAGTTTGCCACACATGCGAGCATATAATTAACGCAGAACAACAAAATCAAAGGCTACTCCATGATCATTGATCAAAACTTTACTTTCAGAAAATTTTCACAATACCATCGTCCTGTCATTTCACCACTTGACAAGAAAATCCTAGTGATACATGTGAACTCAGAGTCACAACAGAGTGACTTAGATACAAAACTTTACACTTTTAGAAAACATTGCACCGATACTTCAATTAGAAGTAACATCTCTTTTCGAGAGATGATGTTTTTTGCTTACACTCCATGCCTGTAGGCAAAATCACAAACAAAATATTGCATTAGAGGTCTCAACAACATGATCTTCCACTGTGAAAGCCGCTCAAATTAAATCCTTCGTTGTGGCTAATAAAATTGAAATGCTTGCATGTCTTTTTTATGCAATTTAGATCTTCACGTTGGGGTTAGTTCACTTACGAATAGCCTTGAGAGGACTCCATAATGTCAAGATCCAAGCCTTGGGGTGCGATTTCTGGATACTAGTGAGCACGATTGTGAACACCACAATATAATTGACAGTGGAAATGATATCTTCTCTTTCTCACCTTCCTCCTGCAGAGATTGCAGATGAGAGAAAAAAAATTAGAATCAGCACTTGACGGAAATATTGAAGCACCAAACACTTTACAGCAAGCCAGTGGTTTGCTCGAAATGTGCTCGAAAGGCCGCCGCCAAAATAAGACAGTCCCCTTGTTTCACGGAGAGTGGCACTAAAACTTCTCAACAACAGGACTTGCCACCCAAAAAAGACAGCTTTTTACTTGCATGTTACTATTTGTTATGTAGCACAAATTGTGAAAGCTTATCTGATAAACTACTTTGTACCACTATTCACCTAAACTTGTTCGAAATGAGTGGACCTCCTTAGGGTCCAAAGTCTCTCATATTCTCTTTAAATGTGCATTACAAAACTATACAGACACTGACCAGATGCATTTAACAACCGCAAGTATACCAATCCCGTCTCATTCTTTGTAAGTTGAACAATAAAATTGTCTATTTCAGTTATCAATTCAACGACAACACATCACGTACCTTATTGTAATCAGGTACAGTTGTTGAAGTACTTGCACTTTCTCCATCCCTCGCCTCGACATCGGAACCTTCTTGTTCATTAGCTGGAGAATTCGAACGGTCAAGTTTTTCTGGAGTAACATTGCCATTGGACTTGTTGGTGAGGCTTGAATCTGAGAGAATGACATTCGCCGAGGCGACTGGAGACATATCCATCTCAGGTTGGGACACATGTCTCTCAAGGTTTGAAGTGTCTGGGTCTTCTGGCTCAAATGAATCAACACCTTCAGATGGCACCCTTGAATCAGCCAACTCACTCTCCTGCTGGTGACCAGGAGAAGGAGTTTCCGCATCATTATGCTTGGCAGGTGCATCAAACTCTTCGACAGAAGCAATGCCACCATCTCGATCCATACTATTGCTTACATCTTGCTCACCGCAATCCACATCAGATGAAAAATCCTCATTTGCTGGTGGCAGAGTCTCAGGAACTGTTTCAGCCAGGCCACCGTGCTGACTTCCTGGTTCATCAAGGGAAGAGATAGACTTGGTATGTAAAGAACTATCATCCTCTTCAAAAGTCTTTGGCACTGAAAGAACTGGTTCTCCTTCGCTATTCTGAAAGTTGCTCACTTCTTCTCCTCCCACATCATACTGAGGCTGGCGCAACGACACCGATGGTGTGATATTATCCTCTGGTTCAAAAACCAATTTTTTTGCAACACTGAAGTCTTTCGAGTCGAACGGCGGCGAATGCGATTCGAAACAAGGAAGTTCACTGTGAATCTCAGGTCCATCGTCGACAACCTCCGGAATTGGTTCACCATGGTCTGAATTCATGATACCACTGCAGGATTCTTTTGATTCCGTTCCCTCATTACCAGGAGCAAGGTCATTGATATGAACTACTTCTTTCGATTCTGCATCTTCCGTTGGAATAATTGCTGCAGAATCCCTTTGCTCGTCCGCTACATCAATGGGCGTTGGACTACTCTTTTCCATCTTCATGTCTCCAGGATTTTCATCCAGGTCTAAGGTCAATTCACCAATGGAGACTCTATTTGAATCTATACAATTCTCTTTGATGTCGGTCTCAGAGCCACGGGTGTAGTTCACGTAATCACGAGCCATAGGAGAATCCATCACATCAAGTTCCTTGACTGTATGATTCTTTACATTCACTGGAATCCCTTCGTGATCACTTCCATTGGATATCACTTCAGGATCGGCAGCCCCAGCATGAAGGAATGACACATCCAAAGCTTCAGAATCACCAACCAAAAAGTTGGAACCTTCTGGGAACTCTGGGAAGATGACCTCAGAGACGACCCTATTCTCTGAGTTATTTCCATCGACTACAGGACTGTCCATACCTCTTGGATGATCACTAGTATCCCAAGTTCCTGCAGTGAAGGATGAGAGTTTACTTTGAGAGATTTTACTTGCTTCTTGTGATCGCGATGGACTCCTTTTGCTGATGGAGCTAAGCTTTGATATTGGTTCACTTGATACGCTTCGAAACTCATCAGCATCCGAGAAGTCTGACAGGGTGTCTGGCCCTGCATCAGTAGCAATCTCGGAAATTCTCCGAGATGCATCACTGCCTGCTTCACTCGGTTCCACATCAGCAATGCTGTTAGCATTGCCTTCTGATGTCCTTGGACTTGTCATATCCTCAGTTTTGTCGTCTGAGTTTACCTGCACCATCCATCCGTCCATCTTAAGAATACTGAAATTTAAGTAATTATGGATCAAACCTTAGTCTAGAAAGAATGCAGGTCAAATGTCAAGCCAATGAGAGCTGTTAACAGAGATGCTCGATGTCCTGAATTGCTGATAGAAAAGCAATGAAAATGACTTGAAAACGCCTAAAGGTCTCTTAAATGCAGATCCGAAATCAAAATATAGACTCACAAAATAGAAATTGAAGTGATTTATGACCAATAATAAAAAATGTGGACAAGGACTAACGGACTTTTTGAAGGAAATAATCTAGAATGGTTGAATTTGTGTTAGATGTCTCCTACCACAGAGAGACGACTTGCTTTTGATGGGGTGTCAAGTTGCCCTTTACGACTCAAGGGAGATAGTCCATTGATTTGGCAAAGCCTCCACACAAAATTCTCTTGCGTTGCGTCTTGCTCAACTCCAAGTGTCTTCGTGGGAAGATTTGTTCTTCGTGATGACATGGTGTTCGACTTTGCTAGCAGAGGTTTTCGAGACGACCCTAAATTCCTCCTCGGCGTCGTTGCGGCTCCCTGTAAAGACAGGACTGATTATCATGCTAGGAAAAAAAACGTTGAGAAAAAAATAAATTGCAAAGGTCTAGATCGAACTCCTAAAGAACCAAGAGTTACTACATTGAAATCGTCAATTAGATCAATCAGATTGTAAAACGTATTATTCAGATGGGGCTAAATTATATATCACTAGAATAAGAGAAGAACATTGCATGTGTTGCTGAAAAACTTTAAAATTTGGACTAAGAAAATGTCCCCATATGACCTCAAAACTGCTCAAAAAAACATGAGGCCAGAATCGGACCTGTTAATCCTATAGGGGTTGACTTATGCCCAACGACAATCAAAATTCAACTGGAAGATTTCTAGAAGAGAAGGTACTGAAAGATGTGAACAATCATCAATCTTACAAACCTCTCAATTCGGTCACAGACGTAGGGAATGAGCGTCCTTAAATAAATGAAATGCTACAAGACCCCACTACAGACATGTGAGCATGTTGCATTGCGTATACCGATCGGTATGGCACTTAGCACTGAATCGTACTGAGTATTTTAACTTCAACAATTTGCAAGACCAATAGATTTTTTCAGTCAGAAGACACAAACAAAAGAGTGAAATAGAAAGAAGCTCTACCTCACGTGGAAGAGTTGAACTTCGGAAATTCCGACCTGTCTCGGGGGGAGGCTTTCCAGGGGTTTTGTAAGGATTGGTATCTTCCTTCCCTGGAGACAGCACATTTGGACCCCGTGCCCTCGTTGACCTGTTTTAAAATGGAAAGTTAGCAACTAAGCCCCTAAAGTACCATGGAGCCCATTTTGAGTGGATGCACTTATTCTTGATTTTCTTCTGTACAATAAAACTGGAAGAGATTCAACACAAAATCAAACAACAAGATGAAGTATAGAAAAGAACCATCATGTTCGTCTTATGGTAGCGAGCATCAGATACTCAAATACAAATACTTACAGTGAAGAAAATACAGTATCCAAACACAATACTCGCCAATTCCCAGTACGTTCATCTAAACCCTAAACCCTTTAACTGATCTTTCAGAGACTGGCATTCTTGACTTAATCCAGAACCTCGTAGCCTTAAAGCAAGTCACAGACGATAATGTGGATTGTTTTAACCAACCTTGGCGTATGCGGAGCCAACGGATACAGCTTGTTCCGCACCAAACGTACAAGATCCTCATGCTTCAAAAGTCACCCAACAAATCCGAACCAATGTCAGCGATCAAGGACACTCCACACCTCTCCGCACAGAAATTCAAGAATCTCCACAAACCAAGAATTTCTGCAACCAAAACCTCACGAACACCAGAAACAGAATGCAAGCCCTCAACCTCTCCTTGCAAGTAAATCAAAGCGCCAATCTCAACCCCATGGCAAGAACAACAACAACAAAAAAAATTCAATCGCGAAACTTCTCCACAAGACCCTGCAATTCCGAAGCAGAAAAAGAGAGAGTCCTACCACGCACGTACCTTCACTCCAGCAGTTCGAATATTGTTGCGACTACAAAGCTCCTTGAGCTCCTTTCGATTGAGCTCGTGCAGATTGTCTCCCATTCTCGCTACTCTGAATCTACCATTTGCTATTCTGTTTTTCGATTCTTCCTGCCTCTGGTGCTCGGCTCTTGTAAGTCAGTCAGTCTTGAGAAAGAGGTGAAGAATCGAGAGCTGACAACTGAACTGCAACCAAAAATGGAAATGGGTTAGTGCAAGATCTGGCATTGTTCGATGCCATTTCCGTTCAATGCGGCGAGCTTCGTCTGTTGGGACTTGGGATTCTTCAGGGAGGCAAAACGCATTCTCTCTGGGGTGGTATTGTACTGTATGCTATATATTATATCCGTATCCGTATCTCTACGGGGTTTAGGGTCGGTACTGGTCTACTCCATACTGCTGACAGGCGTCTGGGGAGTGGGGACTTTTGGAGGCTGAGTGGCGGTTTGCTTTTGTTTTTTTCTAGGGTTTTTAAACTGGGTGAAAACCCTTTCTGGGTGTTGGGTTAGGCTCTCTTGTTGTTTTATTCTTCTGTTTGTTTCTCTAAGCTTAACAACACTCCCTCGGAGGGTTCTAACATATGTTTATGAACTTGACAGGTGGAAGATGCCCAATCAAATGTATCTCACGACTTGACAAGATAAAAGAGAAGAATAAAGTGAGTTTACACCTAAGTAAATGAGAAACATGTTAGAGGTGACTCCATTAACTATGTTACCTCTAAAGGATTAAAAAAAAATGTACAATTTCAACTAAGTGAGTCATTAGAGAAGAATTAGTGTATCTTGGTTAAGATCTAAAAGAGACCCTTTAAGCCTACCAAACACTCAATGATAAAAACAAATATTTCAAGAATCATGCCACTTATTCCTAAATAATGGACACATTTAGAACATGGTTGCTTTAAGAGCAAGACTAAGGGTATTTGAATTGGTGTGAAACCCTAGCCAAAAAATAAAAGAAGAGCAACTTAAGCTTATACCTATAGTACACGTATGAAGAGTTTGTTACAGATGATTCTACGATCTGCCGTATGTGACCTCACACAGTCACGGATATAAAACATGTGCAATTAGAGACAGTGTGTGCAATTAGAGAATGATTAGTGAGAGTATGTGTTACTAATAAGTGACAACCGTAAAAGGAGCGTTTGGACTGGAGTGCAGCCCAAGGTATAAACCCACAGTAAAGAGCCATCTGGCTGTTTCGAATTTGAATTGCAGAAACGACGTGTAACGGTAGCAGCAATGAAGAGGGACGCCCTATCATAATGAAACTAGAGCTTCAGGGAAGTCGTGAAAGTCAGCCACATCATGACCCAAATGACGGCTTCATAACTGAGATTCCTGCCTCAGGCAATTTTTGTCCTCTGACAATACCTTAAAGACAGACTTCTTTTTTGCCAGAGAAACTGCCAATTTAACTGCCACTTCCACAGGACCCAAGGGTCGCCAAGGACCCCATTGCGTAGTTTCTACTGAATTTCTAACTATCAACATGTGAGAAATTAAAACAGTTTGATAGGAAGGTTAAATTTAAAGCACAACTAAGTTATAAAAACACAACTTCGTTAGGTAGAAATTGACGGGCATGCGAAAGTGGACACCCAGAGTATGTTCTATGCAGAGTACGGAGCACAGACGTACATTTCAAGTCGCAGGATCTCTCTGATTCGATCAAGAGAGCCTTTGGCTTTAAACAACTGACAGTAGATAGAAGGATCGAAAAACTGACAGGAAGAACAGGAGAACTGAAGACGAAATGAATGAAAACCGCTAATTCGTTTAAGTTAAATCATGTTATTATTCGCACCTGAATTGTGTCGTTGATGACAAGATGGAGTCACTGACTCGATTAAACGCTGGAAGCGTAATGATTGAGCCTCTCTCTTCAATTCAATTCAAAGCCTGCTGAAAATCGATGTCGCCTTCTTCAGATGCAATCTCTCAGAACACGCGCTGCTTCGATGAAGCAGCGTGCATATATTTCCTCTAGCTAATCACAATATCAAAAAGAAAATCTGATCAGATTGACTTGCAAATTACATACATCTGCAGCAAGCTGAGCACGAAACACAGAAGAAATCAACTACGGCGTTATGGAAATTGGGCAAAGGTTCTTTTGTATCACTGAAAAATGAGAAAAATGTGTCTAAGTGTCTTGTGTCCAAAATCCATTCCTAGTATATATATCCTAGTGTATCCTATTCTATCAATACTGGACGTTCACTGTGGAATTCTTCAACTACTCCGTAGATGGACAATTTGGATTTCTCCTGCGAAATCTCGATCCAACCATTAGTTCGATCACAAGCCAGCATTCAATTCATGAAAATCACGAACACAAACGCAGTACCAGGCCCGAATTCTCTCGCAAGTAATGGACATCGCCAATCGATCAATTTCTTATCAAAAACAGAAAAACTTTCGTGAGGTTGAAGGGAACCCACCCCCCACCCCCCGGGACGATTAAGGCTCAATCGGGGCGCTAGTACTTCTGAAAAGCTCCTTCGTTGCGGCCCAGTCAAACTGAGGACCAGTTCAATCCAGACGAAGAGGTTACCGGCATCCCTTTAAAAAAACCATGTCCTTGCGGTTTAATTACACTAGACTATATCGTGACCAATGATTCCATCACCCGTGCCCAATTTGTGTGCACGTACGGTTTAGAAATCAGCCGTGTCTTTGTAACGGCAATTCAGTTGACCGATTCACGAAAAACAGAGCACCTATGTAGACTTGGTCAAGATCGTAACAAACCTCGACGTGAATGTATCCCACCGATCGATGCTTCCCAACACACAAATTCAATGAATTCCTAACTGCAAACCACCTACGAAATTCTCGTGATTGAAGATTTTCTGACTCACTTCCGAAACGGCTCTTGAAACAAACTCAATCTCCACCGCTTCTTATGAAGCTAGACAGAGCCTAGCCTGCAACTTTTGAAAATTTGATCAAATGATTTGCTCTACTTAGGTCCACGACTGCAATTGATGGCAGCAGCCGGTCACAACTGGACGTTGAACAGAGCTGCGCTCTTGAGACTTAGTCAAGATCCTTCGAAACAAACCTCGTGATATATGTAAACCTATCGGTGCATCCCAACATACATACATACATACATACAGAGTCAATGAATTCCTGCAACTCACCTACAAAACTCTCGTGATTGATCGATGATCTTTCTGACTTACTTAGACTGCAACAACTAGCTCTCGACGCAAGTTCAATCTCCGCCGCTTCTACTGGTGGGCCGTAGACAGAACCACCTAGCTGCAACTTCCGAGGATTTGATCACCTGATTTGCTTGCTCTAACGTGGTTCAGAATTGCAATTGAAGGCACAATACATTGAACAGATTTGAGGGACTTCGAGAGTAGACAGTGGAGCTAGCAATTAACGTAATGATCGAAGTGGCTAGAATTGAATTGAAGATAGAGAGGTGATGTGAGTTGTTCTCGCACGAGGCCGGTTCACAGCGTCGCGTCTCAGGGCCCCAGTGAGGATGAAGGAAGCAATTGAACATGGACAGCGTGTCTTGCAATTGTGCGGGGCCGGCCGGTGTGGGGCTTGGTCGGTGACTGAAAATCTGGGAATGAAAAGCATTCAATCCGGCAAAATGGTCTTCAAGATCAACATGACTCTGGCTTGATTTAAGCTTACAATAGGTTTCTGTAAATTATTCAAAGGAAATGGTGAGTGCCTGGGTCTGCGGGGATGACTGTAATTCATTCAGATTGAACTAGGATATGCTTGTGTATATTGGAAAGTTTCGATCGAGAGCATGGGAATATTGGTATCATCCTTGAATTGAAAAGAATCGAAAAGAATTGAAAAGAATTGAAAGAATTGAATAGAATAAAATTGAATTTGCAGGAACAATACTTAATTTTCACCTCGGATGACCTCAAATGTTTGCAACTAGGACCCACGGAGTAGAATTGTTGAAACTGCTGAGCTATGGAAGTGGTGGTGGATCCTAATCCGCAGTGCTCTACTGTCACGAGAACAACGAGATCAGCTTGCTAACTAACTGCACTCATCTCACAAAATATATTCCATTGTAACCTTCTGAAGGGAGCTCCCAACACCTTGATAAGTATCTCCTAATACAAGTTCCCTTCAATAGGAGAGTTGCAATGAAATTATTTTATGATTTTTTAATTAACCTGAAGTGTACGGACATTGAGGTAGTTGGAGCACCATAGGACATAGGTAGGTAGAAGACCAAAAGGTTACTACACTAGTAAATGCTTCAAGTATCCAACATATTTTATTTTTTGTGAAAACAAATCTAGTTTATAAATTGAACCCATGGTGCCTAATTTTATTTTTTATAATTTTTACATATGAATTGGTAGTAAAACTTCTAGTTCACATCTCCTTTCTTCAAAGTCTCTCCTCCTATGGTTAGTACTAAGTATATAATCATTCCTTTAGTAATTGTGGGACTTTATTGACCTAAGTACATTAGGAGTAGCTTTGTCACAAGAGTCTCTCTTTCAAGAACACTAGCTTTTCAAGTAAAGTTTTACTCAAACTTCTTTACATGTAGCTTTTGTTGATGCATAATTTCTCTCCTTTGGTTGGGAGCCAACAAACAAACAATTGATTTAAATTAATATGTAGATTATTGTATCATCACAGTGACCTTGATATGAATTATCAATGTTTTATTTTTAAAATATGAGTGCCACACATTGATCAAATATCATTTGAAACATGACAAAAAAAAACCTAATGTAATTAACAAAATTTTATTACAATTTCACTCATAACATGTTAGAATCAAATATAATGAAGAAGATATACAAAAGGCACGCTCATTAAACCAATACCATGCGCAAATCCAATATAAGTGTTTTACTTTCAAAATTTTCATACCTCCAATGGCTCCAATGTATGCTTTCAAAGCACCATGGAATTATATAACTTGAATAATGCATAAGTAACTCCAAAAGACACTTCATGAACATGAAGTAGATTTTTCAACCTCGCCTTTCAATTTAGCAAATTGTGGCCCCTCCAAATTGAGATTAGCCCTTTAAAAGAATTATTTATCCCACTTAACTATGTGAATTCCATGTGAATTGGAAACTTGGCTAGTTTGGTGGAATAATAGTATTAATCCCTAAAGTCCCAAGGCTTTTTTCTCTCAAAAACCACTCAAAACTGCCATTTCTATTGCAAGGTGCAAAACTTTTAAAATTTTCCTTTTTTTGCATATCTAATTGTAAGATCTTGCACTAGAATAGTATAAGGATGTGCAGTAGAAATTTTAAAAGCTTCAACCACATATAATGTAAGATATTTGTGTTTAAAGTGAAGAAAACAAGTTTTTTTGCACATTCCTTGACAACATTATTGGGCTTTGAATCTTCTTAATTAAATTTTTTGGCACTATTGAGCTTGAAATTAAAAAAATTTATACAAATATTTCTGTACTTATGCAAAAGGAATACCTACTTATTAAGTACTCACTGCCCAAACATTCTTCATGGTGATGCTGAAAAATCTATGCATGGGGAGTCTAGATGCTAGAAATGCTAAAGCAATTTTTTTCAATTGATTTCTTTTGATAGCAAGGTGAAAACATTAATCAAAATAAGTAATTCAACATGGTTGAAGGCACCTTTCTAGTAAGAATAAACAATTATTTTTGTAGTATTAGCAATTGAAAATCATGAACTTTAAAAATAAAACCTTAGATAAGACATGTAATTGTTGTAAGATTTTTCAAAGTGGAAGCTCCTTGGGCCTTAGAAATCGTCAACATAGCTTGGTTGCACAGTACAACCAAAATCTTGATAATCAATAGTCAACCAATCACAAGTGAGTAAAGGACTGACTTAATGGCACTTTGAGGGACACTTTCAATGCAAGTCCACCTATCAAGAATGGGTACAAAGATGGTTTTGGACAATTCCACCATAGATAGAGAGCAATTTACATATATGGGCATCCATGCATGCATTCACATCAAAAACTATGGGAGGCAATCCATTCTTGATCACATACACTCCCCCCCAAATGTAGGCCACTCTCTTTCCGTGCAAGAAGAGATGAAGATTGATCAAGTTATGACACAATTTCCAACACAATCGTGGCACAAAATGATGGGCTACAAGATTCTCAACTTATCAACCACCCCCTGGTTGGAAAATAGCAACAACTAGTATGGATTGAACAAAATCTTCAGCTAAAAAAATCGCTACAAGACTCTCTCAACATATCAACCCACCCTTGGTCGGAAGTGGGAACGTCTATACAACGACCAATATAGATCAAACAGAATCTTCAACTAAAAAATTGGCTACAAGACTCTCTCGACATATCAACCCACCCTTGGTCGGAAATAGGAACGTCTATACGACGACCAATATGGATCAAACGTAATCTTCAGCTAAAAAAGATTCATAATAATCATGTTTAGAGAAATAAAAATCTGGAAAATTATGAAAACCCTCCAAACTCTATTTCTGCCCACAAGAAAAAAAAATTCCCCACAACCTGAAGAAACCCACCAGAACATACGTGTCTCTGCTCAAGTGGTCAGGCATGGGTTGCCTCCCCCTTAGCCCTTGTACTTGATGCCCCCCCCCTTTTAAAAAAAACCCTAAAAGCATAGCCTGTACCCAAAGGGACCAAAAGTGGGCTTTCATAGTTGTCTCGGCGTGGCTGCATGTTCCAAGGAGGTCGGCCCAATGGACGGCTGCCCAAGCCAACCGTATGTGAGGATGGGGACAATGGAACCGGACGTGTCCCAACCTCCTTCGAACTTCAGTTACGGATCTTTGACGGCTTCCAAGGCACACACATAAGATAAGGGTAGTACCTTCCATTCGGAAAGCCCCCAATGGGACATCCGTCGAATGAGCATCAATCTTGCAAGGTAGGAGCACGCAATATGGCCTCACTTTCTACACATGATAGTCATTTCAAAACTTAACCCTTAGAAGACGACGGGGTGACCTTGGAAATCATCAGTTTTCGTGACCGTGTGAAGCATTGGCTTAAAAAAAATTGCAAAAGCACTTTGTCATTGCAAGACAAACTATTGTTAGTAGAAGACCTCCCCCTCCTTTTTTCACACAAAATTTTGAGGATGAATACTTGCACTTCTTGTCCTACATGGAGAGAGATCCTTTGTCATCCATTGGACGCAAAACGTCTGCTGTGACGTTGAAGGGTTACGTGTAGATAAACTTTAGATAGCTTATTTTTATTGATCAAAATAATAAGTTATTTGTAGTCTACTCACATTTATGTTATAGAATCATTACCTTATCTAGAAAGTGACACCATTGGGTGCTCCTACTTTAGTAGCCGACCCATTTCCAACCATCACCCCATTTGCAATCTATAGGCTGCTTTCTTTTCATGAAGTTGTGGTGGAGTTCGAGGAGCAGTTGTGGTGCATTACGATTGGCTATAAGGCTGTCTATATTGCAACTAGCCCTTGGTCAATTTTGCAATCAGTCTATGGTTAGAAATTGAAAAATCTACATCACCATTATAGGTCAAAGAGAATCTTTTACAAAAAAAATTTAATAATTATATTTTGTATAATGAAAAATATATAATCCTTCCAAACTCTATTTCTATGCATGGGAAAAATTCCACACTCAAAAAAACTGCGCTCTGAATGTGCGTAATTGCTTAAGTGCTGGAAATGGGTCAGCTACCTTAGTGCTTTTCAAGGGTGGGTGCAGAACATTGGTTGTACAACTTTGTTTTTGTGCACAGTGGGATGCAGTGGGGGCCTGACAAGTGGCAACAATATCTTGAAGTGCCTTGGGTAGTGGGTACCCCCAAACTGCCACTTTTTTGCCGCTCTGCCTAGTCACTAAGGTAAGCAACAGGGTTCGTTTTTTGTTTCATTTTTTATGAAGTGCCAAAGTGGCAATATAAAATGTTGCGCGATGCTTAACCCATGATGTGGAACAAGCAGGGTGAAAACGCAGGAATTTTACCTTGTGGAAAAGCGCAGGAATTTTTTTATTTTTCACAGATGATAAAATTTGCAAATTTTGAATTCATATTTGTAATTGGGGACCCTAAACTATCTAGGAGAGGTCTAGAACTTACTTTAAACACATGGGGGCAAGATTTTACTTTTACCCTAGAAAACCTACATTTTCACCTCGTTGGTCCCACTTCAGAGGATGGGTTTAGTGTCCTGCTAAAATGTTATGTTGGTGCTCTAAATTTCCACATATTGGATAGAAAAAATCACATTCGTACATATCACATGTGTCTAATTCTATTTTCATCCACAATCTAACAATTTCATCCAAGATTTTTTTTAATTTGAAGTTTTTTGGCAAGAAACGTCACTATTATTTGCCATTTTCTAGCAAAATCATTTTTTCAAAATCCTAAAAAGAAAACAACATGGTAGATAAGCCTATTACCACCCGGATTTGCAATCTAAATATTTTGGAGTCAACTCCAAAAAGAGCACATATTTTTCAAGCTTGACAAGATTGACCCCCTTATTATCCCAACCAGGGATAATGTAAACTTACCTTCTATTTTGTGCCATGTGAATTTTGTATTACTTTACCTCTCCTTACTAATTCAAGGCCTCTAATTGCAAATATGAATTCAAAATTTATAAATTTTCTCATGGATGGCAAATAAATTTTTTTAATGTTTTCTTTAGAAATAAAATATGGGGCAATAAAGGAGACAATCCTCCTTGGTCTATTTTTAGAGGTTTGAGCTTGTTTCACAAGTCAAATCCCAAGTAAAGTTATAATTTTATGATTAAAATTGTAATTTCAGTGAATTTCTCAAGTGGTCAACCTTGAAGTTACAAAATTGTCCACATAGTACAATGATAAATATCCATAAACAACCTATAACCGCCTTTCTATGTATCTTTTGGCACTTAAGTACCCTCCAATAAAGAATTGATACATTCTTCCTTATTGACTTTAACATTATATTGGTCAAAAAATACATAGATTTGAATGAAGTTTGTGGTAGAACTAGGACTAAAAGTAAAATGAAAAAAGTAGGTAATTCTTGAAAATGGGTTGGTCTACCTTATTATTAGATTGGTCAAGTTTTCATATTATTCTTTGATGGCAAGTGAAAGGAGGTTCTAATGCATGAAGGAATGCAACATTGGGATATTGTACACAAAAGTTATGAGGGTTCAAAGTGTTTTTTTAGATGTTCTAAAACCATTTTTCCAACATACGTACATATTGATTTTGGAGATGTACATAAAGCTATGATGGTGGTTTTAGGTAGGGTGCAATTTTGGATGCACCCATCTAAAATCTCCTTTGGAAAATAAGATCACTCATAGGTGAGAGTGTATCCAAAAGCATATTCTAATAAATTTAGATATAAATAGGCACTCATTACAAAGAGTCAGCTTGTCAAACAGCATCCTAATAAATGGATAATATCCTTAGAACATTTGACCACTTATAAATTTGCATCTATATTTTAATATCACTTTTGGATTTTTCAACTACTTAGGTATAATCACAATTGGTTCTTTTTTTAATGCAATGGTTTGTTCCATTTGTTAAAAAAACTAGAGTTGTAATTTACTTTCTTATGACTGGAATTATCCCCCAAAAGTGTACAAATAATGTCTCAAAATATTCAATTGTATTATATACAACTACACCTATTTTTTAAATAACAATTACAACGCTACTAAAATAGTGAAAAATTTATTTAAATTTTATGATTTTTTCATATATATAGATTATTATAGAAAAAGATAATATTTTACCTAATATTACCCTCAATGCCATTTGTTACTCTCATTAGCAAGCTAGTGGTACTAAATATGATTTGGTTAATCCCTAAAGAACTAAATTCATTGTGAAATGGTCAAACATCATGTCCAAGCTAAATTCAATTGTTTAAATTGTATTCAAATATCAATATTATATTATTAGTATGTGAAATATTGCAGATTTTTTAATCACTATAAGAGAATTCCATTCTTTTCATTAAAGTTGTCATTGTTATAATTTTTATAGCAAAAATTAAAAATAAAATAGTAAATATAGCAAAAATAATCCAATTATAATTTTTTTTCAAAAGGTACAAGTAGAAATAGAAAAAGGTGTGAAACTTTACCAATTACGCATTTGTATTTTATATCCAAAACACCCGTATTGGACTTTTAGGGATTAAACAAGAATGATAATTAATCTCTAAATGAAATGGGTTTGTTTATCTATTTTCACTTACACTTTTACAAGACTATTCTATGTACATTTCTTGAACCAAGGGGCCTAAATTGAGCCTCATAATTTACTAGCAATTTCAAGTAGATCATACCAAAATCATAAAGCCCAAACTAATTTGATTCCCAACTTTTTTAAAGAGTTTTGAGTAGATTGTGTGGAAATTTTCTTTTGTATACTATTAATTAATTATTGATCAACACATGCAATGCTTTCATTGATTTTGGTGATATAAAATTTTGTCCCATTTATCTTACAATTTTCTTAATTGGATCAATGGCTTGGTTAGTTCAGAATTGTAAATTTACCATTTGTAAGGGGCTTAACTCTAGAATAAGGTGGTATCCTACAAATTGCCACTTTTCACTACTATACCTAGTCTCTATTATTAAATTGGTCAAATTTTCATAATTTCTTGTTGGCAAGTTAAAGAAGGTTCTAACGCACCAAAGAATGCAACATTTAATTGAAGATTGTATGCAAAAGTTACAAATGGTTAAGGTTTTTTTGGTAGAGATTCTAAGATCGTTTTCTTCTACACAAGTACATATTGATTTTGGAGATGTACATAGAGTGATGATGGCGGTTTTTAATTAGTGGCGCATTTGGAGGTGCCCACACTAAGGTGGATACCCCCAAATATCCACTTTTTTACTAATGTGTCCAATTACTATAGGTCAAATTTTGATATTTTCTTGTTGGCTCTTGATGGCTTGCATTAGAATATTTTATGCAAAAGTGATGAAGGATCAAAGTTTTTCTTAGATGTTCTATAATCATTTTCTCTCACATAGGTACATATTGATTTTGGAGATGTACATACGGTGATGATGGTAGTTTTGGGTTAGTGGTGCATTTGAAGGTGCCACTCCACCTCAATGCTTAAAGTGATGCAAATAGTATACTCTCTCCCTATGACAAAATAAGGTAGACTAGCCCAATTCTTATTCACTATCCAATTCCATCCCCTACTTCTGGCCCCAATATTGTGTAGAAAAGCATTCAAATCTATCTAGAAAAATATCCAAATCCATTAAAAATTTCATCAAAATCAATGAGTTAATTAGCTATGGATAACATGTCAATCCTTTACTACACTAAAATTGGTAAATAGTGTTGGGTGATAATGAATGTTGTTCTTTGTTTTTTACCCCAACACTATTTTTCTCCACCATTCCAACTTCTATATTGTGTTCCCATCTAACACTAAATGCACTTTCGTAGAAATGTTGAAATAGTCAAATTTTACCATAGAGCTAAAATAGTGTTAGAATGGGTAAATAATGTTCTAACACTACCCTTGCAAATCGCAATTACTATTTACCAATTTTAGTGTAGTGAGTACTTACTTACATGACATTAGATACATAGAAAAGGTGGTTCTGGATTGTTTATGGGACGTTCATGACTCCACTTTAAGGACAATTTCGTCATTTCCTGGCAGGCCACTTCATAAATTCACAGAAATTACAATTTTGATCAAAAAATTATCATTCCACTTGGGTTTGATCCGTGAAACAAACGCACACCTCCGAAAAAACATGTGCCCCTCTTGGACTTGGCCCCAAGACATTCAGATTCAGTTGCTAGGCTTGTCTACCTTTTAGACTTGTTGTCTCAGAGGGCACTGCTGCTGTGTCATCTCCAATCAGGGACCAGTTTGGGGCCTATTTGATGTCTGAAACTGGTACCGTGATCTTCCTTGCCTGGACCGTCCGCCAGCTTCCTGGGATGGCTGAAGAGGTCGGACAGCAGCTTCGCTTGCTCCGAGAAAAACCCTGTGGATGTGGATGAAGGAGGCCTACTACTACTACGAGTCCACTGCTCCGCGTCTCCCTCGTCCACACTCGTGCTTGCAACGTCCTCACGACTGCCTTCACTGCTGCTGCAGCAGTGCAATTGCAATTGCCTGCTTGCTTTGCTGCTTCCTCCTCGCAGAGCTTCGGCAGGGGCAGGGGATGGGGATGGGGATGGTTTGGCCGCCGGCGGGACGTGCGCGTGGGAGTGGTTAGCTTCACCACAGGGCCGCTGTGCGATTGGGGTGGCTTGGGTCCGGCCATTTGCTCGACTGTCCAGAGCAGATAGCAAGCAGCCCTCGTACCTTCGAATCTGCCAATGCCGCATACTGGTGAGCTTAGTTACAATCGGGTGAGTAGCTCTGGTTCAATCTACAACTAACCAGGTGTTTTCTTTGTTTTTGTTTTTGTTTTTTCAGTTTTTAAGAAGTGCCAAACTGGTGATATAAAATCTTATTCAAATTTCAACATTCATCTATGCGTTGGATAGAAAATATCACATTAGGACAAAGCACATCTATAATTTTGTTTTCATCCACAATTTGACAATTTCATCCAATCATTTTTTTTAATTTCAAAGTTTTATGGCAAAAAACTTCACAATTTTTTGGCATTTTTAAGCCAAATTATTTTTTTCTAGTGCAATCTAGCACCTCAAAGCTAAAAAAAACCTTGCAATTTACTGCCTAGTTTCCAAATCAATTGTTTAGATCTCAACAAGCCAAATGATTCTGACTTATTGTTGAACAACAATGATGCTGATGGTGGAATTTGAAGCTTAAGAAGAATGTTTGACCCTTAATAGGATGGGTTAGTGACCATGGAAATCATTCCATTTGGTACCATGTAAAATATTGGTTTCAAAATAAATCCAAGAGCACTCATTGGAAGTCAAACTACTATACAAGACCTCCCCTTTTTATACAAAATTATGAGGATCAATAGTTGCACTTCTGTCCTCCACGAAAGGATTTTCTATCATTCATCGATCAAAAAATGGATGCAGGGTAGTTTATAGGTTAAGGAATCAAACTTGCTTGCAAGTTGAAAAAAAATATAGGTTGGAAATCAAGCTTGCTTGCAAGTTTAAAAAAGACATTTTGTTGGGTTCATAATGTAGTGACAGGCAAGGATGTGCTTATCAAAATTCTTTGCAAATTAGTACTTGCTAAGCCATTGGTCTAACTAGCAAATATTTTGCAAATTAGTACTTGCTAAGCCATTGGTCTAACTAGCAAATTATATTTGATAGCCATGTCCCCAAATTGTCATTATATAGTCCAAATACATATGACTTTTTGCTATATAACTTCTTTGAATTTGAAGGAGTTTGATGACAATTGAAATGTTGGTACTACACTCCTAGGATACCAATGTGGAAGAGATAGGAGGGCAAGTACCTCATCTTGAAGCTCCAACACTTGTTTCGTCAAATCTTCATTCATTGCTTTCAATCGATTCATCTGGAAATATCATAATAGGTTAAACAAACCCATTATGGACTATAGTTCAATTCTTATACATCCTAATGTAGTAGAAATTGCAAATTGGATTTCAAATGGTTGGAATTGGTTGGAAAAGCCACCATTTCATGAATTCAATGAATGTCACCATGCAACTTCTACACAAGGCAAAAGGTTCCACAATTTCAAGGGACACTTTTGGATTGCTAATGGAACCATGTAGTGAATTAACACAACCACATTAACATCCTAAAGGCCAAGAATAGTCCCTTTCTACAGTGCACAATGGGAAGTTGCTACATAATTAAGCAATGGAACCATGTAGTGAATTAACACAACCACATTAACATCCTAAAGGCCAAGAATAGTCCCTTTCTAGAGTGCACAATGGGAAGTTGCTACATAATTAAGCTTTGACCACTTGTAATATGTCTTTTCTTTTCTAATAGTGAGTTGACCAAAATACATGTAAAATACAACCACAATCAAAGCTTTGGGAGACAATAATGGATTGACATTGACAAACCATCACAAGAACTACTTTTTTAGTGGAATTTTTAATGGAATTAATAGTTGCCATTTCCTAAGAGAAATACCATAACCATTTTAGGTGAGTAACATGATTATTATGGATGTATTTCATGTACTAGAGAAAGGGTTGGCCATGGCTGATTTTGCCTTACAAGCAGTCATGAGTGCCCCTATGACTACACACACAAGGCAAAATCGGCCATGGCCAACCTTTTCTGAAGGATTAAAATAAGTAAAGGCACATTTGTGGTCACATGCAATATCGGCCCTTGAGGCAGAATCTGCACTTGAGGCACTTGAGGCAAATTTTACCAATAAAAAAGTCCTGTGAAAACGCCCGAATGTGCCTTACCTGATTTTAACGTTGTTTTGAGGTTCTACTTCACTGTTTTAGACAATTTGGGCACCACTCAACAAATTTTCTTACCAAATTCATACTTCCATGCCTGGAAAAGTATTATTTCAATTGCTACGGCACCGGTACGTGTGGAATCTGTAAAGATCGAGTTATACACCGGTACTTCAACAAGACGCATTCTAAAGTCATGAGTTAGATCATCAATTAACCTACAACTTCATAGAAATATTATACCAATCGTTTGAAAAGAACTAGAGGGTAAGGACTTCCACTGTAAGACGCAAGCGCATTTCCTTTCCACGGTGCTCCTCTTGCTCCTTGGCCAGTGCCTCCTTCAGCTCCTCGACTTCCTTCCGTTGCGCTGCGGGCATGATGTTCAAGGTAACTGACCTATGATCTAGTATTTGCTTTTCCCTCTTCAGTTTCTCCATCTGTTTCATCAGAGAAAACTTCTCCTATCAGTATAGCGGGTGTCTGGTGAAAAAGACGAGAGAAGGATTGCTGATCATCAGGAGCGTTTGCCACTGCCAGAAGTGCCATGCTCAATTCGCTTACTGCACCTTAAGAGTAACCTTAGTTCCTGACAGTCTATGAAAACAACAGAATGTGCAGCAGAGAGCACCAAGTCCATAGCCGTACTTGCTCCTCTTGGTGCGCTTGGAATGCCTGCACCTGACTTTTCTTCTGCTGCTCCCATTCGGCTTTCTCTCGTGCCAGCCTCGTCAAGGCTTCTTCATGTTCCTGCAATGAACGAAGCCTTTTTTTAATTCAATCGACCACTTGCTCTCGTCACAAATGTAAGCACTGCGATTAGGTCAGAGTGCTGGACATCCGAGCAGCTGAGGGAGTTCTTGTCAGTGGACGTAATCACGGATGCCAGAATCTGACGCAGGTGATCAGCGAGATTTAGCAAGAAACGATCAATTTCGCGAATTCTTCACCGAGATCGATTTTCATTAATTATTGTGAAGAAATTCTCCAATTTGGTAAGAGAGTGGCTGTGCCATCCACGAACATTCTCTGAGAGTTCAAATAGCACCAGTTTTCTGACCTTTGCAAGATTCTTTACTCGTTTGCTTTCTTTCTTGAAAATCGCGATTTCTTCGTCTAAGGCTTGCACCTTCTTATTCAACGTCGCCTTGTCGGACTCCACTCCGACGTGCTCTCTGTCATTCTGAGGAACCTGGGACTGAATACCCCCGCCTTTCTTTGATAACACTTTCTGGCCTGCATCAAGAATCGTCTTCTTCCGGCCCTCGAATATGGATCTTACCAACGGCGATACTAATTCCATTTCCGTCGCTGCTTTCACAGTAGATATGCGCCGAAGCTCCGTTGATCCTGCTACCTGTACAGATGCAGATGCAGGTTTCCCATGAGTTTATCAAATAACACAAAAGTTTCTGAGGAGTTTTGTGTACGCACTATCTTTTGGTGCAACAGGGGAATAACAACTGTCTAAACCGTTAAGCTGTGTGCTGCGAGTCTGAACTGAAAGAGTCGAGGCAGGAGACGGATCGTCAGACCAGTCGCAATCATCATCGAAGCCTGCAAGTTTCAGCTGGCCACTGTCTGAGGTGAAAATCGCATTGCTTGCTAGTCGCCGAGAATGCTCAGAGAGAGCATTCGTGCACCCCTCACAAGCATGCTTTCCGGCCAATTCGTGGAGTCTTCTGGTATCCATGTCCATGGTTTCTGCAAGCTAAGGATTCCTACTTTCCGCAATGGTGCAAAAAGCAAAGAGAACCGACCCGACGATCCTCGTCCTGTAAGCGGAATTCTTTAATGTACATGCCGCTGGAAGAATTGCTGAGTGGAAGTTTCGGAAACGCCAAGAAGGCGGCAAATCCGCTTACATGAGCCAAGGATAGAGATTCTTGGCAGCATCTTTACAGTCTCCATAGCATACAATGACGTTTGCTAGCAAGACTTCATAGCGTACTTCAGCTCAGAGCACACTCCATCCAAGAATTATGCAGATGAAGCATCGGTCTTGATCTGGAGAATGTCTCTACTTCCAACCGAATGCATACAGCATCTCGTCCTGGCCACATAACGCGGAGAAGTCTCCCTTTGAAAGACCATCCTCAATTTGGAGATACGTTCTCAGATCAACAATCTACTTACAATTGCCTATCAAGACCAAACGCAATCTTGGAGATAAATCTCGTTACGATTGCCTTGCTCTATAGCTCTCAAGATAAGGAAAAGAGTCTCAGCCTGTGCTCATCTTGAGCAGTACTATACATTGGGAAGAGATGATTCACCGAAGACTGAAAAAGAAGCGAACCTCTCCACCAGCACGGGCAACGGACCTCTCCAAGAAAACATCGCCTTGAAATCGACTACAACGAGAGTACCCTAAACACCCGGAAGAAATAAAGCACCATCATTGGAAGCAAACAAGTTTACTGTCTCGCTGGCCTTGGATGGCCATGAAGTTCAGAATCATACAAAATAAGGAGACGGACATCTCCATCAGCGTGAATTCTTGCTCCTCCTATTATAATTCTGTGGGAGCCTATGAGTATACTCTAGAGATTCTTTGAGAAGGTCTTGGAGCTGCAAGGCCGTTTCCTGCTGGTGACTCTCTCCAAGAATCTACACGATAGCTTTGGAGAGCCTCAGATAATTACATGCAATGTGAAACTGATTTCCTCAGCCAGCTCGACGCAATCTCCACCATCTTCTGAATAAACAAAAACAGAACCTCCTCCTTGATGGTAATCGGAACCGTAGTTATAGCAAAGGTCGACTTCCTATGAGGGAAGATGGCGACTGAGGATTCCTTCGAAGCAACTGTACAGGTCTCTGTTCTCGGGACCGAAGATTTCCTCCGCTTTCCCTAGAGTCTCCTGTATGCGTATCACCATGAAACTCTAATCAGCATCGCAACATGGAGTGTGAAGAGAGCATAAGAACACTATTACACCATTTAGTCAAAAATGACAGCGGAGTGAACAGCAGAGGATGCAGAGTGCAGTTTGAATGATTGACCTCTCGTGTTTGACGGTGCGCATTGAGCTCCTTGATGTTAGCCAAAAACAAGCTGAATTGCTCATACGACAACCGACTCCTAGCTTGACGGAAAAACTCCTTGCCGTCCAGGCGAGTCGAGCGCGCTGCCACAAAACGTTCAAAAGATTGCTATCAGGTCTGACTGGAAACTATAGGTAGGGTTGCAAGGACATTGATGTGATCGCAGGTTCCAGAGAAGCAGAAGTCCAAGAGAGGGAGCCTTTACCTTGTCCAGATCCGTGACTTGGAGGAGAGCTGGACCGGCTGGTGGGCTGCGACGTCGGGATCTGAATCTGCTGCGCATCAAACGAATTCATGGAGGTCATGGGTGATAACATCGACTGCGGTTTGGGTGAGCTTGTTGGGGTGAGCCGAGTCGTCAAAGACGGGATTCCTCCACTGGATAATTGCTTCGGCAAAGTGTCTGGCCTCGGTGATATAGGTTTGCTCCCTGCACACGATATCCATTAATTTCAGACATTAGAAGAAATTTCTTGTTCACTTGGCCACAAATGAGTCCCGCATGATCACAGACGCGTCCCCTTGAGGTTCAACAAGAACGAAGACAAAAGACAAAACGAAAACAAAGCACCCTAGAAGATGCAATTAGGGAAGTAAATTAGAGAATTCAAATCGAAGGGATAAGATCCACTCAAGAAGTCAGCACCTGATTTACTATCAGCCTCGTCTTCATAATTCTCTGTTCTGGGCGAAGACCTTGTATATTGACCATCATCGTCATGCATCTGCGCCTTCGTAACAGTCGACTCCGCCTCTGGAGGTATAACATCACACGACAAAAGGCATTAAAATTCAATACCGCGTGGGTTCCCGTCACTTGGTGGGAAAAGTCCCAAGTTTAGCAGAATTAAAACAGTCGCGCGAATTGTGAGAAAGCATTCATTTAAATCTTTACAATAACACAACTTACGTGATGCCTTCCATATTGCCATATTAGGAGTTTGTCCTCCACCATCACCCTGTGAAGGAAGACAACCATAAGATCAGAAAAAATTGCCCAGAGTGTTACATTGTCAAAACATTCTTGCAGTAACCCCACATTCCCGTGGATTTTAGTAAAAATAGCCTACTTCCGTAAGTTGCACACATCATCCTAAAGAGGTCTCAGAAAATCACAATGATCATACAGAAGCCTCCCAATGTATCACTTTGTATGATCAGTGTGACCATAGGATTCATGACCTCTCATGAATTGTGATGAAGACTCTCTTTCACGACACAGTCTAAAAACTCTTGAACCCCTGTTTATTTTCAAAAATGCTTAAAAAATACAGTTTCTTTTACAAAGTTCAGGTGGTATTATGAGACATACGCTAGGGTGATCATCCTCTTCCTGAAGAGATTGCATGAGCGTCCGCTTAAACGTCTCCAACTGCAAAAAAAATTGCCACATTCAATTCAGAAACATTGTCACGGCTTAGTAAGGCACAGGCACTACTGGCATGAAATATAGCAGCTCAAGAGTTGAGATTATCAATGACAATATATTCCTGACCTTGGCAACGTCCCGCTGTAATTTCTTCACTTGGGCTATGAGTACATTCTTCTCATTGAGCATATTCGTCTGCCAAGAAGAAAACATAATGATTTTGAACAGAATCTTTGTGAAATCACGAATGAGCGCCACAAGCCCCCCTCACAACTGACTACAGAAGAAGTAATAATTTACAATAAAAAGAAGAGCTCTCTCACTACAAGTGCTATGCACAGCTTTTGAGCAGAATGCACTACACCTTGACCTAGGTTCCGTGTACAGAACAGCAACCGCGATCGCTCAAGAAATATCAAATGTCACAGGGTCATCATTAAAGTTAAAATCTTTCCCAGAATCGTCTGGAAAAAAACAGGAGAGACTATAATGTTTCGAAAAATTCGAATTTTAGAACTGGAGGTAATACGAATTTTCTACTGGGTAACATGCTTGAGGAGCTCCCCGCAACAACCTTGGCAAAAGAATCCATATTCTCGTTGTGCACAATCTTGAGCTCATCTCACGTGGGACATACCGAAAGGTACACGAAGAAGGTACTCAGTGAGCGGCACGCATACTCTCTACAGTGATTGTCAGATTTGGGAAACTTTTTCTAAGAGTTGCCATCTTCAGTGTACAACGGCAACTTCTGCAACTGCTAAAGAAGAGCAAAGTCCGTGTCAAGAATTGGCAACGCTCCGCTCGAAAACTGGCGAAACATTGTGGGATTCTCACCTCTCAAGGAAGCAAAAACTTGGAGCCTCACCACCGCCACCAGAAAAGAAGAATCAAGACTAACCTGCTCTTCCATGGATTGCGAAAACCGTGCATTCGTCTCTTCCAAAGTCGCTTCGGCCTCCGCCACGCGCTCCTGCAAGCCGTGAATCACGTGCTCCTTCTCCGTGAGCTTCTGCCTTAGCTTGCCCGTCTCCTGCTCCAGCTTCGACATGCGCGTCGCCACCGCCATGGCCGTGATGCGACGCGCCACGTCCAGCTGCTCATACGGATCCGAAGGGAGAGCCGCTAACACCTCCTGCGACAGCTCAAATTCCCCGGCATTGCCCATCTCCAACCACACGCTTCGATCGATCGCCAATCAATCAATTACAACCCAATCTCTCGCTAAACGCACAAACCCCTTGTTCAACATACCATCTTCAATCTTCTCCACTTCAATTTCAAAACCCCGTCAAAAATCTCGAAAAATTCAAAAAAATTCAGAAGTCACGAGCACGACGTTCCGTTAGCACGTCGTCTCACGAGACACGCGAAAACCCTGATGGGCACCACGAGATGAGGAAGAAGTGGCCGAGAACAGCTCAGTGACTCCATTACTTCCAAGTAAAAAACACACGCATGCGTGCAATTCTGTCACTGTAGACCCTGACGATCACTCGCCACATATTGTATGCGACTTGCAGGCTTTCATCATTGGGAGAGAGGGGCTACTGACTGGTTGGCATTGGTGGGGTTGGGGCGTCCCCACCATGGGAGATGAGAAAGCGGAGATCCACGGACGTCGGGCGTCGGGGAGAGACTTTGGAGGTCGCAAGCGTGGATTGTTGGGCTGTAATCTGGAGGCGCCAATAGGGAGGGTGCTTATCTGGGAGCGATGTTGGAGGCGCCGAGGGATGCGGGGAGTTGGGGCCCTCCAGGGCATGTTCGCGTCGGCGCCATTGCGAAGCGGGGCTGAAAAGTTGTTGCGAAAACAGAGGGCTGTGAAAGTGGACAGAAAGGTGAACGGGGCTCACGGGGCTGGCTCCGTCACGGACATGCTGCGCGAATGCGATTCTGACGTTGCAGGGATTCAGAAATCAGGAGTTCAGGGTTACGTTAGTAACCTCTAACCCCCAATCTTAAGTTAATTAAGTCAACACGTTGTAAAAATTCTGGTAGATGAGCTAGAATTTCAAATTTAACCCTTAAGAGATGGTTTCCACCAATGTACGGGGAGTACCGGCATTTAGTTACATGCTAGCCGGTTGATTTTGAGAATTTTCGAATGGATTTCAAAATCTTCGGGAAAAACCCGATCATTTAAGAGGAAAATCAAAGAATATTCTCTATTTTATAAAGGTCTAGCCGAGAGAATGCTTCAAGCAACCGTTTGGTCTCAGAAAATGTAGGATTTTAGCCGGTTAAGCTAAAAATCTCCCCGGACTATGGTTTCCACTTTGTATCAGCACTGGGGATATTTTTTGAGTTTCACCGGTTATTATTTCTGTTTCACCCATATAAAACCACTCTTTCAAGCACCAAGTCCGTTTCTTTCTCTAGGTTTTACTCCAATTAGAATTTTTTTTATAGATTTTTTCATATAGTTTTTTTCAATGTCTTCAAGTTGCAACTAGGTTTCCCAATTCCATTGACTAACAATGAACTAATTGACATTTTTCCTTAACCCTTAAAGTCCCGAGGGTGTTTTCTGGTCAAAAACCACTTAGAACTACCACTTCTGCTACGTTCACCTAAGAAAATAAAAAATATATATATTTTTTTCAAAATCCAATTGTAGGATCTTGTACTTAACTTATTTGAGAACATGTGGTGAAATTTTCATCAAATTTGACCGCATAGATTGCAAGATACTTGCATCCAAAGTGAAAAAAACAAGTTTTTTTGCAACTTGCTTGACTAGGTTTTTTGGCTTTGAATCTTTTTCAACTAAAATTTTTTGCACTATTAATTTTGATTTTCTAATTTTTTATGTTGAATAGTTGAGTTGAGAATGTAAGGAAAAAAATTCAACAAAAAACACTTAATTTTCACTCATTAAAAGATTGTTAAGTAGAAGTAAATTAAAGATTGAAGGAAAAACTAAATCAGTAATAGCTTTAACCCCTGAGCGCCCAGTGTAAATTCCAAAAGCAAGATACAAATTGCCACTCAAGTAGACCCCACCAATTAAAAATAAGATCCAAGAGACATAACTGTTTAGATTGCAAGAGAGGTAGGGAGGGCATCTTTGGAGAAATTTGTGGAGGTTTTCACCATTAATACAACCTAGGACATTATAATGGTCAAATGTCTTATAGTAGGAGGCCACATTTGGAGCACTGGGGAGCTTAGGGGTTAAGATGGAATTGACAAACGATAATCCCAATGGTGATATTGTTCTAGAAAGCAAACCTAACCTTGTCTAAAATATTTTTTTGGAAAATTGTAAAAATTGCATTCACAAATGAATCCTATAAGTTATTTTTTCAAGAAAATGCTTAGATTGCCCAAAAAACTAAGATTGTTTATAACTTTCTCATAAGTCATAACTAGTTCAAATGGAATGAATCAAAGCTTCAAATGTAGACAAAAATATAAGATTTTAGGAAAAAATATTTTGACTTTTTTTATTTTTTTGTGCTGCCCGTTGACTTTTGTTATTGGCTTATTGTGCCATAACTTTTTCTCCCAGGCACCAATTGAAACAAAAATTATATATTCACAAAGTTCTTAGCAAACTCCACAATCTCAAAAAAGCTCAAAAACATTCACTGCAAATTGAGACAATAGGAACCTACCCAGACCCAAATTGTCCCCTGAGGAGACAAACGGTCCTTTAGGGGTTAAGCATTGCTTTGCACCAAAATGGCCATAGCAGTCTAGCGGGGGTCTAGTAGAATTCTTAAAAGTACTTGCGGTCTCAATGATTTCTTGACAAGCCCTTGTAGAAATCCATACCCTACTATTACTCTTCCAACTTGAATTTAACCCCTATTATTCCAAAGCTTATAATTTGTCAAAAAAATGCTAGAAACTGTCATTTATAGTACAAACCAAGAGGAAAAAAATTAAAAATGATTTCTTCCCATATCTAATCGTAAGGTCTTGTAGTAAACTAGTATGAAAATGTGTTGAAAATTTTCAAACACTTTGACTGCATAGATTACAAGATAAATGCATTCAAAATGAAGAAATCATGTTTCTTGGCACCATGGCAAATTATTTTATGAGACTTTGAATCTCCTTATTTAATTTAAAAATTTCGCACTATAGATTTTGAATTAGAATTTCTCTTATCATAGAGAATTGAGTTGAAAATATAGAAAAATTTTAAATTTTTGAAAATAACATGATTTTTATTCTTTAAAAAATTATTAAGTAGAAGAGGGCATATTATAGAGGGAAAAAATAAGTCATTGATAGCTCTAAAATGGAATTAAAACACATTGATTTCAATGGTGAGATTGTTCTAGCAATCAAATTTGCCCCCATGGAACTTCTTTCTTTGAAAAAAAATGTGAAAATTGAACTCAAAAATGAATCTTAGACATTATTTTTTCAAAAAAATGTTGTGATTGCCCACAAAACTAGATGCTCCAAAATTTCCACATCAAAATTCCAAATGGACTGAATAAAAGTCTTCCACATAGACAAAATATAATCTATGAGAAACAAATTGTAAAAATTTCATTTCAAGTTTTTGTGGATTTTTTTTGGCCACCAAGTTTAGTTTGGGACTTATTCTATTTTTTGCGGTATGAATTATTTTTGTAGGTACCAACTCAAATAAAAATTGCATTATCCAAAAATATAATAAATTTTTATATCTTGTAAAATACTTTCAAAAAGTTTCACCAAAAATTGAGTTCATAGAAACCTGTCGAAAATCCATGTTGTCCTCTGAGGGGAAAACACAAGACTTTAGTGGGTAAACTTTGGACTCTTCGAGAAATGACCTAGCCATTCAACAATTGGGGCCCCTTTTGTTGATAGAAGATAGTGGATTCAAGAGCATTTAGTTGTCAAACCTAGTCTAAATATGACAACAAACACTGTTGTATATGCCAATCAATTTGAAAATAATTAAACAAAATTAGTAGACATAACAATAGAAGGTGAGATGAAGGGAGCAACAATGATGAATGAGGGCCTTTAAAATGTGGAATAGTGGAGAATTTTCCTCTACTCTCTGTCCATGACCCTTGAAGGGCCCTTCCAATCCCCTCTAATGCATCATTTTCGACATGCCCAAGTAGTAAAGCTTTAACCTTTAAATGACATTCCCTTGCTTGGTGGGCAATCTAATGGAGAATGAAAAATCTCCTTGAAGTAGAACATAGATCTTTTTGCTTGCCCAAAATTTGTTCGGTTAGGATATGTAAAAGTGAACAATGAATAGTGCTTTGACTTTGTAACCTAATTGTAGTGCTTTGCAGTCTAATTGTAGAAACATGTCCAATAGGTTGAAACATTTTCAAAAAAATGCAAGAATAATTTTTTTGTCAATGAATCTCCTAAATCTAAGCTTGAAGGACTTGTCCTATTGTTTAAGGGTTAACCCTAAAAGACCAAGGAATAGTTTAGATTTCCAAAATTTTGAAGATGTATTGAAATATACAATTTAGAAGTATAATTTAATGATGATTCTCAAACAATAGTTGTAAAATTTTATTTATAGATTATATCCATATGGCTAGATTGTCTAGTATACAAACCATTATTTCAATATATTTGAATCCCCAAATTAAAAATTCCTTCTAAAATATTTGTTATTTTTACAAAAATTATTTATTTCTAAGTTGAGAATGAGTTAAGTTCTAATTATAGTAATTTGTAAAGATTTAAAAAAAATTCAAATCATTTTTGAAGGATCATTCTTTGATTTGAAAAAGTTATTTTTTGAGTTTAGGCCTACCAAATCTACCAATACTCTTTGAATTATAGAATTTTTGTAAATCTAAATCTTCAAAATCTATATTGTGCAAATATTAATAAACTAGTATAAGAATCTTCAAAAATGTAATGGATAAAAAATATATTTTGTGTACTTGGATGTGTTTGTGTTCATTTGTTGTGGGAAATTTGGACACATAGTTCTTTATGGATTAAGGTAGCAAAAATTGGCACATAAATGAAGAGTGCTAGACCATGTTTGATTTTGTGGATGAGAAAAAGGAATTCCAAATTATTTGAGGGTGGTTGAAGTAAATAGAGAATTTGTTTACTTAAGGGCCTGTTTACACCAAAAAACTTTGGACTGGAGACTAAAGAAATGGAGGGTTTTAATTAGAAAATAGCTATGGATCCAAAGCAAAGATCCAATCAAAACACTCCATTTTAATGGTCTCCAACCCAAAGTTTTTTGGTGTAAATAAGCTCTAAGATCCCATGTGGAACTCCTAGAAGTTAGACAAGTGACACTTAGGCTATATATATTTGTTCAAGGAAGGGAGACTCTATCTAACTACCACTAATTTAATCTAAGTGAACAAATTTTTGGGGATAGATATGTGTGGCAAGTTTGAAAGAAAATTTTAGTTTGGAGAGGATTAGAGAGTTAGAGTATTATTGTGGGAAAAGTATAATTGGTATAGAGGTAAATGTTAGATGTTGTCATGAATAGAAGGAAGTGATAATTGTTTTCTAGTTGTTGTTTTTTACAATAGAATGCAAGTGAAAAATTTGATGGTGATTTTATTAACACTAATGAGGGAAAAATTCATTGTACAGTTTGGAATTTTGAGGTCTTTATGGAATACTTGATGGAATGTTGAGCTTATGATGCCTCTGATTCTTCTTGTGATTCTTGTGGATCTACTTCCAAATTTTAGTCTTTGGAAAGATGCAAGAAAAGAAAGAAATAACTTCTATTTTTTTATAAGGCCTACAAAATATAAGATTTTTTTGGTTTAGGATCCCATTGGGGATCTCACATCAAAACTCAAGAAGGTAAGTGACACCAAAACTATAAAAAGACACTCTAAAACTATAGAAGAACACCAAGACTATAAAGAAGATATAGAAACTTAGTATTTACCACAAATAATAAAATTTGGAAAATTTGAATTTGTATTGGAATTAAGGACCCTAAAAAATAGACAAAATTTTAAATTGATCCATTTTAAAGAAAATTTTGGAGTTTTGGACCAAGGAGCTAATAAGAATAGATGTGATCTAATCCTAGACTTCATAAATAGGTTTATGTCCAAGTTATGTTTACATAAAGGTCAAGACCCATGCCATTCTCCATGGATGAGAATTGCTTCCAAGAAGAAATTTGAATTAAATTATAAAATAATTTACAATCTTGCACAAAAAAATAGTACATTTGTAAAAAATAATGTACTTCCAAAAAATGAGGCCTAAATTTTTTTTCTCCAAAAATTATGCACAAAAACAGGATATTAGAATAATTTATTTTTTTATATTTTTAGAAAATACTAAGGAAAAAATTTCTTGATCGATTTAGTTTAAACTTACAAGAAAAGTCAACTTTCTAGGGACAAAAAAAAGAATATGGTTAGGGTTGAGTTTTGTAAGAGGTAAGAACTAAAGTTCATCTATATGTATCTATTTTCAACTTCAATGTATGCAAGGTGAAATAGCCCATTATCACCTTTGGTCATTGTACATAATTAGATTTGTTGGATTTACATTTTTATTTGAAATAGAAAATAAATTAAAGGTGCTTAAAGCAAAACATATAACTTTCCATTGTGAAGTATATGGAGGAATAATATCCTTGAGATTGTAGGATAGTGAGTGAATCCTTTATTATATATAAACCTCATCACTTATTCATTGAATTCATGAAATCGTCATTTTGTTGTCCTATTCCAAGAAGTCTTGACTTCATGAAGTCTAAAATGCTCCAATTCCTTGGTCTTCAAAAAACTTTATTGTAGTCCCTCACTTGAAAAAAAAAATTCTTATTGGCTCTACATTCTTTGAATCGTTTTAGATTTGTTCTAAGCTCACATTCTTTTTCTAGACTATTTGAACACTCAACTATGAAGAATTTTGGATTGATAGACCTATCCTCTTTTCAACAATTTTGGTCAAGTTATAGCTTTTGAAAGGACCAATCTATACCTTAACTCCAAAAGCACTAAATTGTTTTTTGGGCAACGTAGAAATTTTTGGACAGCTCACTGCAGATGGAATTTTTACTTATTTTTCTTTGAAAATTTTACACAACGTATGCTCAAAGAGTAGTTTTAATGCCTAAGAATTTTTGTAACTTTTGACCAAATGATTAAAAAGTTATTATATGATATGTAGTTTTCATTGCCTAGTAGGTAGCCCAAGTAGCAATACAAATTTCTTTAAAAATCACTTTTAAGAAAAATAAAAATTTGAAATTGGTTCTCTAGATTAATATGTACATGGAAAGCTTTGAATTTGTTGAGAATAAGAGATGAAAAAAAACCTCAAAACACAAAACACTAAAGTATGCAAGAAAAAAATACATACACTAACATTGAAGGATGGAAGTATATACAAAAAGAGAGAAACAATCAATAGTACTCTCTCCGTATTGGCTAAGAATTACCACCAACTACTTTATTGACTAATCCACCATGCATTGTGGGGAGCGTTCACACTACGTTTCTTAACACTCCTCCTTGCTCGACATAATAATAAGGATAAAATAATAAAATAAATATGGGTTGGTCAATGAAGGCATAAAATCAATTGAATGCCGAATATAGTCACTAAGTCGTGGACTTGGTTGGTTGGTTAGTTTTATACGTCAGTGGTCAATAGATCGGTCCGCGGTTTGATCCTCGTTGGCCTTGTTAATTGGTTCGAGAAACTCACGGCTTGGCATACTAGTGAGGCAAGAATAACAATCAACCTGCTATTCTACCCCTGAGCTATGATGTGACAAGATGTAAGACATTCCAAGATGGTTAACAAGCTCTAGCATTGAACCCTAAACTGTGGTTCTCACCACAACCTGGGAAAACTTTGGTTATATTCAAGGATAAAACCACAGATGAAGGAAAAAAAGTACAATTCCTTTATCAATCCATTCTCATAGTAAAACTCAGTGGGAAAAATCCATGGAAAGATATCAAAAAGGTCAATAAATTTCAAAATAAAAATCTATTGAATTTCTTATTTTAAAATACTAAGTTGATGCATTCCAATGTCATGGATAAGTGGGCGATGAGTAGATCATGGAAGAGTCTTGGTAAAAATATCAGCAAGATTATCTGCTGATGTAATTTTCTTAGTTTCAAGTACTTTGTCTGTAATCAAATCATTAGTATAAGTGTATTATTTTGAATCAATACGCTTCGTGCAATCACCTTTAATAAAACCTGCTTGCATTTGAATAACACAAACACTATTATCTTCGTATAAAATAGTTGTAGAATTATCATAAAATAATCTACAGTTTGTTCGAATGAACTTGTCAATCGATTTTAACCAGATGCATTATCGAGATGCTTCATGTAAAACAATAATTTTTGTATAATTAGATGATGTTGCAGTGATTGTTTGCTTCATTGATTTTCAAGATATTGCAGCTCTATGTTGATGTTGAATATTGATCAATATCCAACATCAATATATTCAACCAATGTTAAATTTAGCGATCGAATATAATGTAATCCCAAATCTTCAATTCCTTTCAAATAACAGAAAAAGTGTTTGATGTCACTCCAATGTCGGAGTGTAAAATGAACACTATGCTTTGCAAGAACATTAACTGCAAATGCAATATCAAGCCTTGTAGACGTAGCTAAGTATAAAAGTGCTCCGATCGCAGCGAGGTATGGATAGTTTTCACTCAATGTTTTCTTCTCCTCTTTGCAAGAACGATAATGATCTTCACCTTTAGAACTCTGACCTACCATAAGTGATGATAGAGGATATGCATCAAGCATATTGAATCTATTTAAGATTCGGTTGATGTACGTCGTTTAAAAAAAATGCTACCATCTTTTAAATGAAGAACTTGTAAACCAATACAAAAAGTAATTTTGCCAAGTACCTTCATTTCAAACTCACGAACGAGAAGCTACAATACATATAGATTTGGTATCTATAAGGTTCAAGTTATCAACATAAATAGTAATGATGACGAAATCATCATTGTCTCGTTTGATAAAAAGACATGAAAGCAATGCATTGTTAATAAAGTGATTCTCAATAAGAAATTGTCGTAGGCGTTGATACCACATACGTTCAAGTTGTTTGAGACTATATAGTGCATGTTGTAATTTAACGCTACAATATTTATCTGGAATAGTTGTACTTGAATTTGTAGATTTAAGGCCAAGTCGGACTTTTATATTAGTATGAAGTAAGCCATAAAGATAGGTTGTCACTATATCCATAAGATGTATCTCAAGAATGGCATGAACTGCCATTCCAAGAAGATATCGAAAAGTAATTGAATCCATAACTGGAAAATATGTGATATCATAATTAATATCAAATTTTTGTGTGAATCTTTAAGCATCAAAATAAATTTTGTAGCAAATAATTTGATTTTTGTCATTTCATTTGCGTACAAAGATTAGTTTGTATCTAAAAGGTTGTGAATTGAGATTATTCACGATAGGTCCAAAGACTTGTCTCTTGCGCAAAGAATCACATTCTTCCTCAATAGCAATTTTCTACTTGAGTCAATCAGAGTGATCTATCGAATTTTCAATGGTACGCGGTTTGGGATCATTTTTCTCGCAAGAAAGATTTTCTACAATCATAGAAATGAATGGTTCATCTATATCAATACTTGCTTTGTCTCATATGTAACCAATATCGCAGTACATTACTAATAATTTTGTATTCAACTGAGACATTTCTTCTTTAAAAATAGATGGATGAATAAAATCAGCAGTGGTGGTTGTAGGTAGAGAAGGATTAGCAACATCAAAGATTGTCTTGTATTTGCGTGGTTGTTTATCTGGTTCATGAGTCCGTTTGCCCATAGATTGGAGAATAAAAATTGTTATAGTTTTTGGTATAAAACTCGTGCAAGAAGATTTCGAGCTTCATTCAATGAAGTTTTGGTGATTTTTGGTGCATCATTGAATCCATCAGGTGTCTGATCTGCAATCTTTTGCAAATACAAAATCTTAGCAACTTTGTTTTCGGTCAAAGATGTCCGTGGATCAGGATTTGATGTAAATGTTTGAGGTGTTTGAAAAGTAAGACTTGTAGAAGTGTCTTGAATAGATGTTGCTTCTTTCAAAGATAGAAATACGTCTTCTTCTTCAAACCGGCAATTGGCGAAACGCACATGAAGTAATGTACAAGTAGAAGGGTCAATATAATGAATAATGTTGGGAGAGTCAAATCCAACATAGATGCCTTTTTGGCGATGAGTGCCAATAGTATGACATTGAGATTCTACAATTGGAATCCAAACACGGCATCCAAATATTCGCAAATGAGATACATTAGAAATACGTTCTAAAAGAAGTTTTTGTGAAGAAACAACCTCCACAGATGAAGGACGAAATTGAATTAAAGTTGCAGCATTTAGCATTGCATGTTCCCACATGTATGCGGGCAAATTTGTATGTAAAAACAAAGGCCTCGTAATAAGTTGAATTCGCTTGATGAAAGACTCTACCAATCCATTTTGAGCATGTTCATATAGAACTAAATATATCAAATCAATCTTAACGGCAATACAATAATCTTCAAAAAATTTGAATCAAAATTCTTGGACATTATCCATCCAAAGCGTTTTGATTGGGTAATCAAGAAAATGAGCCTTGAATCGAATAAGCATCAAAAGTAAGTTGGCGAAAGCCAAATTTATAGTTGATAGAAAAGAAACATGAGATTGTCTGCCTGATGCATCAACCAAAACCAAAAAATATCAAAATGGTCCATACATAGGTGTTATAGGATTACAAATATCACCATGTAGTCTTAAAAGCATTGGTGATAATTCACTGAGCAGCTTCTATATAGATGGTTTGGTAATCAGTTTGTTTTGTACACATGCTTAATATAGTGTCACTTTTTTAATAAAATTTTTGGGGATTCATTTGTGAATGCAATTTCTATTATTTAAATATAAATTGTGTGAAAGTGGATCAATTCGCTTACTTGAACAATGTCACCATTGTGATTATCCTCTTCCAATTTCATGTCCATGCTATGAAACATTTGATTTTTCTGTCTATTTCACACCTACTTCTACAAAATAAACTAGAAATTAAGAGTTCCATTATATTTTTTTCCAACACTCTAAATTTAATTGTACAATACACAAAAATTGAAATTTAGAATTTGTAGTACAACAATTTTAAGTTTTAAAGTTTTAAAGCCAATCAATTTGTCATTGAAGGTGCCAAACAACTTAATATCTTCACTTTGAACACAAAATTTTTATAATCTATGTGGTTTATTTTTATAAAATCTTGAACACACTTTCTCGTACTTGACTATTCTAAATGTCTATAGTTGGATGTCCAAAAATTATAATTTGAAAGAGTTATGCACCTTGCAATAGAAATGGCAATTTTGAGTGTTTCGTACGTTGTTACACTTGATTTTTTTCCCTACACATATGAAATTTCATTTCATTACAGAATTTGTAAAACGCTATTTTTATTTTTCTAGGGAAAAAGAAAATTGGTTGGGGTGCTTATGCAACAAAATTACTAAGTGGAAAGGGAGACCAACTCTTCTTATGATACTCTTTGTGAAATTTAGTAAACTTTCCCTTATGGATTGAAGGAATTAAAAAAATTGCAACATCCTAATTTTGCCAGCCAATTCATTAAATTAATGATGCATTCAATTCATTTCAGTTTAGTTAAACTTATTGGCTGGTCTTTTGGGACGGAAGTCAAATCATCATTTCCTAAAATCTGTGAAAGTACTAGCTACTTGAACTTCATATTAAATTACTTGACTATTTTTTTACCCACTAGCTAACTCACTCTTTTACAAGTTTGACAAACATTGACGCGTGGCTTTAGAGCTCTATTTGGGTGTGAATATTCCACACCATTTCATCTTCCGGATGAAATGATGTGGAATATACCACACCATTCTGTCAAAATAAAGGTGGTTGTCTCTAGTACTCTAGAATGTTATGCTAAAGGCTTGATAAATACAAGTTTGTTTGTTTTTTAAAAAAGATTAAAGGAAGGACAAAATGAATTAAAAAGCAAAAGATAACAACTAATTCAATTTTGATGAGTACAAATTAACCCCTAAAGTCCCATTGTGTCTACGAGGGACAAAATGGATTTCGGGCAAGCTCTTATGATCTCAATTTTTACTGAAACGAATTGAAATTTTCCATAAGATAGAAAATCTTATGAGCTTTCTGGGAATATAATTTTTATTTCAATTGGTGCCCGGGAGCAAAAGTTATGCCACAATAACCTCTAAATGGAGGAACCAGGCAACAAAAAAAATCCACAATAAATTGAAATAAAAATTATAATATTTTTTTCTTGTAGATTATATTTTTTGTAAATGGGAAGCTTTGATTCATTCCATTTGGATTAGAGATGTGAAAGTTATGGAACTTCTTGTTTTGCGGATAATCATAGCAACACTAGTAGAAAAACAATGACCATGTCAACAAAAAATTAACAAAAAGTGTTGAGGGCGTTTGTATCCGTGGTTGCGTTATCTTAAACTTACAGTACCTAACAAAAAACTATTGTCCGTTTTGTTATGGTGGTCAAATCCAAAAAATAATAATATTAATTCACTTTTAAATTTGCTCAATGAATGGCTACCACATGGCAAGCCAAGAACCAACTCAGTACAAACTACCATGTAGACCAAAAACAACACATAAACAAGACCAAAAATTAGACTTTACAATTTATTTAGAAGAAAGTTAGACTTTACAATTAATTTAAGAAACAAATTTCTTAGAACTTAGTATTTGGTGATAGAAGAGAGGTGGTTTTGATGATAGAAGAGTAAAGAAGACAATCTCTTTATAGAAATGGGGTAGTGGAAGGTAGAACAAACCATATGGGTTATGTAAATTAAGACTATGAATGATTCACATATCTCATATGATTTGTTTTGACCTTTTATCACCCCATTTGTATAAAGAGCTTGTCTTCTCCTCTTTATGTTACCAAAGTCACCTCTCTTATATCACCAATGTGTGAGAAGCATGTCTTCTTAACAAAAATGTGTTAACTTTTTTGTTGATTTGGATGTTGTACTATTTGAATCAACAAAAATTCAATGACCATTTTGTTAGCTTGTTCAAATCAAGAAAAAATTGTTAAAATGGTCAATACAGTATCCCAGCCAACAAAAAATTGTTAAATTTTTGTTGACTTGGACACCATTTTCTAGTAGTGCAACTTTTTGAAAGAAATCCATTTCTTTCACTTTTAATGCTAATATCTTTCAATTTGTACAATCAAAAATCACAAAAAAAATTATCACATGATTTAAGACAAGTGTAGAACAAGATCCTATGGTCAAATTTTTAAAAATATTTTTAAAATTTATTTTGTAGGTAAGTGTAGTAGAAGTAGTAGTTTAAAGTGGTTTTGATACAAAAATGACCTTAGGACTTTAGAGGTTAATCCTTGAAGGTTGACGCAGACGTCTAGCGTTCAATGAATTCTCATGTGTAGGACAAAAATGCAACTATTCATCCTCGGAATTAAGGGTGGAAAGGAAAAATCTTCTATAGTAATATGATTATTTTTGTTTTTTTAAACTAGATGATGTTATATGGTCCTAAAAGGGTTGATTTCCACGACCACCAATCCGACATTTAAAGGTTAAGCTGTTCAGTTCACATTACTTCCATTATTAAACTACTAGTGGATAGACTTGAATTCACATGGATGTGAAACAATTGAACAAGCAACCTGTACTTCTTGAGGAGCGAGGATCATTGGAGTAGGAGGTATAAGAGCATTGTGAACTTTGGAGGTGAAGTTTCAAAGGGGACTACCAAGTTCCCCTTGGCGTGAGCTGCTAATCTTGATAGAGCAACAAACAAAGGCATATAAGTACGAAACATGGTATAATACCAAGAAAGATACCCTAATCTTGTCGCTTTTGCTTTAACATTATTGCATATACACCATGACAACTAGTTCTTATTAGAGGTGACACGTTTAGAGCTAGAAACAATAAGAGTATGGTGTTGACTTAGAACACATGCCAGACTCCAAATAGTTCAACACCATACTTAAACTTAGAGGGGTCCACATCATGGAAGAAAACATTGTATTCAACAAGATTCTTGCTTGAGATAAGACCTCAAAGGTAGTCAGGGCCACATGATTTCTATGTGAGCACCACTAACAGCCTAATGTATCTTCAAATACCATTGCATTACTTGATTAAGAAGCCCTCTCTTTGTTCAAACTAGCATTGATAGACTTTGCTCCAATTAAGCACCCTTCTCGTATTGATTTCCAAAAGTGGATCAACGTGAACTTTGTGGAAAGTTCACATGACTATAAGCAGGATCCATATACTTTAGTACTTTAGCAAGTATTTAGTATTGACATTTGTTAAAGAGGAAGGACAACAATTCTTCAGCAAAATCTACTAACCTTTGGTTCTCACCAATACATCTCCACCCATGGCAAGTTCAATTTAATCTTAAGGCTTTAAAAAGATTCAAAATCTCACTTTAGATTATATTCCTATTGTTAGATGATGTTTACTACAAAGCACTAAGAGAAATTAGTATGACTATAGGAAAGATCACTTAAAGTGAGAAAGAAAAGGATTACCTCAAAAAATCCTCAATGCTTAGGATTTGTGTATTAATTGAAAATATAAAGAACCTACTTGTCTCTATTATATTTCCAATCTTCATGATAGGGTGCAATCAAACAGAACCTTAAGCATTAGTTTTTGAAACCAAATGTTAACAAATATGGAGAGGAATGCAAGACCAGGTTGTCATTGCTTAACAAATAGATGATGGGATTCTATACAATGGATAATCAACTAGCAACTTCTAAACGATAAATCCCAAACATGCCCATATACTTGTTTTGATGGAATACACATTTAATGATGATCTTTTCTTCATTAATGAGTCCACACATTAGTAGACTATAGTAGAGGGTCTTAGAATTTGGGTGAAAGCCAATTGGGAAATGGATATAGACATTAGGTTTCCTTTATAAATGGTAGTAAATTTTTGGTAGGTTCATCAAAAATCACAAGACAACAATATGATTATCTCCCTAGCCTCTTTAGAAGATGAACTGAGCAATGAAGAAGGCTCACCAAGCCGACCAACCATGAAAAAATGAACAATTTACAAAAAGACGGTACACAAGGAACTTCTGAACTTGACCCAACTAGAGTGGCAACAATTTATTATGGCCAAGAACTATCCTCCCAATTAACCTTATCAACGTTGTCCAACAACCACCAACACCTAAACAAGGAGCTTCTTATTAGTATTGTCATAGGCCCCTACAATTGAATACTGATGAAGAACCTCCCAAGCCCATGTTAAAAAATTTGAATAGAAGTAATCATCAAAGCCCCCCCAAGACATGTCTCAAAATGTACCCTCATTCAAAGGAATATTATATGGCCAAAAATCAAAATTCCACAAACCAAATGGTTTGACCTCATAATGCTTAAGAACCTACTCTACCAAGAGTTATCCTTGTGGCTACAATAAATAGACCCCAAGAAGAAGTTACCTATCTTTAAGATCAATAATTTAAACATAAGGAAACAAATGCAACATGGAGACTCATATACAGTAGTACTTCTAATAACACAAAGTTTCACAACCACATCTTACAAACAAATGATAGTCTTAAGTTCTATGGCTCCTAAACTAATAAAAATAACCAAACCCTTATCCCCCACTGAAACCAAATTGAACCCCACCAATCCAATTGAATGAGTAATACCGACACTAACATTTTGATGTAGAATATGCACGGCTTTTCTAGCAACACACAAAGATCCTCGAAGAGAAGACAATATTGCATTTAGATAAGCCAAATTTCCCCCAAATCTAATCTTATCTTCACTTAAGAACACAAAATGTGGCAAAATTTGTGTCAAAATATCCGAGTGCTAAGTATCAAGATAGGCAAATCATTTTGAAACCGTACTATCTTGAATCCTAAGACTAATAGGTATAGAGAAGGGAAAAATATCATAGTGTTGGCCAACCTAACTCACCTAATAATCAAGGATGGCATAATTTGTAAAGAAAGAACACAATATATAGTTTGCAAAATTGACGAACTAGAAATAGGATTTGCTTGAGGGATGCACTTAGTTCTACTACAACAAACCACGTGCAAATAAGTGGTTTCTAATAAACTATAATTTTAACTTCAAATTTTGAGCATTGTTTACTAATGACTATAGGATTCTACTCCCAAAATTTCAAACTCAAATAAAATATGGAAGGATTTCTAGAAGAGGTTAAAAATGCACTAAAATGGCATGTTTTTAAAACCCATATATTTTTAAAGAACACATTTAGATGACCATTGCATCAATATTCAACTCAAAATGAGCTTTCAATAGAGAGTTATTTTTAAGAATTTTTTGTTCATTTTTTAGACAATTTATTCTTATATAATATAGGGATGTAAAAGTAATTTTTTAGTTCTACAATGTATCTTCTTACTTCAAAAATTTGTAACTAATTATTATTAACAAATAAAAATATTGATAATTCAAAACATAAACTTTCAAAGTAGAAAAATCTATTCATATTTTTTTCATTTCATTTTATTTAAGAATTCAAAAAGTATATAGGGGGTCAAAAGTTTTATTCGCACATGGTTTTTAATAGATACTCTAAGTGACCCCCTCGAGAAGATTTGTGAATGTATAGGTGCCCAATAGAAAGAAAGCATTAGATGAGTTTTCAGTCCTTTAAAAGGCTGTGAGTTTTCGACAGTTCTCAACCTACGAGAACTACCCTACAAAGGGCCATGGGAGATCGTTGATGTGGCAGAACGACTGCCACATTTGAAAAAAAAATTCAAGAAAAAAAAATGAATTTTTTTTCAACTTTTTTCTTCATTTCAAGAATGTAATTTTTGGGGGGAACATTCATTCGCCAGAGCTGAGGGGGGGACCAGCGTCGAGAACGGGCCTGAAACGGCCCTCCCGACCCCCCAGAAATCATTTAATGAGAAAGCCCATTTCTAGGATCTAATTAACTCCTTCCTTCCAGTTGCATCATTCTGAACTATCTTGGGTGACTTTAACATGGTATTGGTTGAAATTGATAGAAGTGAAAATAAAAAATTAATTAAACATGACAAACTAGAAGTGTGGATAACTTAAATTTTAGATTAAGATTAATGGATATCAAACATAGTGATGAATTCGACTCCCCAAATTTTTTATTTTACTCATGGACCATTAAAAAAGACACAAACCTATTGATGGCCTAGTTAAATAGGTTCTATGTTGGTGAGTAGGCAAGAAATAAAAGAAGGAGGGTCCAAATTTTAGAAAGATTCAACACCTTCTTGGACCATGTCTCTGTCTTTGCCACCTTCTAAGAGAAACTACTAGAAATAGAATTCAATAATCAATTTTATTTTAACCTATCATTTTTGGAAGACAAATCATTGAAACTATGCCCTAATAGACAAGTGGAACAAAGAACCAAGATCACTTACAAACAAACCAAGTTGGAATTTATTTATAGATGGGTAGCAGTGGCTATAGATAGGATTGGTGAATATTGCTGCCAGGAAGGGAAAAATTGTGTCCAAGCAAAACGGGAAAGACTCATCCAATTAAAATCAACCCTTGCATCAATTAAGTGACTACTACAATAAAATCCCAACAAGAAATTCCTCAAATCAACATATGACCAAGCTTAACAAAAGTTAATAGAGAAAGAGATATAGCAAGTAGAATGGGATACCGTACAATCAATAGCCAGATGGTTTCAATAGAACGGCAGAATGAAGGAGTTCTTTCTAGGTATATAGCAAGTAAAATCCACCCCCCAATTCAACTTCTAGTAGACAAAAATGGCTATGAATACAAGACTAATAAAGAAATTTCAAGCTTTACCATGAGCTACTTCTAGGATTTGTTCACATCACAAGGAGATTCAAAAGAATGTAGCCAAGCCCAAGAATGTTGTTAATCTACAATTCCTTCTAAGGTATTGACAAACATGAATGAAGAACTAAGTAGTCAACTAACTAAACTAGTCTCAATCAAAAACTCTATGAAGCCTTGAAGGCACTACTCTTGAGATGCGCACTTGGAGAGGGTAGCCTCTCAGTAGAGTTTTTTAGGGCGTTGTGGGACACTATAGGGAGCTATGTCTACAAAAGTTGCTACAAAGCATTACAAAAAAGTAAATTACACCACAAACTCAATACTGACTTGTTATGCTTAATTCCTAAAGGTGGTTGCAAATCCAATATAAAAAATTGATGCCCTATAACCTTGCTTGGAACTATGTATAAAATTATTGTTAATTACATTGGCTAGAAGACTCCAACCCTTACTAGATTCCTTAATTAAATCAAATTAGATAGAATTCATTAAAGGTAGGAGTTTTATTGATAATATATTTCTAGCCTTTGAGTCCATGGATTGGGCATTAGAGTCATTAGAACCATTGGTTATGCTACTACTAGACTTTTAAAAAGTACGCAATAGAGTTGAGTGGAGCATTTTTGAAGGTACTTTATCCACAATGGGTCCAACCAACAGTGGATAAAATGGGTTCAAGCTCTATACACCAACTCTTAGAGAATTGTAAGGGCCAATAATATATAGAGCCCTACTTTCAAATTTCCTAAATCCATCAGACAAGAATGTCTACTTGCTCCCTTTCTATACCTCTTCATTGTTGATAGCTTAGGATATGTGCTAGAAAGTCAAGGTGTACAAGGCTTCCGACTTCCAAACACAAACACTAGTGTCATAGAGTAGGAATTTGTTGACTAGACCAACCTATACTTAACAAAAAACCTAAAAAACTTTATGAGAGCCAAAGAGGCCTTTGACCTATTTACTATCATGTCAAGTTCCAAAATTAATTGGCATAAATCTAATGCCATTTGGGTTAGTAATTCACCTAGACCATTTGATTGAGGAAAGACTTAGATATCTAGTGGTCTTTCCTAGTTACATTGGCTAGCTTGAGGCAAAACCACTAGATATCTAAGTTTCCTGATAGAATTCTAGGTTACAATAGAACAAAGATTTAAAATTGCCCTCCAAAAATTAAAACAAAAATTAACCTATTGGAGAACCACTAAGCTCTCTTTGGATAATAGAATTCACATTGCAAACCAAGAACTTTTAACATCAATCTGGTACCTATCTTCTTGTTCGTTCCCACATCTAAACACAATCATAAAGGTGAAGAACCTCCTTAAGAACTATATTTGGTTAGGAAAAAATGGCAAGAGACATTGTAAAACCAAAGTTGAATAGGACTCACTCATTCAACCCAAGGAACAAGGTGGCATCAAATTAATTGACCCTACTTTGCAAATGCAAACTCTATTGGTCAAACTTATGGTTTGTGGCCTTCTCCTCATGGATGCCCCATAGAAAATACTCATTCAATATTAAATGCACTCTATCCAACCTAAAAAGGGAGGCAAATGGCCTCTCAACATTCACTTTATTCTACATACCACTAGAGTTAGAGGTAACGGTTCTAATGTATGGTGGGCAATTTGGAAGGCCTAGTACCAAGTCAGATAAGATTTCATTTCCAACAACATGATGGCAAAGAAGCAATGGGTAAACAAAATATTTTTTAGAACAAAGAGCTATTAGAAGATCACAACAACATGATTGGTAACTCACCATATGTGTATGACTGCATGTGGATGAAGAAAAACATCATCAAACTCTATGATCTCTAGAATCACACCAAGTAAGAATGGAAACACAACAATGCCAATGATACACTTTGCTCATACATCCTTTGGGGCCTCTAATGCGCTAGGAACAAAAAAAATTCAAATATAAGGATATTTATATTTTCCAAATCTGTAATTTTGCTTGGCATACCATGATCTTGGTTGGCATGGCTTATAGCTTAAGGAGTGTACTCCCCTTTTTTTTATATTAGTGTGAATAAAACTTTGGACCCCTTTGTCCTTTTTGAATTTTAAATAAAATGAAATGAAAAAAATATGAATAGATTTTCTTACTTTGAAAGTTTATGTTTCGAATTATTGATATTTTTATTTGTTAATAATAATTAGTTACAAATTTTTGAAGTAAAAAGATACACTGTAGAACTAAAAAATTATTTTCACACCCCTATATTATATAAGAATAAATTGTCTAAAAAATGAACAAAAAATTCTTAAAAATAACTCTATTAAAAGCTCATTTTGAGTTGAATATTGATGCAACGGTCATCTAAATGTGTTCTCTAAAAATATTTGGGTTTAAAAAACATGCCATTTTAGTGCATTTTTAACCTCTTTTAGAAATTATTCCATATTTTATTTGAGTTTAAAATTTTGGGAGTAGAATCCTATAATCATTAGTAAACAATGCTCAAAATTTGAAGTTAAAATTATAGTTTATTAAAAACCACTTATTTGCATGTGGTTTGTTGTAGTAGAACTAAGTGCACCCCCGAGGCCCATAGGAATCACCTTGCCTCCTTTTTCCATAGATGTAGCAAGGATAGGTAGAAAATTATTTGTCAAGATTTTCTCAGCTCATGGTGTAGGAACAACATGTTCTGTTCAAATAATTTTCATCACTCTAGATGGCACTTGTTCCTTAGTTTGTCATCTAGTCTACACTAGCCTTGTGAGCCAGTCAATTCTTTTTAATTTTTTCTTTTAATGGTCATCTCTTTTCCAAAAAAAAAAAAAAAACAACAACTAATGAGTGTGTTACATAGCTTTTGGCTTCCAAATAGCAAGGGGGTTCTCTATTGTTGTTTATTGGTAGTTCTATAAAACTTCTTTTGCCAAAACTGTAGTCTAAATTGGAGACATAGTTCATTACAAACATGGTTTCTTCTTAGTCTTTAGCATCTATTTAGGTTTTATGGTCTCTACTCTTTTGGTAATGTTTGGACTTTATATAAATGTGCTACTCTAAGTTGTTCTAGTGAAATCAATAGCAAGAATTTGTGGACTAAAGATACCTTGTACAACCTTACTAATCCCATATTGTAGTGTGTTTTTAGGATGGGTACAAGTAAGGTCCACACCCTCTAGCTAAAATTTACTTGGAGGTTTGGTAGAACAAAAAATTTGTACTAGGTTTCTCACATTCTATAGTCCCTCTAGAAAAAACTTTATATTGAATGGGAAGTTTTATAGCATATTATTATGACTTACTATGAAAGCATACTAATTTTGATTAGGTACTTGAGAATATTGCATTGTGTTGGGTTGTCTTGCTTAGAGTTGAATGACTTATACAAGGTTATATGGAATATCAAAAGAAAGACTATCTATGGCAAAGGTGTTGTGATGACTAAACTTTGCAGCTAATAGTAAATGCTCAAATGAATGCTCACTCTAGAGATGTAACCAAAAAGTTGGTTTTGTTTTGTTTTGTTTTTCCTAAACAATTTATTCAGCTATTTTCCTCAAGATTTGCTTGAAACAATGTAAAATATATAGGAACATGACATGACACTTTGACATGTTTGGATTTACTTCAAATTTATTTAATTTGATCATTTATCTAAAAATAAGAGGACTATCATAGGTCATATCCTATTTTGAAAAATGACACCCAACATTGTTCCATCAACAATTATAATACTAATTTTGATGGTTATTCATGTCCTAATTAGACTAGAGCATTGAGTAACCATTATTTAGAAGCACCAATTTATCACTAGTTTATTGATAAACTACCTTTTATGGTGATTTTAATGGTGGATATAACTTTGGTGATTAGTTTGTCTACGGAATCATTTCTCAACTAATACCTATGACCTATGGATTAACCACCTTTGAAAATAATGATTACTGACTAGTGTTGTACATTAAATATACTACTGCTTAGCACTTGCCTATGGATTACTTAATTAGGCATATTACATATTTGCACTAGTAGAAAAATAGTGACCACCATAACAAAAAAATGTTGATGTCGTTTGTATCCTTGGTTGCGTTGTATTGAACAGTACCTAACAAAAAACTGTTGTCTATTTTGTTATGGTGGTCAAATCAAAAAAATATAATATTAATTCATTTATAAATTTGCTGAATGATTGGCTGCCACCTGGCAAGCCCAAAACCAACCCAATACAAATTGCCACATAGATAGGACTATAAATTAAACTTTATAATTAAACTTTAAAAAATTAAACTCTATACTTTACATAGAAGTAAGAAGACCAATATCTCATAACTTAAAGATTGGTGATAAAAGAGAGGTGATTTTGGCAATAGAAAAGAAGAGAAGACAAGTTTTTTATGCAAATAGGGTGGTAGAAGGTAAAGCAAACCATATGGGATAGGTGAATTAAGACCATGAGTGAGTCACATATCCCATATGGTTTGTTTGACCTTTTATCACCCCATTTCTATAAAGAGTTTGTCTTCTCTCTTATTCCATCAAAGCCACCTTTCTTTTATCACCAATGAGTGAAAGGCATGTTTTCTTCTTTCTAATTAAATTGATTTTTTGACATAGGATTCCATCCATGGTGATTTAAGTATTTTTCAAGTAATGAAAATTTGTTTGAAACTTTTGAAATTTAAAATTAACAAAAAAGTTAACACTTTCTTGTTGATTTGGACGTTATACTATCTGAATGAACGAAAATTCAATGACCATTTTATTAGCTTGTACCAAATCAACAAAAAATAGTAAAATAGTAAATGTAATATCCTAGTCACCAAAAAATTGCTAAATTTTTGTTGACTTGAACACCATTTTCTAGTAGTGTTGCAAGGTGAAATATGAAGACTATGGCCCTTGGAAACATTGATTTTTGCATGATGGATTTAAACTACCATGGCTAATGCTTTAATATGAATATACTAGTCTAAAGCATGCATATGATGTTTCAATGTTGATTTTTGCAAAAAACTTGAATAGTGAGGGATGTTTACTACGTTTCTTATTTTAAATAGTTATCACATTTAGCCAATTAGCTTCTTTGTTGATTTCAAAAAAAATTTGAATCACAAGGAATTCTTTCATTATGGATTGTTGTTGCCTTCAGCAAACACTTGTAGAGCGAGCCACACATATGAATGCAAGTGAGGGCTAGATTTGCTTCTAAGTGCACAAGGGCGCCCCCCAACTAATTGTTTTTGCCTCCTCTCCTTGCTTGCCACCTACCGGCTTGTTTCTAGTAGCCAAATAAGTTTTTGGACTAGGTTCCACCTTAGTTACTTACAATATTTCTTTGGAAGGAAGGAGACAAGGTGGAGACATGTGGTAAAAGTCAGTTTCCATTGGGTACCCAGAGCCTCAATGCTTGGAGAGGTCTAGACAAGCAAGTGGTCTCCATTGGCACTACCTCCTAAAATTGGAGCAACTGAAGCAATTGGAGTTCAATGAAGTGGTGACAACGCGGATTTACTATGGTTCATCTTGTCTTCTTTTCAAATTATCCCCTTGTAGGCTAGGGTCCATACCCCCTAAGCTTGCGATTCCTCAATACAAAGACTAGAGGGAAGGAGAAAGTCCAAAGCTCAATGGAGCCCATCCACTCATTCAGAATTGGAGCTCTAATTTCCCAATGGAGATTGGCTCTAATTCCCCTGTTAAGATTAGGGCCTCACGGTTTGTAGAGTTTGTCTTATTTGGTCGGATTTGGCCTAGATCACTTGAACCCACCTTTTCTAGCCCTTACATTGAAGCTAATACTTACATTGGAAACATGGTGGTCTAAGAAAATGGTTATCTTACAAGGGCCATCTTCTAGTAAGGTTCTTTTTATTTCTATTCTCATAACTTAGTAGGACTTTACAAAAATGTGATGATCTAAGAATTTCTAGTGACATTGATAGCAAAAGGTGATGAGCTAAAAACGCTTGTGCAACCTCACTAATTCCATTTTATATGGTGTTTTTGGAATAGGTATAGGTGAGGCTCATGTTGTCTAGACATTTCTTTGAGTGTTTGGTACAAATATTTGATTCCTACACATTCTATAGTCCTCCTAGAAAAAAAATCTACATTGTTTGGGAAGTGTTTACACATATATCCAGTTTCTCACTTGGAAGTTTTTTCTTACTTTAGATGCGAAAATGCTCATATTGGACATTTGATTATATTGGATATAGTTTGATTTGTTCCATATAGATCTAAATGAGATCTTAAATACTCATACAAGCTCATATAAAATGCCAAATTAGACTCTATGAAAAAGTTGTGGTTAGACAAAAAGTTGTAACTAACAAGAAATTATTCAGACAAGTGTTCTATCTAAAGATGTACCAAAAAAAGATTGTTTTGATTTGTTTTGTTTGTCACATTGAGATCTCCTTAATTGTGCATCCCCCATTTGTATTTTGGGTACCATTAGAAAGCCCTTAGTGAGGAGGGGTGCACATGCTTTGTTTCATGGCATTTGAACACATGGTGCAAAAGTTATGGATTTTTGAGTTTTTATTTTTTATTTTTTTAAATTATAAAATTACTTTTACTTTTATTTTTATTGTAGTATATATGTAGGGGTTAAGTTAATCCCTAAAAGATTTTGACTATGTTTTCACCAAAATTGCTACAAAATTGTCATTTTTAGTACAAACACCATATTTTTGAAAAAATACATTTTTGGACACATCTAACCTTCAATCTAACCATAGGATCTTATACTAATTTGGTTTGAGAATACGTAGAAAATTTTCAGAAATTTTCACTCTGTAGATTGCAAGATATTAAAATTTGAAGTAACAAAAATCCTTTTTTTGGTCCCTACAAAAAAACCTAGGCAGTTGCACTTCTTAAGGTCAGATTATTATGAAAAAATGTCCAAAATGGTGGTTATTCTTTGGATTCATTCTTCAAGGCAAGTTGGCTACACGCTTGAAAATTTTCAAATCATTTGGAATTGTACAACATGTAGGAAAAAAAATAGAAAGTAGAAAGAAGTAGAAAATGATTCAAAATACAAAATTGTTAACACTTTATTTATGAAATTGAAAAATGCCAATCCCAATGGTTGTAATGTTTTAATAAACAATCTACACCCAATTTTATATTTTTCCAAAAATATTGAAAATTGAGTTAAATAAAGGACTTCAAAGTTTATTTTAGAATAGAGATTCTATAACTACCTTCAAACTATCCACAACTAAAACTCCTCATAACTTTCATCTCATTAACCAAAATGGAATGACTCAAAGATATCCATGTATAAATAAATCTAGAAAACCAGTTTCAAATTTTTATTTTTTTAAAAAGTGATTTTTAAAGAATTTTTTTTTCTACCCGGATTGCCCGCCGAACAAAGAAAACTACATATCATACAATAACTTTTTAACCATGTAGTCAAAAGTTATGAAAATTGTTGGGCCTTAAAGCTACTCCTCGGGCACATGTTGTGTGAAAATTTCAATGAAAAAAAATGAAAATTCCATTTGTAGTGAGCTACCCAAAATTGCTATGTTGCCAAAAAACTCCATTTGGTCCTTTAGAGGTTAAGTTGTTTTGTTTTGTTTATTACATTGAGATCTCTAGGATCATGCATCCCCATCACTTCTTTGAAACCATTGGAAAGCCTTTTGACAAAGAAAGGTGCACAAGCTTTGTTTCATGGCATTTGCCCCTATGGTATGAAAGTTACGAATTTTTGAATTATTTTTGGATCTTAAATTATCCTAAATTATGGATTTTTAGGCTTGTACATGACTTGGTTGCTTTCTTAGTACTATGATAAAAAACTCCTTTTCACATAGCTGTGACTTGGATTGCACCATTGGGTCTTGATGAAACAGTATGTGCAAATGAATCTTCTTCAAGATCCAAAACCTTCAAAACCTGCTTTATAGAATTGTGTGACGGACGGTTATTTTTGGCCAGAGATGGCCCACCCACGCTGCACTGAGGATTCAGAAATAAGGTTTAGACGTACACACGACCATCAGTTCTTCTGTTTGGATCAAAGATGTTTCCATCACTTTGTGTTCCAAAGACGCGTGCTGGAAAAATGACATCAAAAATAGAGATGCAAACTCAACTAAGCCTGAACATTCCCAAATTCCAAGATTCATAACTTCGTGCCACCATTTCATGAGATAAATCTCACAAAACACTGTGGATAGTTCGAATCGTTTACAATAAACGGTTCAAACACACTGACCTACCAAACCATGCGTCACAAAGAAGAAGCTTAACGAAATGATCTAAAGGCGTCATGTGTACAGAAAAATCTCGCCTTTTCATCTGCTAAGAAATCGATCCCAGATATCTGCAAAAATTAAATGATTCCTTGGCCCTTTCCGTGCAACACGAAGCGTTACCAATCGCGAACGAATGAAGCTAAGAGACATCGGGGATCTTTCTCCCCTAGACAGGAATGAATCACGTCAATGCCAAGATTTCCAGAAGGTTCTTAGAAGTGCTTCAGAATACCGTCCACAAGTTCCCAGGTGCATCCAGCTTCACAGGCATTAACTACAATTCCTTGCTCCGTGTCACATATGATCCCATGACCGGCAACCATCAAGGCATAAAAAATTTGGGGTGTTGTTTTCTCTCTGACCTATTCGTTCAAGCCAGATGTGGTTCGAATTGAGATTGTTTTATAGAAGAGGTGATGAGACGGCGCCTTCCTTCTGTAGCCATGCAATCCGTATAACCCAAGGTATTGAACAATCCCCGGAGATCATCAGCTGTCTTCGAATCATTTTCTCTACGACACCGCCTCCACAACCTAAACAACAGATCTCTGCAGGGCACATGACCAGCATCCATCTGCAGCAAGAGCGACTAAATCAGAAAGCGGATTCTTGTAAATATTACCATATATAACCAAGTTCTTGTGAATAGTTTTGACACACAGTTCCTGAACTCTTTACAAAGAAATTCTACATGCCCGTACCAAAAGACAAAAAGGTATCATGACTCCAAATAGGTATCTGTGTGTGATTCCTATGATTAGACTAATATTATTAGACTGCCGAGTTTTGTTGGCAATTGACAGACAACTCCAACTCATCTTAGAATTGTATTTTTTGGACACCACGTGAATAAACTACGAATTTCGAAAGAGCTGATTGTAGGTGTATCTATTCACCCAAAGCAGCCGCCCAAAATAAAGTTGTGAAATGTCACAAGAATTATGAATGTAGCCAGTAGACTGCGTCAACAACTCCTTTTCTAATATAATAAGAAAGACAACCCTGAGGTCTCATGTTCAGACTGTGTACATTTTCGAAAAGAATACACAAAGGGACGGTTTTGGGTAAGGGTTAACTTATGCTACTATGCACTCGAGTATTCAGTCAAGAACTTTAGATAGTACTTACCATGGCAGCGAGAACTGCAGATGCTGACGGAATATCACGGTTGACAATATGAGCTGCGATCATCAATTCAAAAGATCGCTGATCCGGAGTAACGCCGGATTCATTCAGGTACTCGAACAGCTTCACTGCTTCAACCGTCTGCACGCAATCAATAGGAGGTACCACGCTGAGGACTGCAATGTAGCCGTAAGTCTCAACAAATAGGCTCAACAGCGACCCTCTGACGAGTACCAATTGCATCACAAAGATTCCTCCATAGATTGACGAAGTTCTTAATCTCTAATTAATAGGCATTAGATGTTGAGTTCATTTTAAGGTAACGTTAGCATAACGGTGTCACCTTACTGTTAGATTGATGCAAGTATCATTGGCAATAACTTGATATACATCGTCAACTATCAAGTCAACACTAACTTAAAATTAATTGAACATAACTTTATTATTGATCCAACACCCTATTATATTAACATTAACTTCCATTGATAACTCTGTAAATCTAATCGGGCACCTTTTGAGATATAAAAGATTCAATTCAAAACAAACCTTTCTTTTCTTTCCAAAAGCCTCCAGAAGAGCGTTGATAGAATGGACATCCGGTCTCAGTCCAAATGTGCCATCAATGGACTCGAAGGTCTGGTATGCCCGGTCCGCATCCCAAATATTTGCACAACCCAATATGACGCAGTTTACGGCCGCAAGAGGTGCAGGTTGCCCACTACCATGCATTTCCGCCAGCTTAAAATAAGCCTATAGACAAAACACAGATAGTAGTCAAAACCCGGAAGACCACACCCCTTTTCCTTACTAACCTCATAGCGCCAATTAGAAAGTTGGGGTATCAAGGCCCATTAGCTAGTTGGACGTTCACTAACCTATTGTGTGCCTTGAATGAGGAGTTCGGCTTGCTAATTACTGCCACTTGCTTGGTGCAGGTGGGGACCTAAATAGAAAAATCATATGAACGCACCCTTGCGACACCATCCAGGCGTATTGAAAAACGAGTAGGAACACTCAAAAGAGAAACTTACCCCATCCAGTCCGGCAGGACCCAACCGAGAGAGTGAAACCACAAGAGGCTTCAAGGACGAGAACGGGCTCAGGATTTCCAAGTCCTCAGCATTTTGAGGAGTCCCAAAGAGGCTTTGCATCTCAGCAAGCGTCAGAAATGCGGCATCAAACTGTTGTGAGGAGGACAAGGCATGCACCAAGCCCATGTAAGCAGCTGGGTTAGGTGCACGGGCTGAGCCAACGGATGTTTTAAGAAGCTCCCAGGCCTCCTTTGCCAGTGCAGCATTAGCAGTGCGTGCAGCTGTCCCAAGAACAGCCACGATACTTCCCTCATCCATGATCACAGGCTGTGCAGCCGTGGAAGTACTATTATTGAGGTGCCGGAGAGCAGTAAGGGCGCACTCTGCGTCGTCACCTTCTGTTGCAGCTACGATTAGCTCCACCAAAGTCTGAATTTGGGGTACCATTTTCTGGTCCTGAATAAACACAGTGAGACGAAGAATCAGCCAAGAAAGAACACAAAATCTAAACTAAAACAAACAGGAACTCACTAATGTCTCTATCCCAAACTATACGTAAAATATTCATAATGCTCATTGATTAAAGCATTAAAAAATCTTAGTCAACAATCTGAGAATGCCATTATTCTTGTAACTACATGTCACAATTCCATACAACACGAGAGTAATACTTTGGAATGATGGGACCCAGCGTGCCAAAATTGTTTTGAATATATGTCTCCACGACATGGAACACCAAAACTCCATACATTTTCAAAGCATTGAAGCACAGACGATATAACAACACAAAAACACACAAGAACAGTGGTGGCGAGCTTCTACCTGCATTTGCTTCATAACAGCAATCGCTGTTTGGGAGCGATGGAGACGAGCACAAGCAAGTAGCACTTCATTGTACGTGGTCTTGCTAGCTACAAGACCCTTCTTGTGCATAGACTGCATGTGTCTCAGCGCAGCTGGTATTCTTCGATTTATCGCACACAAAGCAATGACAAAGTTGTATGCATCCCCATCCGGTTGCGCCTCCGGGCCAGCTCGTTCCATTCTGAGCAGAATCAGACACAGAAACTGTCAACATTAGAATTATCTTGCAAGTAAAAGGTGAGTACCCCCACCCCCCGTTTAGACCGCATTACGAAGACATATCACTTCCTTTTCTAGTCCGTAATTAAATTCTTGAGCTCTTTTAAACTGACAGCAACTCCTAGTTGCATGCAATCTAATAACATGGAGTTGGCTTCCTCTTCTCCAAATTGAGGTTTCAGTATCAAGCATTAGAAATGCAATAGCAAAGCAATGCACTCTTCCACATTTTATAAACTCAAGTAAAATGAGCATGGTAGATGGTCTCATAGTAGAATTTTCCTTACAAATTTAACAGTCTTTCAGAATCGTAATTGAACGAATCCTACTTTTTCACTGAAACAAGGTCAGCACGCCCACTTTTTAAGGATAATGGCACCAGCATTCCTGTATAATGCAAACTGTTTCTTCAGATTGTAATACCACAAGAAATTCTCTTTCAAATGGCACCAGCAAAAGGAAGAAAAACTCGAAACCCTCACTTAAAAAGGACAAATTCCGCGGCCTTGGAATCCCGTAGCCGAAACACCGAGCGCAAGAGAAAATTGAACGACAGCTGCGTGGGCGTGACGCCGCTTCTCTCCATTTCGTCCACAATCTTGTGCATGACATCGGGTTGAGCACCCAGGCGGAGTTTCGCATGCAGCAACAAATTGTACACCAAGATATTGGGTTTATTAGGGTTCCCCGCTGCGTCCGTCCCCTTCACCCACTCGTCGTACAGCCGCACGGTCTCGTCCATCTTCTGGTGGGAGAGCGCATTCGACATCTTTCTCGCCAATTCATCCGCGTCCACTTTCCCAATGGGCGACGAGAGTGATGGCGGCACGAACAGCTTGAACGGGATGGTGAATCGTGGCCCTTTCGACACAGTATCTCCAAATGCTTGGAACCCTGGCGCTGGATCCGACGCCTCGATTTTCACTTCCAGCTGGGAAGAGATCGACGCGCAATGCGCACTGCTACTCACATTTTTTCTTTCTCCTCCAAACCCTAAACCCCTAAGCCCCTCTGAAACCCTGATCTCTTGACCACTGTTGCCCAAGCTTCGGATCATCACGTCGCGGTGGCGTCCATTCAACTGCTTGCACAAGAGCTTCAAACTCTCCCGAGACGCCATCGCTGCTCCCGATCATCGTCCGGTAACCTAAAAAAGCACTCCTTGGGACTGATCAGAACAGAGTTAGCGTCTCTGGAAAGACACCTGGATCGAGGTGCCAAAAAAGAGGATGTCAGTTGGGACGTGGAAGTTAGGGCTTGGTGCTACAAGAAGTGTGTGCGGGACCTGGTGTTTCCCTCTTTCGCAACCGTGAGACCTGCTGTCTTGCGCCTCCGGCCTACTCCGTGGCACAATCGCGAGTGCAGGCTCTCTTTCTATCATGGTGCGTTTCTCATCTTCTCGTTTCAGTCTTAGGAACTTTAAATTTGTGGAGCTCAATCGAAGTTTTGAGGATGAAGTGTTGATTTTAGGGATAAAATCATGCAACATCATGGCTGTTCTCATAACTTTGTAGTTTTCTACTTTCTGGAATGGAAATTCTGTCCCTCCGCCCTCCATTTGGTGTAGTGGGAGCATTGGTGTATGTGGTCCTTGAACCTGAGGGATCGCAAAGTGCTTTAGGGTTTCGGGCAATTGGAGGTTTTATGAGCATTCAAATGATTTCGTTGTCAAAGTATTTTTCGTTCTCTTTTTGTTTCAATTAAAACTCCGTCAACCGTGACGAACCATGAATCTTGTCGCGTGATTAATTAGGAATGATCTCCTTCCGAATGCAAATCTTCGGCTTCTGAATCTGCAGTGCCTTGGAATCCTTATTATTGTTTTGTATTATTGCATCATATATGGTGGTTTTATGATGACTAAGATGGAAGATTTGGTTCTGCAGGATACCGCCGTGAAGTTGGCTATTGTGATGAAGGTGATCGGGCGCACTGGGTCCCGAGGACAGGTGACGCAAGTGCGCGTCAAATTTTTGGATGACCAGAACCGTCTTATTATGCGCAACGTCAAGGGGCCAGTGCGTGAAGGTATTGAATTTGCTTTCGTTGACAATTTAGATGTGTGAGAGAGTAGTGAATGTGTTTCAGCATCAATACTAGCATGGGGAGCGTGATTCTGTGTCGAGCAGCAGCATTCTTGACATTTAGTTTATTTAATTTTTGCCTGGGCCAACTTCTTGAGAATTCAAACGTTCTGGTTCTGGTTCGGGCATAACATTCTTGAACTTCAAGGCAGGGGACCCTTTGCATTCCATTAATCAACGCTCCTTTCGGTGTAGAACATCTTGAGTCACTGTAGAAGGACGCCCCCCTACCTTCCCATTTAAGAATGTAATGGAGTCTCCGTTTTAATCCCTAATGAACCATAATGTCACTAGGTGGCTTCTGCAACACGGGTTTTTGCACCCCCGGTCCTTTAGGGGTTAACTTCCTAACATGAAATTGAGTCTTGTTGAATGTGTCCTTATTCGCTTATATCACATGAAGTGGCGTAATGGACGCAATGGATTAGCCCCTAAGTGCGCTGAGGGTCAAATGTGACCGCGTCCATATATATCAAAGTTCAAGTAAAATCATTTAGGAAACGTCAAGGAAGTTATGATATGTTAACTTCCTTGAGGTATTTTCCAACGTATAGGAAGAAGACATATATTTTTGAACAATTAAAATATGTTTTGGAAGTTGCCTTAATCAACCATTATTGACTGTTAGCTTCCAAATTGAACTGTCTGTTATCAGTTTAGTACTTCGATTTTAGGTTTCGGCCCTTAGTTTGCGTATTTTGAAGGCCGGAAACCTTGACCCCTACCACCGTCACAACCGCGCATTGTCAAGCACAGCAGCTCTACAAAATCGTTTGGGGCAAGACTTAACAATTTTAAGTCTTGGAACTGTTGGGCAATTTCCCATAGACAGATGCCTCTGTTAATTGATAGTTTCAATCTGACTCCGAAGTAAGTACTGGAAGATTCTCAACAGAACGCAACGAGTAAATAGTGTCCGAATGCAAAAGTTGGATTTCCATGGGATTGCACTTGAGGTTGAGACCCTTAATTCTTTTTAGTGATTGAGATTACTTGGTTTGCTTTAATTTGCAGGTGATATCTTGACTCTCCTTGAGTCGGAGCGTGAAGCTAGGAGGTTGCGGTGAGGAATATAATTTCTCATGGGAAGGCCAAAGGTGCAGTCTTGATAGGTAGTTACATGTGCTCGCATGTGTATCTTTGTATTCACATCTTGAAGATTTAAGTTGTGCATCATCAATTTACACATAATTTATTTCCTGACATGTACTGTTGGATTGAGTGTCTATCTGGATTGGGAAGAAGTAGTTGCCCAATTTTGTACCGTGGATTTATGTATTGCGTATCCTCTTCTTTCCTCTTCTTCCTACAAATATAATAGCCTTTTATAGTCATATTGTTGTGCCCTAGCTAACGGTGGTTAATTCAACCCTCTGGAGCTGAATAAAACCTGTCTATAGTGAAATTTTTATGTGCCTGACCATTGGAGGCTGGGTGAAGTTACCATCTGGGATCGCAAACAATCACACTCCTATACTCTTTGGGCGATATTAGTTTGCTAGACTAGGTTCTTGACAACTCAAACCAAGTTTCATAATTATTTATATTAAAAGATTGTGATGATCATCTATTTTGATAGATTAGAAGATTCTTCTTTCTTTTTTTTCTTTTTTTCTTTTTGAAACAAGCGTGTTGAACAACATGGGTTTCTCACGACATATGCTGTTTCAACGCTAAGATAAACCACCTGTCACTGCCAGGTGTCAAACCCATTCGTTTTGGTGTTGAACCCATTTGGTTTACGTACCTCATCACCATCATTTAGTGTAATCTCGGACCAAGATTAGAAGATTTTGAGTTTTCATTCTGTAATCATGTTGTAAGTTACGTTTTGAAATTTGATCATTCCTTAGAAACCTACTCTGATGTAATATGAATGTAAATCCTAGTTGTTGTCCCCCAAAATCTTTCCACCCCAAAGTCTTTCCACGGATACATGTAAAGAAGAAATGCCCCCTATTTTGTGCTTATTACTTTATGTTCTACACTTCTTTTATCTAATTTGGCTTTTGATTGCAAATATGAATTCAAAATTTGTAAATTTTATTATGAATGGCAATTAAAAAATTAAAAAATTGTAGTGTTTTCCTTCATAGACAAGTGAGGGGTTAAGAACCCCAGCCCAAAAAGGTATGCGAGAGTTTTAACCTTTGTTGTTTGGCAGGGTATAAATAGAATAAAAGCATCTTCGAGTATGCATAATAAAATGAGAGATATTAAGTACTTCTTTTCAAGTAAAAGGGGGGTATAATAGGGGGGCTTCCATGGCAAGCGAAGTGGGCCCTATTTTATTTGGCCATTAGTTCTGTCTTTTTGTCTTCTTCTCCTTTTGTCCCCTCTTTCTTTTATCCTCCATCCTCCATCCCTTTGTCCTTCACCCCTCCGTCCTCAACCCCTATCTGTTTCTTACAACTATCATTCCTGTCCCCCTCCCCTTTCAATATAGTTGTTGCTCCCTCCCTTCCACTTTAGGCGGCCACTACCTGTCATTCCAACCACTTTACACTTGAGTTTACAAATCACATTGTTGAACCCAAGGTTCTCAACTTCTTGTTCGAGATTATTGTTCTACATTGCTTACTCCACATCACTTGCTCCACATCGCTTGCTCTATTCTTCACTATTGTGGTTGCATTAGCTAAGGTGAGTAAATATGCACTTGATTCTTTTTGAGTTTTTTTTTGTTTTTTTTTTATATTTCAAGCTTTTGAAGTTGTTGTGTGATGAAGTTCTTAAGATATGATGATCTAAATGGACTCTAATGAAGTTCCTCTTCAACAATAATTTCTATCCTTGTTTTGTTCATAATCATTTTCAATGTGAAACTTGCCTTTGTATTTCATATACATTATTGCAATAAGTGTGTTGATTTGTGTATTACAATAAGCGCGTTGATTTGTGTATCGCAATTTTTATCATGATGCACATCAAGGTTTTGGGAGACAAGAGGAGTATGTTTTCATAGGCCTACAAGAGACATGTATACTTTGCATTTAAATCAACATTTGCAAGCAAGGGATTCTTTTTGGTTTTAAGATGTTGGTATGTCAAGATCATTATCTTATGTTCTATAAGCCTCAAAATTATGAAATTTGTTATTATCAACTTCTAATTTATAAACACTCCAATTTATAACAAGTTGCCGATATAATCACACATTCACACTATAATCTTCCAATTCCACCATTGAATGATTATTTAATTTTGACAAAATATCTTCATTCTAATTGAGAATACAATTGTATAGTTAATTTCTACTTTAATCCATTTTATTTTATTGGTATTGATCTTTGTAGAGAAGTCCCTAAAATTTAGTAAATCTAGCTACACTATTCAAAGTGTTAAATGGTTAAGAACGTATTCTTTTTATTCCTCTATTAGAAGGACCAAGGATCATACTCATTCTAAAAAAAAAATTCCTTCTCTAATTTTAGTTACATTGATTTGTGTCTATTTTTTTAAATCAAGAGATTTTTCAATATCCTATTGTACACATAATGATGTTTCAAGAATTGAATTCAAGTTAATAAAATGCACCCTATAGTTTAATTCACGTGGTTTTCTATTTTTTGTAGAGGAACTTCTCTAAGTACTTATTGGAACAATGTCATGGTCAGAAGTAGTGTGTTTGAATCCTATCTTAAAACTATGAGGAATTCTATTTTGTCTTCTATTTTTGACATAATTGAAGTCAATATTTTTTAACCTCTAAAGGACCAAATACGTTTGTTTTTTTGGCAACATAGCAATTTTAGGCAGCTCACTACAAATGAAATATTTTTGTTTTTGTCTTTGAAATTTTCACACAATATGTACTAGAAGAATAGCTTTAAGTTCCAACAATTTTTAAAACTTTTGACTGCATGGTTAAAAAGTTATTGTATGATATATAATTTTCATTGATCTTTGGTTAAGGTTTTAAGAAAAATTCTTAACAATATCATTTTCTTAAGAACTTGCTATTAGTGGGGCTATTTGTTTTAAAATGTTCTAATAAAAAATTATAATCCTTAAAAAAATTCTCTTTGCATTTGAAAAGAAATATTATCCCTTTAATGATAGTTGAGGTTGAAAAGTGGCCAATGGATGACTTGACTATTCATTGTAGAAACCAAGAATACATCTATGGATTCAATAATTCAAACATTTTGGTGACTACTTTGGTCATGGGGGCCACATCCTTTAAAATATAAAAATTTATATAAAAAGAAACAATGAAGGCTATAAGATCGAAATATGCAAACAAAATTGAACATCTGACTTCACAAATGCAATTTGGAACTTAGGGTTAGGTGTGCAGGAGATGGCTAGAGTCGGAGGTGGTTAGAGTGGATAGGAAGATGTAGAGATGAAGGATGAGAATATAGAAGATTGGAGACAAAGGGACGGGAGGAGGGGGGGAGGAAAGGACGGGAGGATGGAGCTTGGTGGCAAGGCAAGATCCATTCTACCTACCATAAAGGCCCCCTTTTGTTCAAAGGGAGATATTTAATGTCTCGCTAATAAAATTTAACAACATTGCAAAATTAGCTATTAACCTCCCATACTGTTCAATAAAGTACAAGTACAATTTCACTCCTAATTTCACTCTTGCCAACTTTGACACTATTGTTGGGTCAACAATCATTCACTTATCATCATTTTTTTGCATAGTTACATCATGTCTTGTTAATTACATGTGTACTAAATTTAAAGGTTTAAAGATTTATAGAATTGGAGATATTTTAAATCTACCAATGTGTATGTTCTTTATTAGCATCAATCATTGTTTGTAACCTTGAGGGTATTGAATGACATAAATCAAGGAGCTTCTTATCATTGATTGAGCTTCATTATTTTTCAATAATTAGCTTTAACTCCCTTAAGTTTCTATGGCATATCTAGCTATGCAAAATATCTTTTAGAATCTTCAAAAGATTTTCAAGTGGATTGAAATTAGAAGAATTTGTGAGCTGTTCAACAAAGCTAATTTTTTTCTATTCTTCACATAATTTTCTTTAATGGACAAGTATGTCATCTTCCATATACAATCCACATGAAACTTTATCCACAAAGTGAAGCAATTGACTATCATAAACCAATTCTACAAAACCCTTAACACATTGTCAATCTTCAAGCATAAGGACAAGGTTTAACTTTTGTCCTCTAGAAAATGTGCCCTAAATCATTACTAAGTACAACTACTTTTAAAAGTAGGAACTACCGGTATATAATTTGATGAATAGCATTCATATGCAATTCTCCAAATATGAATTTGTTTAAAACTATTCTCACAACTAAACATGTTGGTAAATTTAGAATATTTCCATTTCTCTAAACCCTAAACCTTAAATTTGGCACACATGTTATTAACATAGAGATGATCTCATGCAAAAAAATTTATGATAAATGAACAATTTTTCAGCCCTCAATACAATGTCAAGGTTAGCATGTTTTTAATATGAATGTGAAAACTTCTTTTAAATATTTATTGACTAAACAAAATAAACATGAAATTTAAATATGACAAAAGACTAAACTCTAAATCATACCAACACGTTATTCATCAAAAATTTGCTCCAAGCCAAGAGTGACTACCACAACTTAGAGCATCCCTTGCATGTAACAAAAATAGGCTTGCAACCTACAAAATGTTTTTTTACATGAGTTGAAGCACTTTAACAACCTTTTGCCCACTATCATATTCCTCACAACAAGAATAGGTCCACAAAATTTAACTCTCCAAGTCGCTATGTGATAGGCTTGTAATATGGAATAGAACATAGATGTCTTCTTGACTATTATTATAGATTCACCTAAATTGTTGACCTAGTTTCTCGCAACAAATCAAAGACAAGCCTCATGTCCCTCTTATTGGGACCGAAGGAGTTCCAAATTTAATTAGGTGGCCTACTGCAATTAGTAAGCTTGCACCATAGAGGTCCAATTGATGCTTACTATTGCCAATGAAAATAATAGTCTTTTAAAAAGCCTATTGAGGGTTAAAATTTTAAAGGTGGATTTGCAAATAATAAGTAGTGGACAACTTTTGTCCTCTAGCAAATGTGCATTTGCAAATAATAAGGACTTGATGGTACCTAGTCAAATTTTACCAAAAAAATGAGCTCAAAACTATGATTTTCAATATTCAAATGCATGCGTGCTAATGAACCCTATTTGCACAAATAAACATGGCCATAAAATAATGTATTTTTAATGACCCTAGTACAAAATATACTTGCCTATTATAAAAATATACCAAAGAAATTTTAGCTTTAGACCATTAATTTTGGATATTCCATAGTACTGAAAAACTTTAAATCTAAAAATGTTACAATTTAGCAATATAGAATTTTTAATATTAAATGATTTTCTTAATTTTGAAAAAACAAAGGTTATGATTACAATAGAAACATCCATCTCCAATAAAAAAAACTTCAAGTTTATCAGGTTTTATGCTTTAAAAGTTATAGTAGACGACAAGTCCATTACACTAAGTGTGACAAAAAAAAGACCAATGTTTTTTACAATCACCTCATTGGTAAGTGCTCTATTCTTCTCCCTTGGATCAAAGAGAGGAAGGAACCTAGATTTCCAAGTTGTTTTTTCCTTAGTTTAATATTGTACATTAACTTTAGCTATAATGACTTTGGAAAGAATCTTCCAATTCTAGAAATGGCAACAGGGTCCCTAGTATTGATTAATAATGTTATATTTGGTTGTTGTAACTAATCTTCATGTTTTCAATTGGTTCTTGTTTTTTTAAATCATCTCTCTAGACTTTAAATTTGTTACAGAATCTTGTAATATGGATCTCTTTCTATAACTTGAAGTATTCTATACAATTGTTTTGGGATTTTTAGATATTTACAACTACAAATTGTAGAAAATGTACTTTTTCAACAAAAAATTTGTTCACGGTTATGATGATATTCAAATTCATGATAGCATATAATTATTGTAAAATTGATGATAATGATTGTTTTATAGCTTTAGACTTGAAAGTTTTATTTTTACTTATAAAAATTTGAAATATTTTTAAAATAATTATGCAATATGGTTGTATTTTTTTAAATAATTTTGACATTTCACTTATACTCTTTATCTTTGAAACTTAAAAAATTTAAATATACTAAAGTTACATCTAAATTTGACCCTCCGAAAGGATATTCATTTTTTCAAACCTAGTAAAAATTGTAGAACGCTATGTATAGAGTTTTATCCATATCAAGGATAGTTACCTTCTTCATTCCATTCTCAATCTACAGAGAATGGAGACATAGCATTCTCTTGTTGACTCTCTATGGCTTGTGAAGGTCCCATTCTTGAAGATTGAGAATAGCCATTCATCCCCTTCAAAGGTGAAAATGGATATGAAGAAGATTTAGCAAGCAAAGACTTTACTTGGTTTTCACCCTCCACATGCTACTTTCAGCCCATTGCAATGTTGCTTTCACCCTAGTGTTGCTTTCATTATAAACTTCTCTCATTACCTCAATCAACTACATCAACACCCAATATTTTTGGTGACCTCTCCATTTCTTGGTTCTTTGTCCTCCACTCCCCACAAAAGGGCCTCTTCTTCCTACACATTTTGATCCCCTTCCTCTCCAACATTCTTTTAGTCTAAATTTTTGGCTATTTTGCACATACCCAAGACTATAGGGGTTCAAAAACCAAAAAATGATAAAAATAAATAAAAATAAAAGTCTAACGCATTGTGGCTAAGGTCACATCTAAAAATAAAAATTTCCTATAATCTAATACAAAATATAGTTTAAACAACCCATTGGTTTTTAAGAAAAGGAATCACTCACTTATACAATTACTAATTTTTGTCCATTATACATGGACACAATATTACAATCATGTAATCCCCGTCTCATTCTAGTATGGAGGTTTAAAAAAGGAGCACACTTTTAGCAAGGATATACATATCATATAACTTAAAGTATAATAGTATCCATTTTATGTTGCATTTGCTTATAGTACACGCTCACAAGAATCCGTTCAAAGTATCTTTCATTCTCTCAATAAACCATGGTTAGTACTTCTTTTATTTCCAATCAATTACAATTTCCCTCATTTGCTTATAGAATTTCTACACTAATTTGCTTAAAGCAATTTAACATTACACTACAATTAACATCTTCTCTCCAATTTGAATTTAGTCTATGCACTTACTTTAGACTAGATACAACTTAGATTCCTAGTTCTTTTAGATAATATTGCTTAAAGCACCCATTTTAAAATTACATCATCCCATAATACAATCACTTAAAGCATTAATGGCCACTAGATTTTACCATTCACTGGTACTGATTCATACACTTTGCAATTGTATGGACTTAATCACACAACATTGAGATAGCTTAAGGTAAAACATATCCAAAATTGCTTTAAGCACATTCATCGCATACACACTTAAAACTCATATAGATTTATACAATCATTTAATAGAAATTATCACCAACATTTGCTTTAAGCTACAATCTCTCATTCATTGCAATTGCCTCGAGCCTCAATAAGATCACACACTGCTCCAACTCTTATACAAATTCTACAAACGATTTAGTCAAACAAATGCAAACAAACAACTCTTTGAAGCACAAATATAAGTAATTGTTCTCACAAAAAAATTCCACGAAGTATACAACCAATGTCTAATCACTAAGACTTACACACAATTCAAAAATATATACTTAAAGCTTTATTACAATTAGATTGTTCACAAATATACACAAGAATATTTTGAAACTCATACATATACACTTGAAGTGAAAAGAGAGAGAATGAGAAGGGGAGAACCATTTTATATTTAACAGCTTAAGCAACTTTCCAAATCCACCTTGGTTTAATTGTTAAGAATTCAACAATTGCACACTCTGGGAATCCCATGGCAATTCCTCAAATCAATTAACATTGAAGCTTCTATCACTATATAATTCTAAAACCAAGTGTAAAACAAACTCTATTCACACATTAAAACAAAAAGAAGCATTTATTTATAATTTTTTATACTTACAATTCTCATTTCAATTGGTTGTACAAGAAAATGTTTAAAATTTTGTTTTTTTTATTGCTCTAGCTTTGTTCTATTTTAGTTCCAAGTAAGGTTGATGCATTAGCAATGAAAATTGTTTGGTGGAGTCCGTAAACTTGTTCAATTGTTAGATGCTATATCTTTTGCCATATGTTTATGATTTTTCATCACTAATTGGCAAAAATACATGACCACATTATTGTGAACCATTTGTATAGAAAAACAAAAAACATCATCTAAGTTGTGTTGACTACAAGGTTTTCTTCTATTGAATATAGGGAGCTAAATCTAGAATTTAAAGAGTTATAACTTACATAGGATGTAGATATTGTACTTAATTTTAGAGCCAACATAGACTTCTCTATAAACTTACAATAGGCCAAACAATTGGTCTTTCCACATATTAGTGCCAAATCATAAATCATGAAATTAAGGATTGCAAATCTTGGCTTAAAAGCTCAAATTGCTTTTGAATTCTATAAAATTACTCCACGATTGTGGATGATACTATAGTACCCCTATCTATTGAAAATCTTCATCTTTCTAAACCTTTTTTTTCACATGTCTTCCGCAATCTTAGTTCTAGATCAAGGTTCCATGTGTTGATCAATTTTTACTAAGGCGATGGTGCTAATAACAAAGTAATAAACCTCATGTTACAATGCCATAAATGTATTAGAAATAATATCTTCTATGACATACAAGGTATACCTTCTAATATTGTTTGTTCTAAATTGCGTTTGATGCCAAAATGGATATAAGAATGATTTATATCATGGCGAGTTGCTTGATGTTCATAGGATAAGTGTACTCAGAGCCTTCCCAGAATTTGTGTGCCAATACTACATTCGCCTTGTCAGTTGGGTGGTACGCATCCCAAAAGAGGTAATCATCTCGATTGTTGCAAGGTTTGAGGATCATAAGACATGGAATCAAGCCCTTGTAATTTCCTCCAGCCCCACAACATCCTTTGTCTACAACTTTAAAACCTGCAAAGAATATTCTCCATTAATAAAACCATAAAAATCCAACTTTCAAGGCTTGTATACTACTATTTCATTAGTGACTAAGTAGAGGATTATAATATTCAATCTTCTAGTAAAGCATGGTCTAATAAGTAAACAAGGGAAATGACTTCTAAGACAATCTACACATATTAAACTGATTGTGGGTTTTTTTGTAGTCATTTCCTTGGTCCCTAGAGTCCATGTTTCTACTAATGACCCATCTTCTAAAAGTGAATATTTTTATCAAATAAAAGTGCAAACCAACATATTCAAGATCAATGACACAAGTTAGCAAGATCTTTACAAAAATTCTCAATTTTCAATGGTCATACAATATGCCCATTCATCAACATCATCATTAAAGTATTTTAAGTGATCTTAAGGACCAAGTCCATTTTTTGTTAGAAAGCACTCAAAATTGCCATTTCTATTGCAAAGTGCAATTTTCTTTAAATTTTTTGTATATCTAACCACAAAATCTTGAACTTAATTAGTGCAAAATTGTAAAGAAGAAATTTTAGAAACTTTCACTACATAGATTGCAAGATATTTGCATTTAAAGTAGGAAAAAAAACATTTTTTTAACCTTGTCTAATTAGATTTTTTAGACTTTGAATCTTCTTAATTTGAGACTATTGCAAAATTGATTTTGAATTAAAAATTTTGTATGTTGAATAATTGAGTTGAGAATCTTGTGAAAAAAATTTACATGTATTATTTATATTGTCATTCTAAAAACTTAATAAATAAAAATATGTATGAAATAGAAATAAAGACTAAATTATTAAAAGCTCTAAGATGGAATTGAAACACATTAATCCCATTGGTGAGATTGTTCTAGAAAAAAAACAATATCATGCAAAAAAAAATTTGAAAAATTATAAAAATTGAATTAAAAATGGATTGAATATGCTATTTTTAATATAAAGATTTTCTATAAAGATGCACTAATTGCCTCGAAGACAAGATTCTCCATAACTTTCTCATCATTAGTCTAATAAAATAAATCCATGATTTCTATGTAGACAATTTAAATATTTTCTATGACAAACAAAATTTTTAAAAAGTTATTTTGAATTTCTTCAATTTTTTTGGTATTGCCCAACAACCTCTATTTTGAACTTTAGGTGGCATAGCTTTTGCTCCTAAGCATTAATAGAAATAAAAACTATATTCCTAGAAAGCTTATGATTATTTCCATCTTTAAAAGAAGTTTAGAAAAAATTTGCCAAAAATTAAGAACTTAAAAAAATACCTAAACCATTAATAGTCCCTAAAGAGACTTTGGTCTTTTACAGGTTAATTCTATAATTTTACCTTACATGGCAAATAAGTTACACTTATTTTATGAAGACAAATACTAAATAAGTAAATATGATCCTCGTCAAAAATTTAAAACAAATTCAATACAATGAAATGATGATATCAATTGAAAGATCTCAAAAGTTGAAGTTTTACCATATTGGCTTGGATAGGAAATCATGTCTATGACGCCCTTGTACGCATCTGCATAAAGGAAGTGTGCCCCTGGCAACTCTGCATTGAGTTGCTTCACCATGGCTAAGACACCAGCATTGAAGAGTTTGACATCAGCATTCGCTTTTTCATTGCACTTTCCATTCTGGCTAAACCTGATTGTGAGTTGGTAGGGAATGCATCCTAAAGGGCCTAAAGATGCCACCACTACCTTCCGTGCACCCATGTTGTACAACCTCTGTAAACATTACACTCAAGTAATTAACCATATATCCCTAAATTTGAAATTCATCTTTTGAAAGTACTACCAAGCTTACAATGGTTCCATTTATGATTTCCAATGCATAAAAAATTGCTATGAAACTCTTGGAAACTAGTGTAAATCAAGAGTTTATTTCTTTCACAATTTTTACAAAAGTCTACATGGATAACAACCATAGTCTTTAGAATCAAGGAAGATGTTAGGATTGATAAGCAATGGTTCTGATGGTAATAAGGTAATTGCACTTAAATCCCCCCACAAAATTTACATATAAAGCAAGAGGCCCATTTAAGTCTACCTACCTCATCAATGACAAGACTAGATATTTCAAGGAGCATGTCACTCATTCTTAGATAGAGGACGCATTTCAAACCAATCCATTTAAGGACCTACCTTAGTGATCATGCAGTTGTCCACTATCATAAATAGTACTCCGTAATTGCAATGACAAGAATTTCATAATTTCCATTGCACTAAGGATTTCTTTAGCAGTCTAGGATCAGTAATCCAACACTTTGAAAGTTAGTAACTTGTTCATATGGTGCTCAAATCATGCGTGGTAAGATGCATTGGAGTCTTTTTTCCATTGCTTACCGTGAGTTGGCCATGGTAATCTCTGACCAACAGCGTTGCTAGCTGGGCAGATGTCAGGTTGGTAATGGGAGAGACAGGGGCGTAGTAGTTGGTCAAATAGTCGTTGGAGCCCATATTGGACGAGTACACGGCCTTGGAAATGAGCTCCATTCCTGCGGCCTCTCCCAGCATCGATATAATCTGGGCCTTGGTGTTGCCGAAGTACTCCAACTGCTTGTTCATGGAAAGCCTCCCAATCTGAAACATCCAGTCCATTGTGCCAGTTAGTAGCATGGCAAATCAGGCAAGCTTACAAATCAGAATCAGTTCCATAACGAACTTTCCCCTCCTAGCTAGCTAGCTACTTGAAAAAATCTGTCAAATGAAACATCAATTAATATCATTGAAATCTTATCATAGCCCCAGAATAATAATAAGCTTGTAATAACAGAAGCTCTCGCCGCTTGTCTGGCAGGGTCACTCCAAGAAGGGAACGGATCACTTGCCGCTGCAACTTGGTTGTGGAACTTGGCTACTTTTAAAAGTGTCCAAAAATATTACTACCAAAAGAGATAGATTCTTACCACAGCAAAGCCAGATGAGTCCAGTATTCCCCCCGCCCCAGAGGCGTAGTTCACCCCACTCAAAATGGCTTTTCCAGTGGTATTGGGAGCCATATAGGGTGGAATGAATGTAGTTACTCCACTCAATTGAGCTGTAGAGATAAATCAAGAACAATTCTTAGACCCAAGTGCGAAGTCACTCAGCTAAAATAAATTGATTTAAGACATTCGACGGAAGCTGACTGGATAATGTTGAGTGTAAATAGTGGGCTACAGAGTAGTTGAGGAGGCAAAATGCTCGATATTGAGTGCTTCCTACATTGAAATTAAATGAGAGGACCAGACGGAGGGAATGTTCAAGAGCGGAGGGTACTTGGTGCCCTATCTTCCACTAATAGAGAGAAGATGGGATTTTCAACTCTCGAAAGCCTAAATATGAGCAATCTACAGAGACTCATTTTTCAACATTTGAAGAAGATGAATTTTCAATCATTATTTGCCTCCCTGAGAGGTACATGTGGAAGAGCAACTTATAAGAACGACATTGAAATGTTGCCAAAACCATGTCATTGTAAGCCATTCAAACAACAGTATTATGTTGCTCCAGCATCATATCATGGAAACTATAATGTTTCAAGCCCCTACTTCCCCTTGCGAGAAATGACAACTTCCAAATCTGAAAAGTTGGTTGCAAGCACTAATGCGGGGGGAGGTGAACTTAAAACAACACTCTGAAATACATAACGATCATGTTGTGAGTACGATGTGATGACGATGTGTTAAAACAAAATCAGCAATCTTGTCGTAACACAACAAAACAACATTAATCTGTCATTCTGACGCATTCTATAGCAATGTCACAGAAAATGCGTTCTTCAAAGAACCTTGCATTGAAGAATGCAAGCACTAGACAGTGAATGCAGCTGGAACTTCGAACAACACTGAGAATGAGGTGGGGATCATGTTGTAAGTACCACGCAGTTTCAATGTGTTAACACAAAATCAATAATCCCGTCGTAACACCTTCAAACTTTCTACAGTAATATGTCATTCCGATGCATTCTAGAGTGATGTCATGAAAAACATGAACATTGTTCTAAGAACCTTAGTTGCATTTTGTCTGTCCAGACTCCAGAATGAGAACCTCCAACAATGGAAGTGGCTTTAGACTCTTAATTTAAAACACTAATAATGTGGGTTGCTATTAATATAGCTTACCCGTAATATCCACAGCGGTGCGTCCATTGCTGAATCTTCCAGTAGCGACCCCCCCCGGGAAGTCTATGCCATTGGGTGGAGTATTGGCCCGGGCCAGCGTGCCGATGTAGTTGTTGTTGCCAGGATCAGACAGCGAGTCCCCAAATATGAAGAGGGCTTTGAACTGTCCTGCTTCGCATGGTAACAACACCATCAGAATGCACAGTCCCCAGAGAAGATTCCTCCTGAAAATCTGATTTCGTGAAGGCACCTCCATCTCCAACGCTACCTGGCATAGCAAGATTTAGAAAGTTAGCTGAGATTTGGTATTTAGAATGTTAGCAGAACATGTTTCAAATAACTTTCATACTTTCTTCATTGGAATCGGGGTAGATTCAGACTATATTTGCTCAAGTTCCGATCACTCTGATCGAACTCTTACATTAGGGTTCACACGAAAGTGGGAGTGACACAAAGACTTCATATGACTCCTTTTAGTAACATATGCCAGCATATGCAAGTAACCACAGCTACGGTTGGAACTTGAAGGCATCTCCAGTGATAACAAGCATGCATAGCAAGATATAGAAAGTTAGTCTTCACTAGTTAGCCAACATGAACATTTCAAATACCTCCCGCGCTTCATTAGAACCGACGTACATTAAGACTCTATTTGTTCAAGCTCCCACATCAAAGTCCACATGGAAACGAGAGTGACACGTAAACTACATAAATACTTCTGTTGGTACTTAACACTTGAAATTGCAACGAATATTAGTAATGCAGCTAGAGGAACCAAGAAGGTTTTAGACAGTGGCAACGGCTAGCTCACGGTCGCAGCTAGACTGGGTACGGCGATTCAATGCTCGTCATACAAGCTCAAGGGAACTCAGCTGACTTTCGATTGTAAGAGACAGCAAAAACATGTCATGCGAGGAGTTGAAATACGTACTGCCTTGGAGTGGGCCTACTCATATATAGATACAGATCAGCCAGCTTCTCTTCGCTGAATCGTAAGGAGATTGTAAACAACACTCGGCATTGATTTGCCAGGGTGTATGCGCATCATGAGCTAAGATCGCATTCATACTATTTCAGCAACCTGAACAGTGGTTACAAGCTGCAGAGATGGCAGGCCAGTCCTTTTTGCAGACATGGCATGGCAGGCCGGACGGTCCTTTTGCAGAGTGCAGACCAGCTCTTTTGCGGAGACTGCAGGCCAGTCCTTTCCAATTCATTTCACGTTTCGTCTCCCCATATTCTGTATAAACTACCCCATTACGGACAGAATGGGAGCACGACCATTGTGGGCTGAATTAAGATAGAAGTGTGCATTTCAAAACTTGAATGTACACTATGCCCACAATGGTTTTGCTCCCATTCTGTCCGTAATGAGGTAGTTTATACAGAATATACACAGTGTCGCCCATCACCCATCCTCTCTTTCACTTACTGAATCCGCTTGTCCGAATCGTCATGGCCAGACGGTAATCAAAGCCACACCTCCTTCGGTCAAAGGACGGCAGAGAGTGGGCATGCGTGAGACGTCGCAAATGACAGTAGCGTCAGGGTAAATAGTGCATGATGACGAGCTCGTTCGCAAGCATCAATCCGTCACTGCTGCCGTATGCAAGGAACACTGTGCGATTCACTGGGTAGTGAATGGTACAAATACTGTGGTGAAATTGGGGTGAATACTTACTAAATAAAGGTGTTGACCTTAACTTTCCTTGTTAGGAAAGTATTCACCATGAATTCACTTCTGTTTAGTACCATTCATTACCAAGTGAACCGCACAGGGTTCACCCGTGAGTTCTCTGAAATACTTATTACGGTAGTTCCCAATGAAGCGCATGATTGTTAAGGCCAGCCGTCTCAAATTCATTGCACAGTGTTATCTCCATCTGCACCCGATCGAGCTGAACAAGTAGTTGACAACTTTGCAACACGACCACTGTGACTGTCATAGCAGAGTAAGCAGACAGACAGCTTGCAGACAGACAGCTTGCAATGCATACGTCATTTCGAACATCGCCAGCGGCTCCGCAGAATTGAACCACGGCGGGCATGAATGAAGAAGTGGCGAGGACTCAAGACCCGAGGAATGATCCCACCAACTACCACTTAAAGTCCTTTTTCACACCTTTCACTAACCTCCACTGAGGCCATAGTCAAAGTTGACCAAGTTGGTGCGAGTGTAATGCCCTCGGTTGTCAAATAAATGTAAGAGTGATGGGAAGAACAACACTAACAATTTTTAAATATGACATGATATTGGTGCAAAGCCATTTATAACTAAGCATCTCTATATTGACCATTGACTGAATTTTCTTTTCAAGCTTGAATGACCTCACTATATAAAAAAAAGTTTCAAAGTGTAAAGTACTTTTGCCCGTACTATGTAAGTTCTTGCTAAGGTTTTTTTTTAGGCTTGACTTGAAGAACTTCAAACTCAAAATGCAAAGCTCATTTTCAACCAACAACAATACAAAGCTAGCAAAATGTGTTTTGAAATTAGATCCTTGAATAGTGGTGATGAAGAGATAATACGTCTTCTACAATTTTGTCAATAAGTTGACATAAAAAGGGGGACTGCATTATAGTTTTGAAAAAGACTTGTTAACAATCTAAGTTTTTGCTACTCAAGAGGTTGGTGGCAACCAAATCACCTTCACCTTTGTACCCAAATATTGTTCAAGAGTGGGTATAGTGTCTTTTCAACACCGGAAGATGGTATGGAAAGCTATCAAGATTCAAGATTTTGTCCTAGGTTGATTTCAATATTTAAGATACACAATGCCAAAAGCGTCAAGTATCTCATGAGAAGGGAATCAAGTGTCAAACTTGTCAATGAAAGACTATGCTATTTCTGCAAAAATTGAAAAAAAATCATTTTATTGACTACATTAAAGACATAAATACTCCCAAAATTATTAATTGTGTCACATTTTAACCTAACCTTGTAAAAAAAATCAGCAAAAAAAATTAAAAAGTTAACTACACTATAACAAAAATTGGTAAACAAAAAATTTAGTAAAAATCAAGTGCAATTCTTTTAAGTGACTTACAAAAGACTATAGTCAATTTCTTTTTTGTTATTCAAATGCAATTTTAAGAATTTTAGATCATATAATATATAATTGAAAGTACATTTTCAAGAGTACATTAGATACACTTGAAACTTCTTAAAATTATAGTCAAAAAATGGGAAAAAATTGACTACAATTATTTTTATCAATTTTTGTTACATTGCTATACATATTCAACAAATTTACAAGAGCTCAACAATTTAGCAAAATAGCTCAATTTAGCAAATTCAAATAAGTTCAAGAATTCAATTAGCAAGTTTAGCAATTCAATAATTCAAACAATTTGGCAAGTTCAACAAATGGAGAAGGAATTTCATAAGAAACAAGTAATTATACAAGGAATTCACTATCATTTGAGCTCTAATTGTGTCCTTGCACTAGTTCATCACCTAACACATAATAAAAACCATTTTTTCCTAGTTCATCACCTCACAAGTAACAAAAACCCTTAAGGGATTTTGACTATATGGGGAATTTCATTAAAATGGTGAATATTATGTGACTTTGACATCCTACAATTTAGATTGCGCAGTCTGAAATCTAATACACTAATAGATTTCACACCGCCTGGTCTGAAATGTGGGAATGGCACACTGTGAAAATGGCACATGGAATATCGCCATTTTAATAAAATTCTCCATCTATGTTTTCACCAAAAATACTCCAAAACTGCCATCTCTAGTACAAGTACCAAATCTTTGAATTTTTTTTTATACATCTAACCGTAGGATCTTATATTAATTTGGTTTGAGAATATGTAGAAAAATTTCAGAAATTTTCACCGTGTAGATTGCAAGATATTAGCATTTGAAGTAACAAAAATCCTTTTTTTGTCCCTTTGAAAACCCGGGCAACTGCACTTCTTAAGGTCAAATCATTATGAAAAATGTCCAAAATGGTGGTTACTCTTTGGATTCATTCTTCAAGGCAAGGTGGCTACATGCTTGAAAATTTTCAAATCATTTGGAATTGTACAACATACAGGAAAAAAAAAAAAAAATAGAAAAAAGTAGAAAATGATTCAAAATACAAAATTGTTAACAATTTATTTATGAAATTAAAAAATGCTAATCCCAATGGTTGTAATGGTTTAATAATCAATCTACACCTAATTATCTTACTTTTCTCCAAAAATATTAAAAATTGAGTTAAATAAAGGACTTCAAAGTTTATTTTAGAGTAGAAATTCCATAACTACCTTCAAACTACCCACAACTAAAACTCCTCATAACTTTCATCTCATTAATCAAAATGGAATGAATCAAAGATATCCATGTATAAATAAATCTAGAAAACCAATTTCAAATTTTTATTTTTAAAAAAAGTGATTTAAAAAAAAATTGTTGTCCGAACTGCCCGCAAAACAAAGAAAACTACATATCATACAATAATTTTTTAACCATGTAGTCAAAAGTTATGAAAATTGTTGGGCCTTAAAACTACTTCTCAGGCACATGTTGTGTGAAAATTTCAGTGAAAAAAAATGAAAATTCTATTCATAGTGAGCTGCCCAAAATCAATATGTTGCCAAAAAACACCATTTGGTCCTTTAGGGGTTAAGATAGTGACTAAATAATTGGAATTGGCAAACTTTCATAACAATAAAGAAGTCATGCAAATACCCATCTCTCCTTTGAAAAAATTAATGAGACAATGGACAATAGACAAAGGATACAAGTCAACGATAGTAAGTTCCCAAAATCATAGATCATGTCAAAGTTTGTTTTTGGCAACATTAACGGTAGACATGTCTAGCCCTATTTTCAACAACAATGTGCAATATTCAACCATTACCCTCTTTGTAAAGTTCAACATAGATATCCATCTAGACTTCACATTCCTCAACATATTGTTGCCCTTGGTTTCTATAATGCTAGTAAGTTTGATCAACAAAATGCATTTGAATCCTAAGAAACTTACCTGCCCAAACCTCCTATTAACACCCGATCCTATTTCTTCATTTTTTGTGGTGACTTTTCACTATTGAATTGTTGTAGTTGAGATTGATCTACTTTGTACAACAAGACAATTCATTTATAGGCAACAATGCATCCTAAGTACCACGGCCTATCCCTTCGAAGTTAGAGCACTACCTCCTAGTCCAACGAGCTTTGTTTTTCAATTGGAGGGGATGGTAAGTAATTATAGATGGCGTTGCTATTGCAAGTAGAAGTAAAGAAGCAAAATTGATATTTATTAAGTAAAGCAAGCACATAAGCCATGAAAACCCAAAATACAACCAAAGATCTCAACAAAGTTTTAATAATAGGCCCTAAAACCCTAAACTAAAAAATATGAAAATCAAAGCAAATGTATTCAACAAATTGAATCTAGACCATAAACATAAATCTAAAGTTGTCCCACTTAATTGATTGCAAAACTAACAAAATGTGGGCAAATTCTAAAATTCTAAACTTAACAAGTTGACTATAATATAAGTCAATGAAATGCACTTAAATTAAAATCAGAAAATGCGTAAATTACAAGTCCAAGCATATTGCAAAGCAAATACACTTGAGTTGCAACACTACAAATCATAAACAATCAAACACTACAAATCAACAAATACAACAAAATAATTACAAACATTGCAAATCAACAATCTCAAATACTACAAATCAACAAACACAAATACAAACACTTCAAATTGATAAATACTACAAATCAAAAACATTGAAAATCAGTAAACACAAATATTAATAGTCACAAATGCTACACACAGGCAATCACAAATTGCATCCCTAAACCTTGCAAATTGACAATTGCAATCCTATACATTGCAAATCAAATACAAGTATTTCAATCATGTTGAAGTTGGATATCTAAATAAAAACAAGAACAACAATCAAGTCACTCTTTGATTGAAATTGGCACATTTAATTTAGGAAATTCAATATTTGTAGGTTGGTCAATTAAAACAATAGGATAGATTGCAAACACAATAGGCATATCGCAAATTACAACTAAATCACAAACAAATTGACAAATTGGCAATATTGATAAATCAAACAATGCAACTCTAAATGGTAAGATTGGCAATAAGCAAGACAAATTGTTGGCAGATTGCAAACAAATTACAAATTGGTAGATCGAACAATGCAAGGCTAAGAAGTAAAATCAACAAAAAAAAATACAATTTGAAATTTAAGCAAAACAAAAATGCACAAGTACAAAAACAAAATACAAAAATGTCCTTTTATTCTTATGAGTATCACATGATGTTCTTATGCGCAACACATGGACAACAATAAGCTTCAAAGGCCGCGACTCCTCTCTAGTCTCTAAGCCCCTAACTCCCCAACTCTATGGCATTACAACTTTTCAAAATTAAAAAAAAAATACTTCTTTAAAGTTTCAAACTTGAGATGGAGTTTCCTAGATTTAAGCAAAAGCCTCAATGGTGTTATTGCTTTGAAGCCTAGGCGAAACATTTCTTGTGAACGAATGCAAACTGTAGAAACTAGAATAGTGATCTTCTCCCTAACTCTTTTACTACAAGAGAAAGGGGTGTTTTAAGTATAGTCCTAGGAATAGTCTTAATAACGATGACCTTTTCAAGAGATTTTTAGTAAAATTTTATTAAAAATACATGTATTTTCAATAAAATTTTATTAAGAATCTTCTATAAAGGTCATTACTATTAAGACTATACTTAAAACACCCCTCTCTCTTGTAGTGTCATGATGATGAAAAACATCATTCAATATCTTACTCTAAAGCTTGTCTTTCAAAATTGTTAGATCTTCTTTAGTAGTCTAGCACTGTAGCTCCCTATGCCAAATGGTGCAATTAGGTCGCCCCACACTAATTGCTCAACATTTCACACTATATAAATATTTACTTTTACTGTGGTGATTTTCTGACGTTGGAATGCCCAATTTAACAAAAGCTGTGAGAAGACTTACTCAAACTGCGAGGTTTCCAGGCACTGATTTCTTCTACAGTAGATTGAGATCCTCCTTACCATAGCACCATTGATAGCTAAAAATTCCACAACACCATTGATAGCTAAAAATTCTACAACACCAAAAATTTCAAAAACACAAGAGGAATGAGGAATGCGGGGATTGCATGTGAAAGGTCAAGGAAATTTTGTATTTACTTCCCTAGGTGGTGTTGCTTGAAAACTAATTAGCAATACAACACGAGCGCTAAACCAACGAAACCCTAATATAAAGATCTATTGAGAGAGACGCAGTTGCCTCCACATGGACACAATGAGTCACTCATGAGTCATGGGGTAAGGCAACCTAATTGTTAAGGCAACCTAATTGCACCATTTGGTGTAAAATCCTTGTCATGCAAATCTACAACAATAAAAGAAGATTGCCCTACAAGAGCCAAACCCTACTATGGCACAATGGCACTATCCAAACATTTGAAGGAGGGTATGTAGAAAAACATGACATTTACTCCTAATTTGACTACAAAATGAGGGAAAAATGAGATATGGTCTATTTTTACATCAACAACGAGGTGGCAACTCATGTTGCATCTCATCTCAAGGACACCCTAGCATCTCAAGATTCTGGCTATTTTTTTTATTTACTTATCTCCTTTCACAATACAATTTTAGCATGACCAAAATTGAAGTAAAAATTTTGCAAAATTTAGCCAGACATATTACTGTCGGATTATACTATTTTGAAATAAGTCTATATTTTTCAGATAAAAATAGTCTTTTCTTGCCCCAAAAAAATCCATTTTGTATTTAAAATGTGGACAATATTGTCAGATTTTGATTAGAAAAGTGCATTAATATAATTGAAAAGTACTTTTTGGTCCAAAAGACGGATGAATGTAGAAATACAGTGCTTCACCAAATTTGAAGAGATTGCCATCTTGGCACATTCCTCAAAAAATAAAATAAAAGTCCAACTACAAAATTAGCTTGTGCATTAAAAATCCACTAGAAAAATAGAATTGCAATTTGAACAACTAGTATACCAAGATAAACCAACTTATGATAGGCAAAATTATTGGTTTGCCCTATTGGCATTGTTAAAATTTTTAAACTTTATTTTGGTATAAAGACAAATATGAAAAATGGAGAGAGCAATTGAAATTTTATTTTTTTACAGAAGGTAAACCAACCCATGACAAGCAAACTCCCTAATATAGACATCTATCAAACAACCTATTATAGTTTTCCATCAATCTACGTCAGTTTTTTTTAAGTAATGTAAACAAGACTTCATTTTGTAGGTTAATGACTAAAATCAATGTTTTGCGTAATGGTGATGGAGATGTTAGAGACTGTTTTAAGAACTTGCACCTTTATAGTATAATTCATTATATGAACTATCTTTTTTTATTCCTTTATGTCATATCTATATTAAAAAATATTTCAACCATGTTATAAATGCATTAGGTGGTTTGATGACCACCATGGGGATAGTTATTGATGGCTTTGGAGGTAGTCTAGAGACTATTTTGAGCCATTTGGCCACTTCACTTAAATTTTTTTTAACAAATTCATACTTTGTCAAAAAAGCAAAAATAAATAAATTTCAGTTGCTCTCCCCATTTCCCATGTTTGCCTGTATATGGAAAAAAAATTGAAAATGTTCAAATATGTCAACTAGGCAAACCAGTCAATTTGCCTGTTTTACCTTAGTCATGAGATAGAACCACGCACTCTCCTTTTCAATCCTATGCTTTGGCTGCCTTCTCTACAGAAATGGTTTGTTTTGTTTTGTTTTTGTTTTTAACAAAAGAAAAAGGACGGAATGAATTAAAATACAGAAATAGTTTTAGGTCACATACATATATGTATTAAGCTTACTTTGGACACTCCTCTCTTTCAATTTTTATATTTTGTTCCCATATGAAGACAAATGTGAGAAATGGAGAGCACAATTGAAACTTCGTTTTTTTTGACAAAATATGAATTTGTTATGAATTTTTGAAGTGTGTTGCCCCACATATCCAAAATAGTCCCTAGACTATCCCAAAACTAACAAACAGTGTATCCTAAGTGGTCATTTTACTCACATAAAGTAGTCACAATATTTCTTAATATGGTCACAACATGAAGACCTAAAAAAGTTACTTGCGTGAAAAGGGTGGAAGTTCCTCTCTAGTCACTAATCACTTCATCACCATCACCTTAAGACATTGTACTACTAACTACTAACTCAACCTAATGTAGCCCAAATTTTATATTATAAATTTTTTTTGTCATGGGTTGATGAAAGATTGCAATGGATCATTTCCTAGGTGATTGTCAAGGATTGGGTTTGTATGTCATAGGTTGGTTTACCACAATGTAGTGATATGATGTATATCTAACTCAACTAAATGTTTCAAACAATTCAAACTAGTCCTACTTTAGCAATGTCACTATATAAGGACAATTTTGTTAGTTTAGTATAATCATTTTAAAACAAGCAAATTTTTTCTAACAAACATTACTAAATGTTGAAAAGTTCTCAATTTTTAATAACATAATGTTTGATTATATTACGCAAAAGTTATAAGAGGTCAAATTTGGATTGGTAGATTTTCTAAGGTTGTGCTCTAATTTCAATGTTTGCACCTTGAAAAGAATGCAACAAGTGCCTACTTTTTTCTCTAGGTCTTCTAGGGCTTGCTTTTTGGAACATGCTTGAATTTGGTGATCCTAGTTTAAGGGAGGAAATGCATGGAGTGTCCATTTCTAGAACCGATTTAACTCTTGGAATAACTCACATATTTTCAAACAATTTTCAGTAAATTTTCCTTCACGGATAAATGGAAGTCACATATAATGGGATGTTTGCAACAAGTTTTAGGTGAGTATGTAAATTGAGTTTAAGACCTCAAAATTTATACCTATAAGCTAAGGTTCAAACCACTTTAATATTTCAGCCATTTATGTCTACCAATTCCAACCGCTTACAAAAAAACTAAGCCACTATATATAGTAATAATCATTAAAATCCTTTTTGACTTGGTCTTATGTCTAAATATGCATATTTTAAAAGACCTAGTGTAAACATCCTATAACAAATTTCATTTATATTTTATAGACCATTAAAAAATTAGTTATGAATTTTGAAGTTGGAGTCACATAAGACTCTAAAATTATTCTCACATTTAACCAAAAAAATTTAGACAAATTTTTGCTAGAATCTTAGATGATTTTGGCATTGGTATTCTTTGATACTAAAAAAAATCCTTGGAAAAATGAATGAAATTGCCAAAACCTCCTCAATAAAATATTAAAATAGCATACATTTAGATTAAATCTATTAATAATATATACTTTTGTAGATGAATGTATCCTTATAGATGAGTCTATTCTTCTTGTGTACATTCTAGGATGGAAATCTCACTACTACCAAAAGAACCCAAAAAATCGGTTGCCTACATGTTGCCTAATATTTGATCAATTTAAGATTGATCCATTGAAGAATACAATATGTGCCCCTGTGTCAAGGAATGATTTTGGAATGTAAATTGTTATAGAACTTACTTATATAGGTACTTTTCTAAAAATACAAATTGAAACACAAATCCATACCAATCTTAGCTTTTGGAGTTGTATATTATGAATGAATGTTACAATCTTTGATTCCGAAGCTATAATTGAGCCAATTTCAACAAAATTGATGATATTTTTGTGTTTAATTTGTTTGATTCAAAAATATATATTATATCATTAGCAATCTAATATTTTGGAAAAGTTTGACTTTTGAAGGTAGTTAAGTTTCCCGAAATTCCATAGAAATTGATTTGATGAGTTTTAAATGTCCTTTTAATGTTTATCAAAATTTGACACCCAAACTACATATATACCATCTTAGAAATGCATTGGACTAACATTGAAATAAAAAACATTAGAAAAAAATGTCATGTATCTATATATATCTATGCATTTTAGGAAATCTTACATATTTTTCATTAAATTGCAATTATGTCCTCACAAATATGTAAGATTCTTTTTAGACATTCCATGTCAAGGAAGAAAGTTGTACTACAAATTTCAAGAAAATAGGTATGTTGGAATTTTGAGCTATGATTTTTCCTATAATATAAAAAAAATCTTAAATTAATTTATTATATTTTTCAAAATATTAAATAAAATAGTTATAATTTTTTAAATTCTATTAGTTTATAAAATTTTAAATTTTTTAATAGGTATTTGAGGATTTATTTGGTGAATATGATTGAAAGGAAAAATTTATAGGTAAGAATATCATTTATTGAACTATGTAACCTAAATTTAAATATGAATTTTATTTTATTTTTTAATTTTGGAAAACTAAAATTTGACTCTACAATTGATATTAATATTGATATGTACACACAATTCATTGCATCAATGTTTCATTGTGCCTACGTTATATAAATTTTTAATCAAACTCAAAAATCAATATTTCTTATGAAATGCACAATATAAACTAAGATGTTTGAAATATTGGACCCATGCAGACACGGGTGTAATTAAATATTGGATCCAAAATAATACATAGACCCTATCAAAGATCTTTGTTCATGGGCAACACAAAAAATCACAAATAGTCAAAATAATTAAAAAAAAACTTAAACACTATATTTTTTGGTCTATACATGAAGTTTTGATTCATTCTATTTGAACTAGTGACAAGAAAGTCATAAATAATCTTGTTTTGAAAGCAATTTAAGCATCTTTTCAAAAAATAACTTATAGGATTCATTTTTGAATGCAAATTTCACAATTTTTCAAAAACAATTATTTGACAAGGTTAAGTATGCTTGCCACAACAATCTCACCATGGGGATTATTGTTTTTTAATTCCATTTTAGAGCTATTAACAATTTAGTGTTTTGTTCCATCTTAGCCTTACTTCTATTTAACAATTTTTTAAAGAATGAAAATCAAGTGTGTTTTCTTTGAAATTTTTTCTCTAGACTTTTAACTCAATTTTTCAACATAAATTTTTGTAAATTCAAAGTCCATAGTAGAAAACATTTCCACAAATGGCCATCAAAGTCATTTGAAATTGCAGAACAACATCCAAAAAATCTTCTTTATGAACTTTGAATTCTAATATCATTCAATCTATATGGTCAAACTTCATAAATTTTTTATTGCATGATTTCATACAAGTCAAGTACAAGATCTTGCAATCATATTTCAAGAAAAATATTTTCTTTGTTTTCTTAGGCAAATGAAACTAAAACAGTGGTTTTGAGTGTTTCTTGACAACAAAATGGCCTTGAGACTTCAGGGGTTAATTATAAAAAAATGAGATTAAACTTTAGACATATATTACTAAATATCAAAAAATATCAAAATATTAAAATGTGTGTATTATGTAGAAACCCATGAAGTTTCACCAAACCTTTAAAGGGTTAAGGTGAAGCCATCCATAACCAATGGAATAAACAATTGTGGATATGATCTAGAGTAGTACAAGGCAAAGCAATATTTTCGGAGGTGCAAAGATGGAAATGATGGAAATTGCCAAAACTTTGGTAGTTTTATTGTTTGAATTGAAATTACTATGAATTTTTAAAGGCAAAAGTTGATTTGGCCCCATGTCCAATGTGTAGACTCTTCCAATTTCAATCATTCAAGAACTACTTTCCTGCTCATTACTTCCTACTTTCTTGCTCACTACTTCGAGACATGCATCATAACTTTATTAATTCCAATCTTGAAAATGAGAAAAAAAAACATTCTAAATTTGGGTGGAAATTTGTGTAAAGTAGACAATCCATTTCTAACTACTTAAGAAAATGTATGTTTCAATAGTGGGGAGATTTTTCAATGGGAATTTTTTTTTCATGTGTAGAAATAAAGTTCATGAGGTTTCCATAATTTTTCAGATTTTTATTTCTCAAAACATAATTACCATGAATTTTTTAGCTGAAAATTTTGTTCTACCTATACTTGTCATATAAACCTTCCTATTTTTGACTAAGTATTGGTTGCAAAATCCAACAAGGGTTGGTTGCAATATTGAGAGTCTTCTAAGTAAGGTAAAAAAAACCCATTGTAGTCAGAATTTGGAGTTTGGCCTTACAATGTTGTTGAATTTTTTTCAATTTTTTTCCCACTTAAAGACAAGTATGAGAAACAGTAAGTGCAATTGAAATTATATTTTTTTGATAAAGTATGAATTTGCTAGAAATTTTAGAAGTGTTGAATGCATCATGGCTCAAAAGAATTTGAAGACTACCCTATAACCAACAAAATTTGAATCCATAATTCTCATCTTACTATCTAATGCAATCACAATATTTTTAATCATGGAAGGTCTAAAAATTCACTGAAAAATTAAAAGTTCTTAATGAGGTCAATGTTCACTTCATTATTGTCACGTAAGACATGCATTGTGACCCAAATCTCACATACTGAAAGAATCCACAATGGAGTCATTTCCTACGTGACCACGATGGGTTCTTTTACTTTAATCATAATGCGCCACAAACTGTATTTTAATTAATCATTGTTAATCACCTCCAACACAAAATTACATCACCCTACACATGACATTTAGTAGCCTTCAGTGAGGCTATTTTTTCTTCTTTGGAGTCCTCATCTACAAGATTCATCCTCACATCATTAATTTAAGCTTTGGTATCGGAATGGGTTGACTTAATTATAAGTGATTGAGTTTCTATTTATTTTAATTTACAATACATATCCCGCATGCATTGTACTACCTCCTACATGACCACAATGGACTCTTTTACCTTAGTTAATCACAATGCGCCACAAATTGTGTCATAATTAATCATTGTTAATCACCTCCAACACAAAATTACATCACCCTACACATGACATTTAGTAGCCTTCAGTGAGGCTACTTTTTCTTCTTTGGAGTCCTCATGATTGAGTTTCTATTCATTTTAATTTACAATACATATCCCACATGCATTGTACTACCTCCTACGTGACCACAATGGACTCTTTTAGCTTAACCATAATGCGCCACAAACTGTGTCATAATTAACTGTTGTTAATCACCTCCAACACAAAATTACATCACCCTACACATAACATTTAGTATCCTTCAGTGAGGCTACTTTTTCGTCTTTGCAGTCCTCATCTACAAGATTCATCCTCACATCATTAATTTAAGCTGTGGTACTCGAACAGGTTGACTTAATTATAAGCAATTGAGCTTCTACTCATTTTAATTTACAATACATATCTCACACGGACACATGAATTGCACTACCTATGTACATATCCCACATGGACACAGTGGAGTGTACTACCTCTGTACCAGCGTTTTTTTTAGAATTTCAGATTTAGAGCTAAGGTGGCAACATGTGCAATTTTTTGAGCAAACAATTGGCTTCCAGCCATTTTATTTAAGGGAAATTATTTCAGCTACTCTTAGATTTCAGAAAACATTTCTGGCACTATACTAATATTTTTTTTGGCCAATACTTGGCGACTACTTGAATTTTCATGCCACTAGTTGGCGACATCCTACTAATCTCATGCTACTAATCCTAAACTTTCACACGATTACTATAAGTTTCTAAGCGAAACCTGGTGAAATTTATATTTTGTGGGTCTCAGATATCGGTTCACCAATGTCCCTTTCTCCATGAAATCTCTAAAAAAAGATGAAAACAAGCAATACGATAAAGGATGCAAACGAAGGCCACAAAAAGATCCCAGGAATATAATGACAGAGTCTAGAAGAGACCCAGCCAATACATCGACAGCCACATACAATAAGATAAGAAGAACAATAAGATGCGCCACAGGCAAATAGAGGGCAGAAAAAAAGTAACAGACCGAAGCAATACAATGATGGCGGCAAACAAGCAGAGGCCACAAACAGATCCAAATTCCAAACAATATTACAAACTGATCCAAGCAATACAATAACGAAGGCAAGCAAACACAGACCTCCGGAATACAACGGCAGAGGTCAAACTGATCCAAGCAATACAATAACGAAGGCAAGCAAACACAGACCTCCGGAATACAACGGCAGAGGTCAAGAAAAGATGAAAGCAACACAAGCGCCAGGTACAAGTCAGACGGTGTTACAAGAAAGGGAGATTGGGGCCTGGTGAACCGGTTTCCTTCAGTGGAAGCTAGACAGACGTCAAGGCTCACTGAGTTTCATCATAGACATTGAGTCCTGCACAACACACACACAAGTTAGTCTTCCTTCCTAAGCGAATTCTTCCAGTCATTATACGCAGCATCGTATGGGAAGTCATCGAGCCCATAGAACTCTTGAGCGTGCATCCCCACCACGAGAGGCAAGTGCGTGGACAAACGATTACGAAGCTTATTCTTCATGAAACTCAAAGTTGAGAACGTCTGCTCGTCTTCCACGCTCCCAAGAACAGTAACTACGGCCAACTCCACCACTTTCATATATTCCGATAACTTGTGTCTGAGCAGGCCATTCGCTTCAATGCGACGCCACAGACGCGTCAATGGATTCAACGGAAGATCCCCTTGCATGGCGGCGTGACAATTTCCCTTCATTGCAAGCTTGAACATGGAAGCCTGCTTGTCCAGCTTCGGGATGGAAAGAACCGGAACAGCCTGAGCTGCATCTCCCTTCTTCGTCTTCTGCCCTAACGTCGCATCATCGTCCGAGTCTGGTAAGCTGCTTTCCGAGACCCCCCCTTTCTTCGGACGGTCGACAGATTTAGGGAGCCCGTAGTGCTCTTTTATGACGGCAATGTGCTTGTCGAAGTCCGCCTCAGCATTCTCCCCTAGCCAGTATTGGGGGTATACGAAGCCGAAGGCATCCATAATATTCGAGGAAGGAAATCGCCCCTCCAACTCAGCTATTAGCTTCTCAGCTGCCTCTGTTGATGGAAACGCATGGAACAAGGTGAAAACACGCGTGTACAAAAAAAAAAACAATGGATACAAAGAGTACAAGGAAACCAAACAACAGAATTGGGGCAGAAAAACGTACCTCTACACAGCTTCTTGACATCCTGCACGATGTCTGCATACACCTCCTTCGTCACCAGCCGACAACCACAGTCGACTCCTGCTCCGCGGTGGGTAGCGGGAATGTTGTGACCTGTCGGAGTAAAGTGGAGGACCTCCGCAGCGTCCTTGTTTAGATCAAAAGCACTCTGAACCCAAGTCATCGGGATGGACTCATGCCTCACATGCATTAGGCCTTTGAAGTCCCAGAAAACGTCCTGTGTAAATGCTGTCTGCTCATCTAAATAGAAAGTGAAGATCTCAGCGATGCACATTTGAATTGCTGACACGTAGTCACAAACAAATACATCCCGCCCTTGCGCAAATTGCATCAAGCTGTGTACACACTTCAGCAAAGGCAACAAGCCGGAGAGTCCCAGCAAAATCTGGATGTCCATAAGGTGCTCCAAGTTCTTCGAAGCAATCTCCATCAACTTTTTATCCACCTTTGCTTTGTTGCTCGCAGTGTCTTGCACAGGTCGTTGTGAATCCAGTGACATCTTGACGATGAGCACCCGGTACTCACTCATCACGCGCACGGCAGGGGACAACATATTGATCCATCTGGTCTTGACGTTCTTGAGTATCTTCAGGCCTTTCGATTGCATCAGCTCCGCGAGCTTCACAAACTCCAAGTGCCGCTTGGATGATTTGGCAAAGAATGCATGGAGCGATGTCAACATCTCTTCAATTCTCTCCACCACAGGCAAGGCACTCAGAGTGCGTACTGCTAAATTGGTCCTGTGAGCCTGGGCAACGCAATCAATGATTCAGCATGGATTCAGAATTTCAGATGTTAGGGTGCATCTGCATTGCAACCAAACAACGATAGCAGAGAAGGAAACGATTTGAATACTAAAGAATGAAAAGAGAAAGCATGGAGCTTACCATACAATGTATGCCAAGCATTCGAGGTGCAAAATTATGCTTTAATTGATTCACAACTCCGCTTTTTTTTCCCTGAAAGGTACTCACCCCATCTGCTAGCAGAACCCGAAATTAGATTTTCAAAATTTCAATGCAATTTCAAGAATGCAATTTCAAATTTCAATTTCAAATTAGAAATTCAATGCAAAAAGCAAAAACGACATGCAAAAAAGCAAAAACGAAAAACAAGGTTAGGGTGCAAGTACTTGCTCCGAAAGAGGCAAACCGTGTTGCCAAGTCTGCTTCTTTGATGCCACCGTTGTTCTTTACAGCTCCAATTATGACAGTAGTGAGGTTGTCGCTCCCACCACCTTCCATTACACGCTCCAAAGACAAGAGCATTGGCTTCCTTTCCCAATTCTCACAAATGTACCCGTGAATGGAAATCCAACTCTGGTTATCCAAAGTAGTTACCTCATCGCAGGTTATAGAGAAGAAACGTGCCTTGGACATGACCTCCTTTGTCTTTAGCTGCACTTGGTGGTGCAAACTCTCGGCCAAGGCCCAGCCTGCATTGTCTGACCAATGCCGTTTGGGCAACTTTGGGACGCCTAAAAAAGTCAAGAGCGGCAACAGCGCTGCGTACTCCAACATCGGTCGGCCCTCCTGCAGAAGATGTAGTATTGTTGCGAACTGTAGTTTCTTTCTGGCTCGCTCTCCTTTCACGACGGCGAGTTGCTGCGCCACAGTGACCGTGTTCCGCGATGCAAACAACCTCTCGTACCTGAGGTGCTTGCAATTTTTGGCCATGTACCACTGGCCCTTCTTGATGCCTTGCACCATGTTTTTCGTAGCCTTGCGCTTACCGCTGTGCTTGAGTAGAGTATCCCACTTCGGTCCAAGAATCTTGGGTTTTCCTGTGATCTGAGAACAGACAACGCACTTCACAGACTCGTACAAGCCGTCAGAACCTCTAAACAGCTCCGCCCAAGGCAATTTTGCTGCCCATGTGTCTTGGAACTTCCTCGTTGCATCGTAATTCTTCTTCGGCACCTTCTCTTTCACATCATGAACAAAGTCATCGTCAGATAGCTCATCCAATTCATCAAGGGAAGGCAACTTACCTTTACCTTTCCGAGCCGCAGTTGCCTCAGGAGACTCAACAATCTGCAAGGTTTCGGTGGATCCATCCGATGATACTGGGATTACCTCAACGACTGAGTCTGATCCTACTGGCGTGCTCGCAACATCAACAATTGGAGCATTTGCATTTAGCAAAACGACAGCAGGATTTGACCTCCGACGTCTCATTGTAGTATGATTTGCCTTCCTCTTCCTCGGATTTTCACATACGCTAAAGCCTCCACTCTGACTAGAACATCCAGTCTGTGCACTTTGAGGGGAAGGCGCTACAGACTCTGACGTACTTGAGGCATTCGATGCCGAGAGAAACGCAATTGGAGTGAGCCCAGATGACGAAGAAGACGACCCCGTGCTAGAGATACGACTGTAGTAGCGGAACAGGGCGGACCCTAGTTTTACCATTGCATCCAAACAACCGAGGACTACAACAAAAAAAGAGGACAACAATTCAGAAAACAACAAAGCAGATGGTACCGAATTTGGAACTTGAGACTGCAAGGACCGATTTGCTCTCGGAAGCACACGCGTCCAGACTCAAAAGCACGTCCAGACTCCGGAGCTGTTGTTTCCAAGTTCCTTGCACCAATTCCCACAAATTGTAAGCATGCCAATCACTCTTCCCTCACCCCTTTTTCTTCAAACGACAAGAGTTCACACATTCAAGTGACAAATGACGACCACCGAATCAAGAATTTCAGAATACACGAAGGTAAATTGAGAAGTCGAAACAAGCGTTGAAGTGCGAGGCTCTTCCAAGGTGAAGCGTTGAAGTGCGAGGCTCCTCCAGAGAAGTGCAACACGAAGGCTCCAAGTTGCCATCGCCAAGTCCCTAAATCGCACCCTAAACCTTGTCTTCCACTCCCACACATCATTGCAAATCGCAGAATCGCACAACAAATTGGCTTCCTAAACCGTAGTCCCGCATTCTTGTTCATGAATCATGATAAACTGCAGCGCACACACAAATTTCAGGCGACAACGACGCCCCAACTTGCAAACATGTCTGGCGAACAAGTGCTGGCGCATCCACATTGGCGCCCTCGTTTCACCCTGCAGGGAGGCTCCTTTGATGATGTGTTTTGGTGCCAGCAGGCACCATCAGGACGAGGAGTGGAGAACACGACCCCAACAAGGCAGCGACAGGACGGTGCGATCGCATTGAACGGTGGCGATCTGCCCTCTCCGACCAGTCAGTTTCAGGCACCAGGTAAGTTATTCTTTACCCTGTTTTTGTTATTTTTTTGGTACCCATGGTAAAAAGTTTCGCCATCTGGCATTTTTTCGCCACAAGAAAAAAGGCTGCTCTGTACATATCCCACATGAATTGTACTACCTCTATAGTACCCAAATCTCTCTCTCTCAAGTCTCAATATAGCTTCTCTTCTGAAGCACATCATTACAGTATTGGCTTTTGTACCCATGCATTGGTACTTGACCCAGTCCTTGTTTCCAATGAGAACAGGATGTTGATGGTGCACACATTTTTCATGCATTGGAACTTTCTTCAATGAATATGGTATACTGAGTTTGCACCCAACAGACTTACGTCAATTCTCTGACAAACATCAACCCCTTGTAATGTAGATGACGTTGGGGTGTTGAATACTCCAACTCCACATCTGACTTTCTGTCAGAGGGAAGGGACTGCAGGCTCATTGCTACAGAATGGGATACAGTATCCATTTCCGATCAAGTAAGGTAGGAATACCATAAACGGGTGGTGGTTCTAAAATGGTTTCAATGTACTCTAGAGCTACATTTATGTCCTGAAATAACAGGTATATGTACATCATAACCGTTTAAGAACCAGTAACCATTTATGGTATTTCTACTGCATCCATGTGCAACCTGTAGGGTGCTCCATTTCCCACCAAGGCTGGGGTTTAATTTCCAACCAAGCTTTACCAACCAATAAGGTCATGGGACTTGCCCCAAAGTGGTGAGCCGGAAAGTAGTTTGGCTAGGATCAGAATTAGAAGCGTCTAAGGGAGGTGACCCATTCCCAACTAGGGACTCATTCGTGTCATATAGACTACACTCTTTCCAATCACTAGGAGAGAGAGAGTAGGACATTAATTGTGGCACAATCTCCAATGCAGTTGTGGCACATTATGATTGGCTGCACTCTTGGTTGATTTTACAACCAACCTATGGTTGGAAATAGGAGGACCTATATGACAAAAATGTGTCACACAAAATCTTCAACTAAAAAATTTGTAGTAATTAATATGTTTTGAGAAATAAAATTCTAGAAAAATACGGAATCCTTCTAAACTCTATTTTTGTACATGGGAAAATTTCTCCACTCAAGAAAACAACACTCCAGATATGCAAAATGGCTTAATTGGTTGGAAATGGGTTGGCTCCCTTAGTAATTGTCTGTGGATCTGAAGTACTTTTTGCCTCCCAAAATTCACAGTACTTTTAGTTCAAGCGATAAAATTACCAACTTTTTTTTTGCAATCCTTGTCATTTCTATCAATGCACCTCTGAAAAACTTGCTTCCCCTTGCAACATTCCAGACAGACCATGTCCAGAATTGCTTATTTGATCAGTTATGGGTACATATGGGGCGTTCATCAGGAATGGGGTTTGCTTCCCATACACTTTACAGGTTGGGTATGGGTCCCTGGTCGGGAATGGGTGGTCCTACCTTAAACTTCCAAATGCTTCTTCCAATCACTAAATGCAATTATTGCGTCATATGTTTCAGTTGGAGAACAAGTTGACTGCTATGCAATTTATTACAAATTCAGACATTCATACAGTCCTAGCAGACACTCATTTCCTGACCTGGCAGTCTGTTTTTTCTTGTTTTTTTTGGTGTAGAAATCAGTTCCCTTTGATTCCCATATTCAATCGTTTTTTCAAGTACCAAGTCTGTTTTGTTTTTTATGGGTTTTTTTTAATGTTTTTTTAAATGTTTTTTAAATGTGTTTTTTTCCTATTTTTAATCTATATAGAAAAAATTCATAGATTTTTTCAATGGGTTTTTTTCTGATGAGTTTTCAAATTGCAACCATTTATTTCTTAATTCCATTAGCTAACAAAATGGACTAACTAGTAGTTCTGTTCTTGAACATTGTTGGAACTAATTACGGAAGGTTTGGAAATGTTGTACATAATCTAATTATTGTTTCCAATATTTAAAAGGTTTCTTAGATTTAATGCTCTCACAAGTATTCATACACTTCAAAAATTGCTATAACTAATTGAAATTTTGGACATGTTGAGCGTGGAATGATTTTTCAAAAAAAATTTAAACCAATTTTGAATTTTTGTAATAGTTTAATCAAATTTATTAGTGTGATTCTTTTCAACATAAGAAACTTTTTTGAAGATACTTTTGTAAGTGGAATGGGAATTTTCTTTACAATTAACTAAAAAGGATTCTACAAATTTTATCAAATGAAATTTTTTTTTACTAAAATATGTTTCTAAATGTTTAAGTTTCTTACAATTCTCCCCAAAAATTTCAAAAAAAATCGTATATAAATATTTTATACACTTTCTAAAAAATTTAAAATGGTTTTGGAGATCTGTGGAATAAATCAGTACAAAATCTATAAATATTGGAAGTCATATTTTAGTCAATAAAATTTGTAAATTTGTAAAATTCTTGCCAAAAAATCTAAAAAGAATTCTCATTCTCCTTACTAATGAATCTTTGAAAAAAATTTACTTGTATTAAAAGTTTTTTTCACCAACAAACTTGAATAGATTATTAAAAAAAAAATTTTAAATTAAAATTTTAAATTATTTTATGCCATTGTGTTACTTGTACCACAATATGTCCAAATTTAGTTTAAAATCTCTAATTTCTCACTTAGCTATGGTAATTTTAGTAATTGTATAGAACATTTTCAAAGCCATTGTAAGATGGTAATTAAAGTGGCAAGCTTTGAAATCCAATTTTGAAATCCTATTTATTCAATTGTAAGTTGTGAATTGTGGGCCTTGTAGAAGGATGGGTTCTATTTTGAATTCTACACTCGGTACTCATGCTTTATTAAATTGACACCTTGACTTTGTGAAGAGAAAACAATTTTACTAAAGATCCCAAATTTGATAATGAATGGATCTTTTTTACACCACACATTTGTCAGAGCCTCTTCCCTTGATTAGCATAGATATTTTTATAAAAGTTATTCACATAGCTTTGAAAGAAAAAAAATTCAAATTCTTTCATTAGGTCTCAAATTTGGTTGTTATTTTATTTTGAAGTATTTTAGGTTCACATTTGTGTGGGGTGGGGAAGTAAGGTAGGAGCAACATTAGTGTTCATCATGGCCATTAATTTGTTATTTAGGCTGAATGCTTTAATATCCAACCAAGGACTATGCGTTTTTTAGTCAAAAAATTCATATACAAGGGATATTTTTTCTAAGTTGTAAATCAAATCATGCAATTTTTGAAATGATAAGATTTAATTTAATTGGAATTTGTAGAAGAAGTTATGTCTAGATGAAGTTTGGCTTTTGGAAGGGCAATTCAAACTTCATCGAAGTTTTTTTATAGACTCGAAATGTCAAATCAACGTCCGATTTGGGATATGGATTAAAAGTGATATCTACTATCTCAGTTCCAAATCCGACCATAGATGGATGCAAACTTCCTATTTTCATCCAAGTCCCACACCAAACTTCATCCCTTGCTAACTTATGGAGGTTGATTTGATTTTTGAATTATAAACTAGTTTTGGACTCCTATAAACTTTTTCTATAGGATTCTAAGTTCTCTCTATTATTTTTTGTCTTCAAAAGATTCTAAATTGACATCTATCTTACTCTAAAGACCCTAAACTTCTTTTGTCAATTTACTACTTTTTAAGAGTTTTAGATTTTGTTACTTATAGGACCTAAAATCAAATATCTAGAATGCTAAGGTACTTAAGAATTAAACTTTCCTAGTGAAAGTTTTGAATGGATGAAGTTTGATCACTTCTTGGTATTTCACAACTTCATCTACTATTTACTTCTAATATATAACTTGAAATGAACTTTAAATTACACTTTTAGACTTTGAATTCTTAATATTTTTTAAGTTTTTATTTTTGTTCCTTTTGGATGAATTTCACTAAGTTTCATCCATTCTTATTCATGAACATCATCTAGTCATGCTTGTTTTAAGTTTATTTTTTAAGTGTCTTATGTATTTGGAAATCTCTAGGCCTCTACTACAAGATTCTAAAAATAAAATTGAAGTTAAATCTAATTCTAATGGTTTGAGTCTACATGGCTATGGTTTAAGATTCCTAATCAAAAGACTTAGAGGAAAGGTGGAATGAACCACTTACATTAGAGTGAACCTCATGCAAAACCTTTCTCTGTTTTACAATAGATAGCTGTGCATTTTTGTCAATAGAGATTGCAACTTCATACAGTCCCCAATCCTTGTCTCTTTGACAAGCCATCTATTCACCAAAACATTTTATTTGCACTTCTATTTTACTCTTCTCTAATTGATAAGTAGCCTCTATTGTTTCCTTCATTTCGTTAGCTATGACTTGACCATTGTATCATTTTCAATATCTAAATATGTCATAAGAATGTAAGGATTTGAGATAGTTTTGAGCCTTATTGGCTAAAGTAGTGGAAAACACCAAAATTAGACTTCTATTGGATTTATCTATAAGGTGCATGTGACAGGTCACAAGCTAGAAGAGTGGATAGATAGTTTGTCAAGAGCCTTATTAAGTGTAAGAAAACCCTACAAGAAATCCATGTATAGGTCATCATTCAATTTGCAAGAATTGGAAAAAAATCATGTGTAACTTTATTGGTAAAAATCCACAATTCTAAAACTCATGTGACCGAAGAATGGAGAGAGGTGTTTTTAATATAAAAACATGTCAAAAATGCAATGGTGAAGTTAGTTCACCAAGATTTCCTACTACGAAGAGGATTCCTCCCAGGAGGAATTAAAATAGGAGGTTTGAATTAAGATCCTCCCACTATTAGTGCAAAGTAAAAGTGTAATTTACACTTAGCATTTGAAGACTTCCTAGAAATTGTCCAAAAAGTTTCATATTTTTTAAATGCAAACGATGACTTCATGAAAAGTCAATTGTATTTTATCAGCATTAGGAAATTCATAGAAATTACCAAGGTAGCAAAAAAATCCCACTAAAATGTAGGATAGTAAATTCTAGCCTAAATAAGCTTCTAACTAAATTTTACAACATTCCAACACCAAGTACCCAAGCCGGTGGCGGCAATGACTTTTAACTACTTTACAAGATTTGCTATGGATTGACTAATGTACCAAGAGTGTACAATGTCCAATTGAATTCAACTTGAACTCTTTTCTTACTTTCTCAAACCCTTTAAACAGTCTAGGCTAGTCAAAACCTTGAGAAAAGGCAAACTCCAACATTTGAATTTTCTAGCTTTTTGAGTGGTTTGTTAATCTTCAGTTTTTGCTTGCAAAATAGCCTGGAAGTAGGGAGAGGAGGTTTTGCAAATGAATTTTTTTTTAATTCAATGGTGCAATCCGTTTGGCATTTGGAGCATTTTTCCAAAAGTTAAATCACAATAGGACAGTATAATTTCAATAATTAGCGTTAATTTGATTTTCATGTAGGTAGTTTTATGTAATTTGAGAAGGGAAGGAGGACTTGGAAAAGTATAAAAGGCCTCATTTACTTTCATTTTACACCTTTTTCTTGTTTTTGTGTTTGGTTATATGGGGCCACGTTGTTAGAATTTTTGGTGTTCTACCAAAAAATTCTTGTTTTCTTTGCATTTAGAGCATTTGCTCTTTGATTTTGAAGCTCTCTTGTGTTTTTGTCACTTTCTTCAAAGGATGTTGGGGCCCCTTTGAGTATTGCCTTCATAAGTTTGTATTTTTGAATGGTTTAGTCCCTCAACATCTTTACTTTTCTTTAAACATTGCGTGTGATACTAATCCTAAAGACATTCTAGTAGAATTTTGGCAATGCCATTAGTTAAAATCCCTTAGAGTTTGCTTTTAGTCTGATTGTCTTTGAAGTTGTGTCACAAAATACTAACAATTCTCAATTGAGTTTTTTCGTGTGGAATTGTGTGATGTTTTGTTGAAGAAAATCCTCTTGAAGCCTAAACGTAGAGAATATATAGTCCTTGTGTTTGATTTTTTGTCATTAGAGAAGTTTGGGTTGGAACCAAGCCTCTAAAAGTCTGTACTAACTTACTTTTTTGAATTATTGTCTTGGAAAGTGGTGCTAATCCACCATACAACAAAGCTATTGCCCTCAAGCCAATTTTCATAAATCTTTACTAATTATTATTTTCATATATTTATTCAAGTTTGGATTCAAAAAACAACCATATGGCAAAGTTATTGATTTAGGACTAATTTTATAGTTCTAAAAAGTTGGGCTAAACCCCTGGATAATGAAACTTTGTTCCTAGTCACAATTACTTAGTATTTTGTTTGTATGGGTTTCCAAAAGGAAGCCCAAGAAGTTTGGTTTGATTTCCAGAACAAAATAAAAAAATTAGCGAGCAACAACTAAGGTGATCATAAAAACGAAAAACGAAAAAATAGTTGAGAGCTAGCTAACCTACCTGCCAACCAACAAATCGATAGGTCGAAAGGCTAGTAGGTTACTTGATTGAATTGGTGACTGAATCCTCACATACCATCATTTGGAAAAGCCAGATAATAGGATGATACCCAATTTGGGTTCCAAATTTTGATTTTTAAATAAAGAATTTGTTTCTTTAAGTCTAAAACTTGCCACTAAAAATAGACATTAGGAGAGATAAAGGGATAATTGTACCTTTGTTTTGTTCCACTATACTAAGAAGTTTAATTTTGGTGTAGTAAGATTTGTTGCTAGAAAAACTAGCATCTAAAAGTTGTTTTACAATGACAATGAGTTCAAAAGAGGTAGTAACTGCCTACTCATTGAGATTTGCCCCCAAAATGTTATACAAGCTTAAAACCCATCAAGGTAGAGAGTGGATTCAACCGCCAAAATTTAGTTTGTTCTATTTAGAACTGGGAGGGGCCTAAGCTAAAGGACCAAGCAACATTGGATCACTCAATTGGTTTGAAAGTCAACCTGGTTGACTTAGGTGTGTGTGATTACAAACAATATTGGAAACTCGACTTTTACCTTACGTTTTGGCTCCACTATGGACACAAACTAGTTCAAGAAAAATCAAGTTCAAGTGTTGAACTCTAGTCCATCTTGTGCTGCAAAGTTGGTTAAGTGCAAACAAAATTGAAGATTAGTACTTAGGAAGTAGAAGAAAGGACAATGTGGCTAAGTAGTTGTAAACCATCCATTAGGGAATAATTTGACTTTTGTAACCATTGTTAAATTTGATTAGAAGACAAAAGGAAAAAACAAATAGAAGAATAGTTTGACTTTTGAGGTTTTAAAATTTAGTTATTAGTAGGAAAAGGTTAGACAAGCTTGTATGAGCTTTGTTTGATTTTTGGAACCATTAGCAACTAATTAGATTTGATTAGATTTAAGAAAAATATCTTAAAAAAAAGAAAACATTAGAAAGAAGTAGAAGGGAAAGAAAGTAAATCAAAAGGGAAGAGTTTTGGGGCTTCTCCAAGTCATTTTAGGAGTCTACAACAATCAACATTCAAATATGAAGGAATTAAAATAAAACTGAATAGAGTGTACAATGACATGGTGGTCACAATTAATGAAGATGGAATCATCAAAGCTACTGAATTTGAGGTTAGTAATTGATTTTGTTTTCAAAATTTCTTGAATTTTCACCAAAAACATTAAATTAGAATTTGAAGTTTGAATTAAAAATTAGAATTGAATTAGACCTAGAAATTTATGAGCCCCCAAAGTGAACTTAAAAATAGTTAGGAAAATACCTTAGCTTTTCAAAAAGATTTTAACCACAAAAAAGAGATAAAAATTTCCAAAAGTTACATTTGGATGAAAATTGATAGTATAAGTAGATGAAAGATTAGAAGCCATCCAAAAAAATCTCTTAATTAAAAGAATATTAGAATTTGAAATAAAAATAGAATTCAAAAGATAAAAATAATTTCAAAAGTCAAAAATAAAAGAAATTGATGGATGAAGTTTGGTGAATCGAACAATAGTCAAACTTCATCCATAAATAATTTTCACTGAGAAGGTCAACAGTAGAAGTGTTTTACTTTCTAGAAAGCCAAATTCAAGGCTTTTAAGATAAAATTACTTAACCCTAAAAGTAGAAGTAAAATCAAAATTTCAACCAAAGTAGTAAGAACCGAGTAAAAATTCACCATGAAAGTTAAAAAATAATTAAGGAACAAGCTAGAATAAAAATCTTAGAGAAAATATTCTCAAAATTCCAAAACTAGTTTATTGTCAAAAATTGGATTAATAGTGAAGAAGTTAGAGTAGGATGAAGTTTTAACCAAAAGTAAGATGGAATTAGATGAAAGTCAACCAAAATTGACTAAACCAAGTCAAAGTCAAAACTTAGATAGAAGAACAAAAATAGAACATAATCCAAAAACCAAAAGTGAATTTTGATAGTTAACACATTAGAAATTGACAAATGAAGTTTTAGATATTAGTTTTAAGGTCAAACTTCATTTATGGATATCTTTAGGGAATTAGGTTAAAACTAGATTTCTTTATTATTTTGGAAAAGTAAAACAAACATTACAATTTAGGCTCTTTATTTTTTTTCCTTGATTAACCCCCATTGGCCCCTAGTTTTGGTTGTCGTAGCTAGAATTTGCCCTTGTTACTAATTTGTTTGATTTAGTTAGCATTTGCCACAAAGAAAAGTTAAATTAGAAATCAACAATAAAAAATCCATTGTTTTAAAGGTGTAACTAGATTACACATTATAGACACCTAATAGGATTTTCATACAACATCCAATAGGATTTTCATATGATAAAGTTACTTAAGAATCCATTTATATTTGCATTATTCTAAGGGTGGGATTAAAGTGCCCACATAGCAACTTTGGCATTTTGTTGATACACTATATGTGGGGATCTCATCAAAGTGATAGCTTTTGTAGAAGAGGTCTTTGAATCACTTATCTTGATAGGATCATTGTTCTTGGCCATTGTTTTCATGTATGTTGTCATCATTCTCTCTTGGAATATCTTTAAAATTGTTGTTTCTATTCATATGTGGAGGGTATATTTAAGTAGAGTTTCCTATTTTGACATGATGTTGATTTTTCAGCATGAGTTAAGACATATCATAATGCATTAGGATTCACGAGAGCCAAAAATGGTTTTTATTTTGGATGGCTTGTTTGTCAATCTAGATGGCCTATTGGTTGGCTAAATAGATAAGCTATTAAAAAAAATTTAAGATCTTGACAATGAATCTTGACATTCCGTTGTGAGGTGGAGAGATGTTATCTTCACAAAATCATGGGGATGCTAGTTGCGACCAAGAATGACTCAAGAACAAAAGTAGATGTTGTCGTGTAAATTTTCAGTCTCAAACATTGAATCTTCTACACCACCATGGAATTGCTCTCCATTGGCCTACCTTGTTTTAGTTCCAATTGGCTTATGGATCAAAGTAGAGAGAATAAATCATGGTATATGGGATGAATAGAACCGATGGCATACCACAAGATACCATCAGTGAATATGGCTCTTAAATTTTTAAACTCACAATCTATTGGTCATCAACCCAACCTCACCATGCGAACATAATAAGTCTCCACCGTATGGGCGAAAAATTCCACTTTGCTGCCATGATTCAAAATGAGGTTAAGCAATGGTTTAATCTATGGTGTTTGCAATAACAAAAATTTATAGTAAAAGAAAAACCACAAGTCACAACATCACAAAGTTTAGACCCTATGATTTGGCAACAATTATCGTGTGGTTATTGTTGTTTCATGGGTTCGTACCATAATCGCACTGACTCAGTGTATTTTTACGCACTGAATCCGTGCAAAAACAATGAATATCAATAGTGTACAGTTTTTGTACTTTAACTAAATAATTGTTGTGCAGTTTTGACACAACAATTGTATAGTTAAAGTACAAAAACTGTACGCTATTGATATTCATTGTTTTTCCACGGATTCAGTGCGTAAAAATACACTGAGTCAGTGCGATTATGGTACGAACCCATGAAACAACAATAACCACACGATAATTGTTGCCAAATCGTAGGGTCTAAACTTTGTGATGAACACACAATACACAAGTCTTCAATGTCTCTTTCAACTTCAACTTTTTAGTCTAACTTTGGTCTTGTGCCACTACTTTTTCAAGAGTTCAAATAAAAAAATGATAGCTTATTGAAAAGCTAGTATAATTTTTTATTTAAAAAAAAATCGAACTCATTCTAACATTCTATCCAACTTCTACGGCCATCCAAAGTTCTAGCCCTTAAAATTGAATGCAATCAACTTTTTTTTCATCTTGACATTCACAACTTTTTCATAACAACTCCAAATAGGATGAGTGATAGTTTCATGAAAATCTAATAAAATTTCCTATACTTTTAAAAAATTTCATTACAAAAATCTCCCTTATCCATCTTCTATATCTAGTCAAAGTCTCTGTCCCTTCACGTAGGAGACAATAAGCCTTCCTTCCTTCAAACTAGCACAATTTTTAAATGTCAATTTGGAATCAAGAAAGTGAAGATTCTTTAGAAGAAAAATATTATAATACACAATTCACTAAATTTTCATTGCAAAATTCTTCATACACAATGAAATCTCTCTTTCCAAAATTAGTCTCCAAAAATTCCCTTCCAAATTCTAAAAATCCATACACTTCAAACCCCTAGGAAACTTCCTAAGTCATCTCTTAGATACCAAAATTATATGGATTAGCCTATACCCCTTCTTTATATGGGTGGGCTTCCAAACTTATCCTTATTTTTTCTTGAAGCTAAATGACCCCAAAGTTAAATTAAAAGGCAAATTATCTTCATTTTAAAAAATTTTGAACTTCAAACATACAAAATTAATTTGAAAATACTCTTAAATATAATATAGTTAAAGTAATGGTAGTCTATTAAAGGTAAAAAATAAAAGTTCTAAAAGAAAATTCACTCCATTTGCAAGAACTTAAAAATGGGTTTAATAGTGGTTGCACGGTTTACCTTTGATAAAGGATTGATTTTCCCCTCCAAACAATGTTGGTGGCTATAAATTCCTTTGATAGGCTTGACCATACAATAGTATTGATTGTTGTTTAGACCCTCAAAACATCCCTCAAATGTCACATCTTGGTTGTTGAATTCAACACATTCAATCTATAACAAGATTACCAATGTCCAAGCGTCACACTAAAGGTTCCCCATGGCAAGGTTTACTTTGGCGGTTGAGAAGGCCCAACTTCTTCTTAAAGATGTTCATACGATAAGACAAAAGGCAATGATAGAAAGAATTATTCAGCAATTGTGACAATGGAAGTTCAAATTCAGGCTACAATTGAGGCTCTTCATCTTGAGAATCAAAAAAACCTTTCAATTCAATATACTAAATTCTACAGTAAAAACAAAGAAAAACTTTATCAAATTGATGAAACTTTCAAGTGGTTCCTTCCTTTTAAATAGATGGCACATGCTCTAGTGAGAAGGTGTCACTTGAAAGCTACTTAGAATGATGTCATCTTCCTTTCTTACATTATTATAATTAAATTGATCAAAATAACATATAAATATGTATTTTTATACCATATTTGCATTTTAAATGAAACAATATCAATCATCCGTCTATCTAAACGTGACATAACATTGAGAAACCTAAATCTAGGGCCAAACCATTCATGTATCTTTGCATATAAATCTTAAAAGAAAAATCTTTGGAAGGTTTTGATTGCATGCTTTGATGATGAGTCCTTCCTCTTAGTCTTTGCATAAAAATCAACAATGCATTTGTAGTCAAGCATTATCTAATTCCATTTAGTCTTGCAAGCAAGTTTGAACACTGCACATGCAAGGAGAAAATCTCACGTGTATGATTTGTTGAGAGATATGGGGCTACTTGCTAAGTAATATTCTTAATCTTTAAATTTTGCCCATCAATAACTTTGAGTTCCTCTAGAACCATCTTTCTCTTTGCTCCAACCATTGCACTTATCTTCTACAATTTCAATTTGGTTGTCAATTTATGCATGGACTTGTCACTCTAGTTGCAAACCTAGTTGCAAATGAAAATGAATTTTTTCTTTTTTTGAGAAAGCTTGGAATATTTTTCACATAAGTTTGGTTCTAGTGAACAACAATGCATGAATCATAAAAATGCATTTAAAATTGAAAGAAGAATATATTGACCTTGACATTGGAATGTGAGTGCTACAATGTGCAAAGAATAATTTACATAAAAATGAAACAGAAGGATGTAAAATACCATGTACATAAATGTTGATGTAGATTGGGGGCTACTACAATTCAAGCTCTAGTTCTACAAGAGTAGGCGTCAAGTTTATTTTTCATTTCTAGATCTAAAATTTAGAGAAAAATTCAAATTAACCACAAAGGCATGAAATTACAGACTAGTGGAGCATAAAATCAAAGAAGACTTGAAGCATTGTAGTGTTGGATTTAAAATGAAGAGAATCATTCCAAGTAAATATGAAGGCATGAAGTTTTAGACCTATAGAAAATGTTCTCTAAGAAGTGTTGGAGCACAAGAAATATAATCCACAAAAAAATCAAATATGTATAGTACTTACTATAAACCATAAATTGCAAGAGCTCGATGAGTCTCGATGCATGTGTAGCCATATACTAACTATTCTAATTTACTTTTAGATTAAGTACTCCCTACTTCATAACTTCATTCAAAGAGTGTTAAGATTTAATTTGACAAATATTGGAGAGCTTGAAAGAGAATTTATGTCAGGGTTGTCTACATCATGTCATAATGTTAGCATATACATTTGTCACAACTTTAGCCTTCAACCCTAACATTTATTAGGATAAAATATTCACTATTAAAGGAATAATTTAATTACCATAATGGATAATTTGGATGAAAATAGTTGCAACCTTGATGCATAAGATTGTTTAATTGATTGGCTGGATAATTACTAAACACAAACCATTTTGATGGATTGGCTATCCAACTTAATAGACTAGCCATCTTACTCGATAGACTAGTCATCCAATTGATGAATTGGTCATCCATATCAATAGACTAACTATCTAGATGACAGATACAAAAAACAAATTCAACAAACTTCATCAACGTGTTTTATTATAGAATAAATCTTAGATTAAAAAATTTCAAATTTCAAATTTTTTTGGTTGTTTGTATCTAAACGCAATCCTCACGCATCAAAACACATAATTAATGCATTGTGACAAATTGATGCAAATATTGCACATCACATCAAAATAGAAAACTCTAGTTCATGTCCTATAAGATTTTATATTTTATCTTCAAAAATATCAATTTATAGCCATAGCTAGCTTTTACTATAGATGGAGTTATTGTTCTTTAGGCAAATAATTGGGTAGTATTTACACCACTACTATTTATCAAAGATTGTTATGATATGGCCATTTACTAGTTAAAAGATATGCATCTTATTATATCAAAGTCAATTCAGAGTTGAGAGGTGATTAGGCTAGGTAGGTGGTTAGCCTTGTTGGGGATAAGGGGTGGCTATCCTTATTAGGTGTTTAGGATTTGGTTGGGCACATGTCCCAAATTGTTTGCAACCTTGAGACCTTCTAGTGGGTACTCAAAGGCTTGGTTTCTTTCTTTGAAGCTCTTTTGTTTTTCAGTACCTAAATTTCTCTTTTGATTTGGATGGACTTAGTTTGAAAAAACTTTGCAATCTAAGTTGGAAGGAATTGAGGACAATTTAATATATCATCACTTATTTGAAGTCATTTCTTTTTGCAAATTATACTTTTACTGAGAATTGTGGTTGTGGATTGCTTTTATTTTTGTGTTGGTAAGAGGGTTAAACTTTAGAGCTTGAGAGGGTGCAATAGGCAAACTTGAGAGGATTTCAAATGCTATTGCATCTTACAAGTATTGAAGGGTAAGTTTCAAGATTAAGGTTCTAAATGAAGGGGATTTACTATTAAATGGATAGTGGTGTTTTTGTTTATTGTTAGAAATTAGTTTCTTTTGGCATTTGTGGGTGGATTAGGTGTTGGATAAAAATTACTTTAGTCTTTTGAAATTTCTTCCTTTTCACAAACCTTTACTATAGCCAAGAGCCCTATGCTTTTCTTAGTAGGCAATAAAACCTCATGATAATACTAAGCCTACCTTACTATTGAGGTGGTGTAGATTAAGATCAAATTTTAAGAGATTAAGTGCAAGACTTTTGGATAGTGCCAGAAGGAAATTTTTTTGTAACATGAAATTCTTAGGATACATAGATATCAAGAATATGAGATTAGTCCTATGAAAGAAGGGTGACTTTGAAGTATGTGATGTCAAGTTCTATAGTTGAAAATGTTTTAAAGCCATAATTAATGCATTTAAAAAAGCTCCAAATCAAGAATCATTTAACGCAAACTTCTATGTTTTGGAATCAAACAAACTTTGAAGAAATTAAAGATTGAAAGAATTGGAATTTCATATGGAAGTGTGCAATATTTGTAAGGGAAAAATCAAAATTTACTTAGTAGTTTGTAGGCCTAATAATAGAAAAAAATACTTGAAAAATAGGGGGAACAAGTTCTTGACTTCTAGAAAACTAATTTTAATATTAGACTTGAACTTTTGAATTTTTTTTCTTTTGACAACAAGACAAAGCTACATCTAAAATGTAGTTTCTTCCTAATCACATCAGCCTTATGGAAATGTAAGCATTATGGAAGTCAACCACAACAATTCCAATTCCTAGAAACTTGAAATTTATTTTTTGATTCTGATTCTATGTAAAAGTATGTTTGTAGGGTTTTTTGTGATGATCCATCAATGGACAAAAGGGTTGATATAGTCCAATTTTTTCCTAGCCCCTAGGGGGTGCACTTAGTTTTATTACAACAAATCACGTGCGAACAAGTGGTTTCTAATAAACTATAATTTTAACTTCAAATTTTGAGTATTGTTTATTAATGACTATAGGATTCTACTCCCAAAATTTCAAACTGATTTCTAGAAGAGGTTAAAAATGCACTAAAATGGCATGTTTTCTTAACTCAAATATTTTTAGAGGACACATTTAGATGACTATTGCATCAATATTCAACTCAAAATGAGCTTTCAATAGAGAGTTATTTTTAGAAATTTTTTGTTCATTTTTTAGACAATTTTTTCTTATATAATATAGGGGTGTGAAAGTTATTTTTCAGTTCTACAGTGTATTTTTTTTCTTCAAAAGTTTGTAACTAATTATTATTAACAAATAAAATTATCAATAATTCAAAACATAAACTTTCAAAGTAGAAAATTTTATTTATATTTTTTCATTTAATTTTATTTAAAGTTCAAAAAGTATATAGGGGGTCCAAAATTTTCTTCGCACATTAACATCAAAAAAAGGGGAGTGAACCCCTTGAGTCCTAGCCTAGATATTGTACATGTCAAGATACTTGAGGTTAGGGCCAACAAATGCTTTGTTTATATACTTTAGGAAACAAAAAAAATAGTGTTTAGAGTTTCACCAATTGATTGGTTGTCTTTTGACCTACAATAGGTCAATAGTCTTTTTTACAACCTCTTGAAGAAGGTCATTTGACTATATAAATGGGATTTCAAGTTTTCAACCATGTCAAAATCTTTTTCACACCGGAGTTGTAGTCAAGAATGGAGTGGCTGGTGGTGACTATGGCTAGCGACAAGTGTGGCTAGCTCTAGAACTTTTGAGGATTAAGCTTGAATGACAGGGTGAGTATGTGAGCTTGTAAGTGTGTAAGCTTAGATTGTAAAGAGTGAAATTGATATGAGGATTGTGGAATCCAATTCAAAATCTTATAGATATTATTGTAAATTTCAAACCTTATGAAGAATTAAAGAATTACACTCAAGTTCTATTATTGATTTAAAATCTTGGAAAACATATTTTAAAAGAGTCTTCTAAACATTATTGTGAAGCTTGTAATTTGAATTTCAAGTCTATTACAGAATTGTAGGACATGTCTTTAATATTCATTTGAAATTTTGTAAATACTATAGTGAATTAATATACAAAAAATATTTATAAAAATAATGAATTTTGACCCAAATTTTTTCTTAAGGTTTTGGTTGTAATGAGTTTCTTTTGAATTTATTGAAAATTTTCATTTATTTATGATGGCTCCATCTTCTAATGGAGATTTTATCACTATAGAATAGATTTTGATTATAATATCAGAGCTTTAAATTTATTCTTTCAAATAAATGTAAGTAAGGTTTACTTCATTTTTATTTCAATGTCATGTATAATGCCAAGATGATGGTTGTGTTATTTGTAAATAAGATATTCTAATTTTTTTAAATCATAAAGACTATGCATTCCAAAACTATTGAATTATCATCGATAAAAGAAAAAAATGAAAAAAATATTAAATTTCAAACAAATGTTGTAATAAATCAGTTCTTGTTTTCTTTAATAAGTTAGTGCATCATATCATTTTTTAAAAATTGTTTTTAAATAGAAATATGATTTATTTAGGGAATCCAAATAAAAACCTTCTATTTGGAAATTAATTTTATTTACTTGCATAACCAATCTTTAAACATATTTATTGATCATTAATTTTTAAATTTTTTTCAAATTAAAATTGTATTTTATAAAATTTTATAAAGCTAATTGCTTCAAATAAATTATATGTATCTAAATTATTATTTTAAAATTTAATTATTAATATAAATAATTGATAAAATTGATACTTCTCAAATTCTTCATTTTATTTTATGTAAGTTACACATTATAACACATCTATCTTTTGTTCTATATCCATTGTGGTTGTAGTTGTTAAATAGGAAATATTTTCATTACTATGAATGAAGTTTTCAAAACTTCATCCACATGTACTTTTACAAAACACACCAATCCTAAAGTTTGATATCATTTTGGAAATGGTAGTTACTATTGAAGAGTGAGATCATGATAAAATTTTATTTCAATGAAAATGCAATAAATTGATTATTAAGGTTTGAAAAACTTTCTAAAAAATTAAAGATTGGACTTCATAATCACATAGAACTTCAATTAGCCATAGTTGTTTGATTGAAGCAAGTTTTTATTAATTTTGAGGATTTCAAAAACATTTTGTAGAAAATTCTACTTGAATATTATGCTTATTATTATTTTTAACTATTTATTATAAATTTCATGTGTAGAAAATGTATTCCCAAAGATCTTCCATTGATTTCAATTGGAATTTTAAGTCAATATATCTTGAAATATAATCAAAAGGTTGGATTGAAGTAGAATTGGGAGAAGCTCATGGTGGTGATGATGGCAAAGTTTATAGAATTAGGAGATGATCTTTGGAAGAGACTTTCTAACATTATAAGAAGATAGATTATGAAAAATATGGGCCAACTAAATTGCAGCATGTGCAAATGACTACAGCTCCAAAGAGATGGAAAGTCATGGCAAATGATTTGTCAAGAAGGGATGTACATAGAAAATCAACAACAAATTCAAGATAAATAGGAGTAGTTATGACCAAACTTCAAGAAAGTATATGAATTTAAAAAATATATATTGTCTAGTGGGCTAAGCTACTTTTGTATGAGTCCATTGGAGAAAAACATATCTAAGGAGATTTCCAAAGACATCATTCAATCAAACTCTGTACCTAACGATGTTGAAGTACTTTCCTAAGATTTCACAAGTTGTGGATGCTAGAGGCTTTTCCCTTGACAATCGAATAATGACACCCTCTATTAGTATTTTCCAAAACTTCTTTAGTTTATTTTTTAGTTATATTTTGTAAACATTATGCACTAATATGTCCTTTTTTGGCACTCTAATACTTAGCAATCATATTTATGCATATTATTGATGGTGGTGAATCATCCATTGATCAGTCTACCAAAAAATATTGTTTGTCAATGAAGGCTATAGATAGTGCATTAGCTTTTATAGATAAGACTAGGCTTGAATTTCTTGAAGCCATTAGTGGTGGGTATGATTGAGAAGATATTTGTCACAAGGAAATCATAGAACCAAATAAAAGTTACATTTAGAGAAATTGCACCATCTTGATATGATGAAACTTAAATGTAGAAGAATAGATAGTGCCACTGGATAGGGTTAGAGATGCTAGTATGTGAACTTGTAAGCATATAAGCCTCCAATTTTTTTCATTTAGGGTTTGTAAATCTATTGTAAACCTATGATCATAGAATTATATGACAACATCTATTATTTGAATGAACAACAAATGAATATGATGCTATGGGATTTTGTACCAAAAAATTGAACTATGGGCTTTCATGTAAATTTAAAAGATGAAAGTGGTCCACCTATTTTTATTTTATTTTTATAATTATGCTTCAAAATTTTTAAAAATATCTTGAACATGGAATATTTAAAATAAACATTGTAGTCATATATTATTGTGGTCTAGGTTTTTGCCTAACTTTCCAAAACCTAGGACTATAGTATAGGGGTTCCAAAATCTAGGGGAATGGTTAAATAGTCTAACATATAGTAGCTAAAGTTATATGCATTCAAAAATAGAAGGAAATATGTATGTAAATATAAAAATGTATATAAATTATAACATAAAAATAGTCTATGAATAAGTTTACACTCTTATTCCCGGGATAAAATTTGGTGATAGTCCTTTATCAATGAATGCAGACACAATGCATGAAAGTCCCTGTCCTACCTAGTGTTCTAAGGGAGGTCAAATAGTCTGGGCAATATGTTAGGTTTGGTCAAATCGCCTTTATGCAATGCATACACTAGACCTAATCACACAAGGTAGTACTTTAAAAATAATACACATAATTCATTAATTACTTCTTTTTATGTGTATTGGTCAAATAGTCCAATAAGTGCTCACCATGAGCAATCCTAATACAAAATGCCTAAGTCCATCCATGTAGGTCAAATAGTCCAGTTATGCAGAGAATGGTGAATTTAGGTTGTATACCTAAATTTCGTCTTTCTCTTTAAGCTTTTCTCCAATGCTTTTTTAGATCAAATAGTCAAAATGGGCAATTTGTCCAAACCAATTGTGTTTGCCGATCATTGGAGTTGCCGATTATCTTTCCATCGATGCAATTCAAAGCAACCACTTCAACTTAGATTCTTCAACAAAATCAAAAAGAGGAAAGTGAAAAACTTCTTCTCCAACCAGTATCCAATTCACCAAATCTCGTTCAATTCATCTCCAAATTCATCCGCTTAATAGGCTCTATCGAGTCGCTGGATCACTCTTCGCACTTATTTCTTCACCAATCTCTGTTCTTGTTCTAGCAATTAGGATCCCTCAAGTTTGAATTTCACATTGAAATCACCCGATGTGTCTGTTTGCACTCAGGGGAAATTCATCATCAAATCCTCTTGGATAATTTGTATTGAATGCACATTTAGGAACAAAATACTCAAGCAACTAGTTCTTCATAACTTACAGACTTAAATCCACTCATACTGATGTACAATTTCCACTTAATCCCCGCTTCCTAAAATACAGAAATCAATCTTCAACAACACTAATACAAACACAAATCATTACGACAATAAAACACCAATAATAATCTAGTCTCTAGATTAGTTGAAACTTCAATTACAAGTCAACAACGATAAACTAGTTCCAAGACAACTAAACAATCTATTAGAATTCAATTACATAGGACAAACACCAAAATCTACTCTTAGTTTCAAAATGAATTGTTGATATCACATACAACTCTCACAAATCCAAATTACAATTCAAATCCTTGCAAGAATACTACTAATACAATTTTGCATAATTCACCATATAAATTTACACATTCACAATGGAAAATATATAATATTGGATCTTACAAATGCCATCATTTTTATTTATTTTTTTGCATTTTATTTTTGAAAAATGAAAAAGTATGTCCTATTTTTGAAAAGGTGCATGGGATGCACCCCATTCATCCAAAGAGTGTTTTTTTTCACCTTAATTACAAATAACCTTATTCACACTATAATATATAAATTAACTTTATTTTTAAAGTTTTTTCTACTTTTCTATGAATAAGGGGCCCTTAATGGTCCCTTTTTTCTAAATTTTAATAATTTTTAGCTAAAGATTCATCTATATAGCCCCCTATTTTGCCCATTGACATCCCCGTCAATGATATTTAGGTCTTTTATTTCGGCCTTTGTCTTGGTCCCACAGTTTCTTTTGATAGGCTCGATGACATGCCTTCCGTACATCATCATTCCAGTCTAAAAGTCTTTGGTTGTGGGTGTGTTGATACTCCAACCATCTTGTCATAGGTTCATGCCTAGTCTTAGAGAACTCATTTATAAAACATAAATGTGCTCCCCAAGGGAAATGGGTAATAGCCATGACCTCTAGCATCCATTGCCAATGGGTACTTTGGTATTGTAACTTTATCTGCATCTGGAATTTTGGTCGCAAAATGTCAAATTTATTGACATTTATCATTACACCATGGTCTTTACACATCATCCGTAAGAATTACAAAACATTGCAACTTGAAAACACACTCGATCTATATGGGTGATATGCTACATGTGAAATTCTTTATAAGTAGTTGCATATGAATCTGGACTATTAAAAGATCCTAGAATCTTTGGCCAGTTATAATCTATAGAATCAAGGGTCGCTTTAGGATTCTACTTATGTTGCCTCTCACATGGACAATAGTGGTTATTGGATACCACTGAGATTGGTGGTTCTTACTACCATTTTGTTGATATGCCTTGATATCTCCTATCATATGGTTTGTCTTCTGTAACAGATAACCAATAGTCTTCAACAAGCCATTCCACGGATTTCTAGGAAGGAATGGGTCTTTCTACTGCAATATTGTCAAACATATGGTAGTATTGACCAAAATAAAGGCAAGTGAGTGGTGAACCTTGCACCGTAGTTTTTAAAGTAATCCATGTTGGAGGTTTATAGGTAGTTGGTGGTAACTCAAACATAGAGGTTTATTTAATGTTACCAATGAGCAAATTTTCTTTTCCAAGAACATTCAAAGTCTTGGTAAATCTAATATATCCGTTTTGAAGATTATATAAATAGCGACCTGTAGTCAACTCATCTTTTTGTGCAATAGTTTCATGTTTAATCACCGCAGTCAATAAAGAATTAATATCATCATGGTTTTTCATATGCTCTCATAGCTAAGTCAATTCTAATCTCCACTTATCTTGAATTTTCTTTTGAGCTAAGAAATTTGGGTTAATTAAAGTGTACTAATCAGCAACTCATACTTTTCTCTTAGGTTCAGTCAATAAGTCTTTATGCCGTTGCTAATTCAATTCTTTTTCCAAATTTACATAATATATCAAAGCTTTTGCTCCTAGGTCACCAATTGGATAGAAAAAGGCTGACTAGTTAATGAGCATGAGGTCTCCTTGTACTATCATCTCACAGAGTAGATTTTGCATATTATTAAACTTAGCCATGGTCTCTCATGCATCTTCAAATTGCTCGTCTAATAATTTTTGACCTCGTTCCCAAGTAAGTATGCTAAGGTATATATTACTTTATAACTCATAAGCAAGTGCAGAATCTTGCTGATGTTGCCACATACACTAGTATACACCATTGACCAGATCCAGTGTAGTGTCTAATTCTTGTGCAGCTCATCATTGGTACTAATTGAGAGTCGTATGGTCTGCTCCAGTTTGTATATTTTGGGGGTAGTAATCATTTTCTCTGGCTCTCAGACTTTAGGTTGATTTCTAACTTCCTCCAATTGACTTTTAAGGGTCTAAATTTCATCTTGCATTTCTTCCATTTGTGTCTCCATGAGCCTAAAAGTTTCATCTATTTTGTTCTTTTGTATATGAAGTTTTTCACACTATAATTTTAAAACTTGACAGTCTTTTGTTTTTGCTTTTAGGGCAAACTCAGTTGCTCAATGCATATCTTGAAGTTTGATTCCTAATACTTCTAGTCTTCTCACTTGATCTTGCCATGCAATCTCTTTAGTTTTATAAGAATCTAACTTGTAGTATAGTAAAAATTACTTTTTAGGTTATTTTTAGATTTTTTATAAAAAAAGATATAGGAAAGTAATAGAAAAGTAGGAAAAAGTAGTAGAAAAATAGTAGAAAAACACTTTAAAATAAAAAGTAGAATAAATAAATATAAATCAAATCAAATCAAAAAATCAAAAAGTAATTAATAGTGTAAATAGGGATATGTAAGATAGGATGAATGAAAATAAAAATAAAAATAAAAAAAATAAAAATATATATTATTGGATGAACCGTGGTCACACCTTTTCACAAAAGTTACACCCATTCGTTTTTTTAGAAATAAATAGTTTAAAAAAAATGAAAAATACAGCATTGTAAGACCCAAATTATTTTCTAATATATATATTTATGTTATATTTTCTGTGCAATTGTTATTATTATTATTGTTGTAAATTCAAGTTGTTACGTTGTTACGTTATTGTGAGAATTTGAGTTATCTTGGTGTATTGTGATTATACTATGAGCGCATTGTTTTTGACATTAGAAGTTGGAAATTTTATAGTAAATGTGCACTTGGTTTCTAATTTGTAAAATTGGCATACTGTGAGAGTGAATTGTGAAACTGGGAGCTTTGAAAGTGAGAGATCTTGGATGGAGTGTGAGAGACCAAGTGAAGGAATTAGTTCAAGTTTGAAGTACCAAAATCAGAATTTCCTCAAGCGAATGTAAATCTGAAAATTTGAGGAAGAGGTTGTGGAGGATTGAGCAAAGAAAGGGGAAATTCATAGATGAATTTGGCATTGAGAGTCTGGAGTGAGAAATAAGATCAAACCGGTCGAATTAGGGATTCGCTAGATTGGGGAGAGATTCAAATTTCAACAAAATTCCTTGTTAAAGATCGATCGCTGTGGTTGAACAATGCATTACACGTGCAATATCGCAACAAGAATCTCAAGATCCAGCAGAAACGATCGAGAATTGTGAGATCGGTGGAGAGGAGTGGCAGTTTGCAATGTGAAGAAAACTTCGAGATTTCTCAAATTCGTTGAGATTTCACCGATTGAAGGTTGGTAAATGATCGAAATGGTCGAGCGAGGAGAGATCAACAATCGATTTCACGAAATTTGATGAACCGGAGAAGAAATCTAAGAAATTGAGGAGTTTGCGACGTCTCAGAGCTTGTCTGTGCATCATCCAATTTCAAAATTCTGGTCAAATTTCTCGGCGCTGGTGCTCAGGCGCTTAGGATCGTGTAAATGAGAGTGGAACAATCAAGAATTTCGAAAATTAACCACGAATTGGTCACCGTCGGAATCGCCAAAAGTGCGGGGAGCAGATAGCCACGGCACTGAAGCCTCGGAGCAGGTCAACGACAAGACGGGGACAACGGATTGATTCCCAAGTCACACAGCCAGTCCGGGTATCGGGTCCGGGTATCAACCGGGTACCACGGCTTTGGGGGGTTGTACAGGTATAAACCGGGTGTTCCGCGGGTCTTGGTGGCTCGGGATACGGGTATTGGGACAGTCCGAGTATCTACCAGGGTATCGTCCTATCGCACGGCCATAGGGTAGTGATGGATAAAACAAACTAAAATAAGGCTCAAATTTTTTGAGCGGCCCTTTGGGCCGTATCCCTAGTTTGGGCGTAGGTCATAGAATTAGGGAGACGGAATTTGTAGAATTAGTAATCTTTGTGATTGACAAATACTTTTGTGTGTTTTAGGAATGACTCACCCCGTGGTTTGGGACTTGTTGCCTTGAGACTTGTTGCTCAACCTTAAAAGAAAGGAGAAAGCTCAAAGACCAAGAATCTGGTACTTTGTCCTAAACCTTTCATACTCCTGTATACTGGACTTGTTGACTACTGAGACTGCCACGTGTAGTCATTTTGCACATAGATTCGAAAAGCTCAAAAAGAGCAATTACTGTACCTGTTGCCCCAACATATAAAAGGTGCTAATTAACGAATTATTTGTATACTTTAAAAGTATTATCTTGTACATATATGATTAGGTCATAGGTTACATCCATGTATAAGACGTGTTGCCCAGCCTGACATGTTGCCCACGATGTGTTGCCCACCCTAGAATATTATATAGGATCGGGACTTTTAGAACATTGTGTATGCATTAGTGGTAATGGACTGTCCACCAAATTGAGAGAACTTGGGAATAAAGGAAAGAAAGAAAGAAAGAAAGAAAAAAAAAGAATAAAAGTATAAGAATAAAAGTATAAGAATAAAGGTTTCAGGTATGTTTCACAAAGTTAGTTATACATAACCTAAATCTACTCTAAAAGTGACATTAGATGCACCAACAATAGACTACGTTGGCTTATCTACGGATGAACCCCTATACTATTGGTACTTGACAAAAAGTAAAAGTTAGTGAAAAAGTACCTCACATAACTCCAAATTCAAAAGACGTTGGTTCTCTTGGTACTCTTTGACAGTCTTGAGTAACTCAGCATAAGAACTGGATTCTCCTCCATTGGTTCTAAAATTTGATTCATTTGGTATTGAATCTGAAATAGATGATTCTTTCTCCTTTCTGTTTTCTGGGACTAGTACAGAAATGTCATTATCTATTGGAATCTCTAATAATGGCTCTTTCTCCAAATGATTGAAGTTATATTGACAAAATGATGAAAAAAGATGGGATGATACCAGAAATATAGAACTCTGTTTCTTCTTAGCAGCTATTTATTGCAACAAATGTTCATAGGTTAAATATGGCCAGTCATTTTTTTCTCCTTCCTATACTTTGAGTCCTACATGGATGACTTTGTCTGTCCCGATCATAAATTGAGGAACCCAGAAGAAGTGTTGATTTATGAATATCATAAATACTAATAAAGTTTGGTCTGGAATCAAATAAAGGTTCCATCCTTTAACAACTTTTGCTTTAGTAAGGTTTTCTTTGAATACTTCATTCTTTTCTTCACTGGTAAGATGGGTAAAAAGAACACATGGGTCTCCCTGAGATGGTATCTTCAATATGCTAGCTAACCCATTTGGTGTGAGTTTCACTGTTTGACCTTGAAGTATGACTTCTGTCATCTTGCCATAGTCACTAGTAACAATGAAATCTTTAATCAATTGCATATCTGGACGTGGCTAAGTGAATTATAGATATTCCCTTATTTCCGCTTTCTTAAAGGTTTTTATTTGCTCTTCATTAAATCCTTCAATTAATGCGTCTGGAAACTCAGACAAAGGGACTGGTACAACTTTGATTTGTTTCTTCTTTCCCATCAAGTAAATCTCACTTAATGATCTGTAGAATTTCAATTGTTAGACTCGACATGAAGAGTGAAGGTTTAAGATTTGTATATCAAGGAGTTTTGGTATGGGAAGAGGATCTAATTGTTCTTTTGACTTATTGACCTAATTGGAATAAACACAATTTTTCTTAGACAAATTTAGAAATGGGATTTACTTAATTGTTCTTTTCATTTACATGACCTAAATGAGAAATTGACTCAAGGATTACACTTGTTTTGACCATATAAGTTTGAATTTTAGACTTGACTTTGATTGGACATAGTTTTTATATTTAAATTTTATCTTTTTCCCAAATTTGTTGTCTTTCTTTTCTTTCTTCCTTTAGTGCTTCAATTCCTTACTATTAAATGGACTAGCAGACACTCCAACTTACCATCATACTCATTTTCTCTTTCCGCGCATATTTCCTCAATATGGTTTTATTCATTCCACTCACATTTAGTCAATTCTCATTTCTCACAAGAAGATCATTCAATCTCTTACTTTTCCCTCAAGTTCCTTGGCCTTCACTTCTTACGCTCATTTTATTATTGTCTTTTCAATTTTTTTGACTTTAGTTAGTTTCTTAGACTCTTGGCAAATACAATTGTTCCAACTTTTAACTAGGGCTTGTATCTAAAATCTTACCTGATTAATGGGCTTTGTTTTGCTTCATGCCTCAATAATCAACTCAAAGGTAGTGTAAATAGTCTATAAGGCTTTAATTTTTGAAATTTTGTAGTGTGTCTTTAGTGTGTTTGGTATATTTTTGCTATAAATGTTTGTTTGTTTGTGTTTTAAAAGTGCGATTTTGAATGTTTTATTACTAAGTTTAGGGGCAGTTTAATTAAGTTTGAGCCAAGTTGGAGTGAGAATGAAGCCAATTATACTATTCAACCAAGTAGGTTAGTATGATGCCGAGTTGGAGGAAGTTGGTGGGCAATTTCTAGTTGGTAGTTTAAGTAGTTATTCATCTCTCTCAATTTGGTAACCGCTAGTTTGTAGGAGCCTATTTGGGCTGATTTTTCTTTCATTTTTCTTTACTGGCTGTTGAGTGAATTCTAGTGCGTGTCCCAGCCAATTCGTGCTGCGTATTTCATTTTCTCGTGTGTGTGTTTCGGTGTACATGTGTGTGATTTCCCAATTGGGAGTTGTGTCTGTGTTGATCCAGGGTTGGATCGGTGTGTTTGAGTGAGTGTGTGTCATGTCCAAGTCGGAATGTTTGTGCTCCAGTGTATGGCGGTGTGTGTGATGTGCAAATGAAGGGATAGAGAAAATTATCCAAGTCGGGAGATAATGGAGGAAGAGTGCTAATTGTTGTTAATTAGAACTATTACTTAGATATAGTCTTTAGATTATAATATAGAGTGAAGGGACACAACCCTTCACCTTAGTATAAATGAACTATGTTCACTCATCATTGTATTCTCTCTACATTATCAATATATTATTCTTTGATCTCTCATCTTATCATGGTATCAGAGGTACAAAATTAAGACCTTCAACACCTACACCTACTTCTGGTGAGCCAGTTCATACTCCCACCTCTGGTGCAAGGAGCAAAGCAGAATGGGACGCACTTAATAATAGTGCCCTATTTATAATTATAGCATGCTTAGACAACAATCAACAGTCACACATTTCAAGTACTACTTTAGCCTCTGAAGCTTGGAGCGAGTTGTCTAGATTATATGAATCTGATGACCATGTTACACAAATGTTTTTAAAAGACAGATTAGCTACTATTAAATTTAAAGAAGGAGAAAGTCTTACTCAACATATACAAACCTTTCGAACTATTATAGCTTAACTAGCTTCATCAGGCATAGTTACAAATGATATGGATGCTAAACTAGCTCTAATGAGAAGTATGCCATCAAGCTATAAAACTTTTCTTACGGCCTTAAGAGGTGATCATACACTTACCTTTCAACAACGTTCAAGAGGAGACCATGATGAAGCTTACTGACAAATATGAATCTGCAACACTATTAAATGTACAATTCAAGAAAAAGGCTAACAAAAATTATAAACACGATACACATGGAAATTCATCCAATCGTTTTAGTACAAATACATCAAGTTATTCCAACCGAGGTAACCCAATGATCACTAGTCAATCTCCTCAATATAATTCCCGCCCAAATTACAATGTATCAAAAATTCAATGCTCTTATTGTAAAATGATGGGTCACCATATTCGAGATTGTCGAAAATGCATGGCTGCTGAAAAATGCGCTAAATTACCCAATGACAAACCAGTTAGGCGACTTTTAGTAATGAATGCCTACTTCAAACAAACTAAATATGATAACAATTGGTATATAGATACCGGTGCAACACACCATATGGCTCACGATAAAAATTTATTTTTTAAATATAAAGCATTTGACTCTTCTGAACTAGTCTACCTTGGTGATGACACTTCTCAAGAAATTATTGGTGAAGGTGATGTTTATATTACATTACCTCAAGGTGAATTAATCACCATATGTAATGTTTTACATATCCCCAATTTAAAGAAAAATTTATTTTTTGTCAAACACCTTGATGACAACAATGGCGACATTCACATCCGAAAAGGTGTATGTACTCTTAAAGACTCCACTGGCCTACTTATAGCAGTATGTCATCGACAAAATGATCTCTATAAACTTGGAGAATCATACTATTCTCAACCCAACATAGTAGCTAATCCAACTACAACAAGTTTAGAAGGTACGTTTTGGCATCGCCGCTTTGGTCATATTGGCATACATAGACTACAACAACTTAAAACCTATAATATGGTCATAGGACTCAATAAATTTAATATCTTTAAAGACCTTAATCATTGTATACATTGCATATATGGAAAAACACAAAAATTCCCTTTTCCAAAGACAAGTGTTACACGAGCTGTTGAGGTTTTAGAACTACTACATTCCGATATTTGTGGTCCCCTTTAACCACTCACTCACTCTGGATTTGCATATTTTATGACCTTAATCGATGACTATTCTCGATATTGTACCATATATTTATTAAGAAAGAAATTTGATGTTTTTAATACATTTAAACAATGGAAAACATATGTTGAAAACCAATTCAAAGCAAAAATCAAAATTCTATGATCAGATAATGGAGGAGAATATACCTCTCACATTTTTAATTCATTTTATATTGAACATGGCATACATAGACAATTTATAGCTCCCTACACCCCACAACAAAATGGTGTAGCAGAACGAAAAAATCTTACCCTTATGAATGCCGTTCGTTCAATGTTACATGATTCCCATTTATCAAAAGCATATTGGGGAGAAGCTTTATTAACAGCCAACTACCTCCAAAATCGACTTCCTACTTCGGCAATAGCTCAACATTTTACCCCTTTTGAACTATGGTATGGTTACAAACCTAACATAGCTCATTTGCGAGTTTTTGGTTGCAAGGCTTTTGCCCATATAAATAAAGACCTATGCTCTAAATTAAACCCTACAATTCAAGAATGTCGATTTCTTGGATATAGTGATAGCTCCAAAGCCTATAAATTAGAACGCATCAAAGACAGTTATATTGATATATCCCGTGATGTTAAATTTATTGAACATCCCTCAACCCTTCCAATAAATACACCAACCTTTAATGATGAGCCTTTAACTGATGCAGAATTACAATTTGACTTTACCTTTTTTCAACCACTTATAACCCATTCCCATATAAATTTTCCAAATAATGATGTACCTCACATCCATCCACCATTTGTTCAACCAACCAACCTTCCCTTACTTCAACAACAAATACTACCAGCCCCTATACCTGTACAGTGGGGTACAATTCATTTACGAATTTTTGCACGCAAGCAGTTTTCTTTGTCAAGTTTACAAACTTTGAGAGGTCATATCATGCTCAAAAATGAACCAAATCTGAAATCACAAGATGCGTTGGAATAGTGGAGAAAAATACTTTATAAGCATGATGAATATGTACATTTGAAATTCCTAATCATACAACATCTTCGATGAATTTTCTAAACTATCTACCATCTACTAGATCCACCCTTTGCCAAAATTACAGCTCGCATTCGATTGGGCATGTTGGAAATGAGCCTTTGTACTTGTTCTAGAGACACTTCATCCCATACCACTTGAATTTGTTGCATCATTTGTTGCATGTCGTGTGGCCGAGGTTGATTTCGCAAAAGTTGTTTAACTATCTTTCACAGGTTTTCAATGGGGTTCAAATCAGGCGAATTCGGAGGCCAATCTAGTTTGTTGATTCCATGAGCACGCCTCCACATTTCAGGGACTTTGCTACGATGTATAGGAGCACCATCTTCCATGAGTACAAGTTCATGCGGTACATCATGCATGAAATAAAAGCCGCTCAATGCAGCTTCATACACATTTTGAACAAAATGTAATGCAGTTCGTTCATTTGGCGGTAGAAATATCAAGGGACTCTTGTCAAATCCAGAGAAAGCTCCCCAAACCATTACATATGATCGTCCAGATTTGAAACTAGGTGCAAGACAATTAGATGCATATTTTTCATGGACTCTTCTCCAAATTCGAATCTGCCTAGAGGTTTTCCCAAGCTCAAAAGAAGACTCATCTGTCCATATGACATGCTTCCAATCTTCATATGTCCAATGACGATGTTCCCTAGCAAATGACAACCTTTGAGCTTTATATCGTGGATTGAGATAAGGTTTTTTAGGAGCAACACGATTTCCAAATCCCAACCTGTGAATGTATTTGCGAATGGTATTTCGATGTACCTCAAATTTCCTTGCAAGCGTCGATCATCACGGAGAAATCGAGACAGGTCTCTCATTGTCCGACCAGATAGCTTTCGAGGTCGAGGTTTAGGTTTTTGAGTCGTCATGCATCCAGTTCTCTTCCATTTTGTCAACACTGTTGACACAGTAGATCGTGGCAATTTCAGTAATGCAGCAACATCTTTGCATTTCATGCCTCCTCGACGCATTCCAATGATCAGACTTCTTTCATGATCGCTCAATGTCCGTGTACGCATTGGAATCTAGTAATGAAGAAAAAAATCATGAAATTGGTAGTGTAGATAAGAAATTCCATGTGGAAAACTAGGAAACACTATCATATGTATGTAAGCAATCCAAACAATTTGTATGAAGGAAACAAAGTGCAAGAGTTGCAAAGATCGACAAACCTCGGATGCAGACTGTGTACTTGATGTGGTTGATCAGTGGCAAAGGAAGTTGACCAAGCGCTGGAAAAGAAGGCAACAGTGGTGACGACAAAACCCAGTGGAAGCGAAGGAACTGGCTCCCTGTGGTGAATTCGACCAAGGAACCATCGCCTTGCTGAATTAAACCATAAGCTTTGGCATCGCTAATCGTGAGAGCTACAATGCTTTGAGATATAAGCCCCCCCCCCCAAAAAAAAAAAATGGCAAGGCGATGAAAGAGGAGACCGCGCAAAGGAGTCCCTGTAAATCAGGCAAATGCGACTAAACTCAAGATTGCATAGTGTAAAGTCACAATCCCAAATGGAAGCAGATGCAAAGAGGAGTCCAGGGATGCTTGGCCGGCAGGCAAGCGAATCGAGGCTGAGGTGTAGAAGGCATTGCAAGGCAGGGAACAAGTTGCCATGTGTTGCAGTCATTTGGAAATGGCGGCCCAAAATTGTAATGCGGCAGTAGTTGCAAGTAATTAAGGAGCCCATGATGTAGTGCTAGGTATGTACAACCTACATACAAAATTTCAGATGGAAAGGGCTAGGTAGGGAGGTGCTTGGACAGTGGGAAGTTGCGGGACTGGAACCATCGCAGGAGAAGGGAGCCCAAAAATTCGTAAATGAACTGTACCCCACTGTACAACCACAAGCACCTATCTCTCCTACTCCACCTAGTACTCCATCTTTATAAGAAACTCCACAAATACCCTCTTCTGATAAAGACATTTCTCCTCCTAACAACAACATATCGCAACCACCTAGGCGTAGCCAACGAACTCCTAAGCCTAATCCTAGGTATATGTCACCTACACTAGATTCTGCATTAAGACAAAGAAAGAAACAACACACTATGGTTGCACAAGCTTCAATTATATTAGAACCCAAGACCTACTTTGAAGCTCTCAATTCCAAAGATGCTCCTCATTGGCAAAAGGCTATGGAGGTAGAATTGTCTTCAATGCATAAAAATAATACTTGGACAATAGTGACCCTCCCATTAGGCAGCACTCCTATAGGTTGCAAATGGGTATATAAAATTAAATTAAATCTTAATGGTACTGTACAATGTTATAAAGCTCGATTAGTAGCTAAAGGCTATCACCAATCATATGGCATTGATTATAATGAAACATATTCCCCTGTTGTTAAATTACAATCCCTAAGAGTTTTATTTGCCCTTGCGACCCAGTATGATTTGGAATTACATCAACTAGATGTCAAAACATCGTTTTTAAATGGGTACTTAGATGAAGAACTATATATGGAAATACCCCAAGGTTTATCAGCCCAACCACACCAAGTTTGTAAGCTTAATCGTTCCATTTATGGTCTCAAACAATCAAATCATATGTGGTACATACGTATTGATAATTATCTTATTAAAATTGGTTTTGTAAGATCTATGGATGATCCTAATGTTTATATTTATTCCACCAAAAATGAATTTCTTATTTTAGCTATTTATGTGGATGATACTATTCTAGCAACAAATAGTATCCAATTACTTCATCATAAAAAAAACAAGTTTTAATAATGAATTTGAAATGTCTGATCTTGGCAAAATCCATCATTGCTTAGGATTGGAAATTATTAGAAATAGAGCAGAAGGTTATATAAGAATAACTCAAGAACGTTATTTACAACAAAAGCTCCAAGAATTTCAATTTCATATATGTAGTCCAATCAGCACCCCTATGGACACTTCACTTAAACTTAGTATTAAAGACTCTCCTACCACTGATGATGACAAACAATCTATGGCTACTATACCATACAAAGAAGCTACCGGATTATTTACATGGGCCATGATTAATACTTGCCTTGATTTGGCATATTCAGTGGGCATAGTTTCCCAATATATGGCTAATCCAGGAAAATTACATTGGCAAGCTATGAAAAGACTCTTTAGATATATTCAAGGAACATCACACTACTATATCCAATATACAAAAACCACTCATCCAAAAACCCTTCTAGGTTATAGTGATGCTGATTGGGGGGGCCATCTTGACACTAGAAGATCTACCTTAGGCTTCACATTTATTCTTAGTGATGGTGCAATAAGCTGGTCGAGTTCTAAACAAAAATCAATGGCATTATCTAGTACAGAAGCAGAATATATGGCACTTACAAAATGTACAACAAAAGCTATTTGGCTTTGTCGACTCTTAAATGATTTACAATTTCCAATCGCTTCTCCAACAACAATATTTTGTGACAACCAAAGTGCTATAGCTATATTAGACACGAATAAATTTCATAACCATACAAAACATATTGATATTCAATACCATTTTGTACGAGAACAATTATCATCAAAACACATTAAAGTACAACACTGCTCAACACAAGAGATGGTGGCCGATATCATGACCAAACCATTAGGACGAGATAAACACTTATATTTGTTACAACAACTAGGCGTATTTGGAGGAGATAATATCTCATCCTAAGTGGGAGCAAATTTATATCATTAGAATCTAAGTCCTAAGTGGGAGTGTTAATTAGAACTATTACTTAGATATAGTCCTTAGATTATAATATAGAGTGAAGGGACACAACCCTTCACCTTAGTGTAAATGAACTATGTTCACTCATCATTGTATTCTCTCTACATTATTAATATATTATTCTTTGATCTCTCATCTTATCAATTGTTGGATCTATGAAGTTTGTGCTGAGAAGATGAGATATAATGTTAGGAGCAATAATTTTAAAAGCAGGCTTAGTTGAAGCCGTGAAGAATTATTAGAACCTAGTTGGAATGTCGAGAGTGTTGGAGATTAGATTCCAATTAGGAAGGCGATTAAAGTGTAAAGGATAAATTGCAAAATTAGTTGTGAGAATATGTTGAAAGATCAATTTACAATATTATCGTTAATTTGTAAACGGTGATCTAATCACCAAATTCGGAAATTAAATTGAAAATATACTTTCTTGCCAAATTGGTGTACTGCAGTTGAAATGTTTGTATTATGATTATTTCCAAATGGGATGTCTGGTGTTGTGATGCATCCCGAGTGAGTTCAAATTAGTACCCGATTTGGAGTTTGTTTGTTGTTGTAATAAGATGCTGAGTTTACCAAGTCGGGTGTTAGAGTTATGTAAGGCAAAAATATATTAAGGAGAATAAAAGATTCAAGTTGGTGAAGCAAGAGGTTGTGTTTTCCAATAGGAAGACAAAGATCAGTTAGTGAAGATCTAATTTAAGTTGGGAATTAAAGTACCTTATTGTACATGTATTAAGACTGGTAAAAAGCCTGTGTGAAGATCTGAAACCGATTTGTAAGTAGCTGTGTCAAGTTGCTATGCCAAGTTAGAAGATTGGAAGCTAATTTGGAAGAAAGGAATTAAAGAATTTAAGGAATAAAAGATCCATTTGGAGATAGAAGATATAAAGAAAAATATAAAAAGAGAAAGGATATAAATTAAAAGATTAAGAGAATAATAAATAATTCAGGAGATATTCTTAACCCTTGTGGCCTTTAAGAGTGGAGAGAAAAATTTGGCAATTAAATTACTATGAGGATAACAAATTGCATGTGGTTAAGGAATTTCATTTATAAATCTTTGGTTGCAATGACCTACTAGGTGTAAATTTAGAGTCAAATCCTATTTAACCGGCCTCCTCGGAACAAACTTATACTAGTTGGATAATTCCAAAGTTGGTTCCAACATTCTTCTACAAGTAGACACCTTTCTTGAAAAATTGTTTAAGACATAGATAATAGAACTTATGGCAAGAATAGCGACATAGTCTACTTTTTAACTTAACTTATAGACTCAGAGAAATTATTATTTATCATGTTTTCGAGAAATAGACACTGAGAGAGAAAAGATTTATATTATTTTCACTTGAAAATCATTTTTCTCACTAGTCACCTTACTTTAACTCTTATTTTCTCTCAATGAATTTTAGTTCATTCATTTTCTCAATTCTTGGGATTAATTCATCTATTCTCATTCTTTTTGAGGATTTTAAGTATACTCCAGTTTTATCTTGTTCCCTCTTTATCTTTTCCTCACAAGATGACTAGACCAATTGACACTTGAATGATTCTTCTTCTTTTAGTGTTTAGTAATGAACAATTAGAGAAATCACTCTTTATGTTATCATGTTCTCTCAACTCACGAGATTATAATTTTTAGACCAGAGTTTGTGACAATTTTGTCCTTTTCTTTCTCTTGGCATTAGTATTTAATTTTGAATTTTGAATTAACTAATTTTCATGAACACTCTTTGATTACTATCATGTTCTTATTTAAATTCTCACATGAGATTCAAAGTAATTGTTAAAACAGAAAGAGAGAGAAGTGATAGATTTTTATGAGGAAATTTCTCTTAAAGTTTATCATGTTCTCTCTTATAGTGCTAAATTCTCACAAAACATTATATCTTTTTCTTTTTACACTTACATCACTTGGCATTTTTGGATAAATTATAATGTTATTGAAATTAGTTTTGCACTAATGCGTTTTGATTTTAGATTCTTCCAAGATTTACGGATACTATGAAGTCTATATGGAATGAAGACTATACCTGAATGCTCTAGATGACTAGAACAATGAATGTTTTTTTTGCACTTGAATATGCTCACTTGGAATCAATACTGTCTTATGCAAAGACTAAATAAATGATCCTAAGAATGAATGCAAAATACATTATCAACAAGCCAGTCATGAAACTTCAATTTCTGTATGTAGGCAATGACCAAGACACCAGACAATTTTTTTGTTTAACATTTAACCCATGGATGCAATTATGCAATTTTTTTTTAAAATTTAAATTTAAAATAATAATTATTTATAATTAATTAATTAATATTTTAAAATGTTTTTATGTATATATATATATATTTTTTTTAATTTAATTTAATTTAAATTTTAAGTAATAATCCTGCCTCCTACTTTATCATAATTTGCCTTCAAGTTATATAGGGTTTAAGACGGTAGCCATTGTAATGAGTGGTATGAGTTGTTCTTGCAAAGTCATGTAATTCTGCAAACCTATTAGAGTAAGAATTTAGAACTTTATAGGGACCAAACCATCTTATTTTAAATTTCCCTGGAAATTTCTGAAATTGACTATCGTACAATAATACTAAGTCATTGGGCTGCAATGTCTTAGGTTTTAGTTTACTATCGTAGTAGCTTTTTCTACGATTTTTCATTGCTAATGTTTTTAAATAGGCTTGCCTCCTAGTTTCATCCAATTTTTCTAACATTGTATATCGTTCTCTTAAAGATTTTTCCTCGCCTAGTTTATATTCAATTGCAATTTTTAAGGATTTAACTTCCAATTCAATAGGTAGAATTGTCTCTTAACCATAAACTAATTGAAAAGGGGTACTTTTAGTGGTAACTTTATAGGCTGTCCTATAAGCCCACAAAGCATCCAAAACTCTAGCATCCCAATTAATGTTGGATCTTTGAACAGTTTTGGTAATGATTTTACATAGAATTCTATTGGTCTTTTCAGTTTGACCATTGGCTCTAGGATGATAAGGACTAGTCTTCCTATGTTTAATGAAATATTTTTTTGTTAGGTTAGCAATGGTATCATTTATAAAGTGAGTTCTTCTATCATTGACTAATTCTTTGGGACACCCAAATCTTGTAATAATATTCTTATAGATAAACTTAGCTACAGTGTTAGCATTGTCATTGCGTGTGGCTAAGGCTTCAGCCCATTTAGTCACATACTCTGTGGCAACTAATATATATCTTTTTCTTCCATCTCTACTTGTAGGTTGATTGGACCTACAAAATCTATATCCCATTTTTCAAAAGGAATCTGAGCTAAAATAGGTGTTAGAGGCATAGAGGTTGTCAGAGTAGGTTTTCCTACTCTTTGACATAGATCACATTTCTTTGCAAATGCCACAGCATCAGTAAATATAGTGGGCCACCAATAGTCTGATTGCAAAGTTTTTTGGCCAGTGACTAACCTTGCAAAGTGGCCTCCACAGACATCACTATGACATCCTTGTAAGATTGCAAGTATTTCACTAGAATTGATACATCGTCTCAAAATCTCATCCTTACTTTTTTGTAAAGAGTCCAACAATTAATGTGTAAGGGCTAGTTTTGTATACTAACATTTTTTTGTTTCTTTGTATATTCCAAAGGAAATTGTCCTGTGGAAAGGTAATGAATAATGTCAACATATTCAATAGGAATAAAATCTACTTGGAATAGATTCATATTAGAAAAATCATCATTAATGGATTCTTTTCCTACTTCTTGGTTTATTCAAAAAAGGTAGTCAGCATTAGTATGATTATTTCCCAGTCAAACTTGGATTGTAAAATTAAATTCTTGAAGTAACAAGATCCATCTTGCTATTCTTCCACTTAGTTGGGGTTTGTTTATCATATACTTTAAGGCATCATGATCTACATGAAAGACAAATTTGTAACCCAACAAGTAATGTCTAAACTTTTGGACTAAGAATATCATTCCTAAAGCTTCTCTTTTGGTTAGAATGTAATTCTTCTTTGTTGCAGCTAATTGCTGACTTGCAAAGTAAATTGGCCTATCATGGCCTTTTTCATCCTTTTGGCTTAACACACTCTCTATTGCGACATTTGAAGCATCTACATATACTTCAAAGTCTTTATCCCAATTAGATGGGATTAATACAAAGGTTGTTGTTAATTTATGTTTTAGTGTTTCAAAGGCTTTAGTGCAAGCTTCTGTCCAAAAGGTGCAGAATCAGACTTTTTAGTCAACTCCGTTAGAGGAATGGCAATATTGGCATATTTGTAAATATACTGTCTATATTAGCCAATATGGCCCCAAAATGCTCTAACTTCCATGATACTATTGGGTTGAGGTAGTTGCACTATCACTACAACTTTGTATGCATCAGTGGCAATACGTTGGCTAGATACAATATATCCAACCAATTTGCCAAAGGGAATTGCGAATTGAAACTTAGCAGCATTTATAGAGATTCCACATCTCTCACACTAGATGAAACACTTTTCTAGACATTCTGCATGTTTCTCTTTTGAACTATAAACACAAAAATTGTCTAAAAAATTTCTATAAACTTTCTCAAATACATTTGAAAAGCAATTGTCATAAGTCTTTGAAAAGTAGCAAGGACATTGTATAAACCAAATGGCATTTTGGTATGTGCATAAATTCCCCAATTGGTTGTAAAAGCGGTCAATAACCTATAAATTTTACCAATTTGTATTTGGTTATACCCAGAGAATTTGCCCATAAACGAATAACACTCATAACCCGCTACATTATCTAAAAGTGTGTCGGTGAAAGGTAAAGTAAAATAATCCTTTTTGGTCACACTATTTAGTTTTCAATAGTCTTGACATATTCTTATCTTTCCGTTCTTTTTAGGAACTATAACAATTGGAGATACCCACTCACTATGTAGTACTTCAAAGATGAATCCACAAGCCAAAAGCTTATGTATTTCCTCTTTGACCATTAAAGAATACTTAGGATTCATTCTATATTGTCTTTGCCTTACAAGTTTGGCATCAAGTTCCACACTCTATGTTTATATTTCAAAAACATTTGTTCAAAATTGACACAAATTTTTTTTGAAAATCTTTTATTTTTATGTCTTTTAAAGAATTCGTACCAATATTTAAACTCCACTTTGGTCATTTTAGAATAAACTTTAATAAGTTTTGGATTTTCCTAAGTTCCTAAGTTCATATCTTGTAAAGGAGTTCTTAAAGATTCTTTAAAGGTTTCCCTTTGTAGAGGTATGGTATTACTATTAGCAAACATGTCTTCCATTTCTTGAGTATCAGATTGTAATGCTAGTTCTAATTTTGAAGTTTCATCAATACTTACACTTAAGACTTCAGAATTTTCCCATACGAGTATGGCATCATCTAAATCTTCAATGTTTGCTAAAGGTGTGAAATATTCACCTAATCCAATACTTTTATAGGATAATTCTTTAGTAATCTTTTGAATTTGTTCGTCTTCACTAGTTTCACTTTTACTATCTGATTGATTTTCAGATGTAATACTAGTTCCATCCTCTTGGGTTTCGCCATGGTAGATTGTAGGATAAAGGGGTAAAACAATTTTATTCTTTCCTTTTTCAATGGTTAAGGTTCCTTTTCTCCAATCATCCTTGACTTTGGCTAAATATAGCCATGGTCTTCCCAACAAAATAGGATACAAAGAGATAGACTCTATAAGTTTGAATACTATATAGTCAATCTTGTAGTCTATTCTACTAATGGTGGTTATAATCTGGGTCAACATTCCTAAATTTTTTACTCTACTTTGGTCAGCCATTCTTAGAACAATAAGAGTTGAGGTCATAGTTATTAATCCCAATTCTTCAATAGTCTCAAAGTTCATGAGATTAACATTGGACCCACTACCAATTTGTACTCTATGGATTAGGGATCCATCAATTGTCACATCAATAGTAGGAGCTCCAGGGTCTCTAGAAATTTCATGTATTTCTACAATTTTGGGTCTCTTCCTTATCAAAGAAGTGGTTAACACATTTTGCATTTGGGTGAAATGGCTAGGAGTTGTTTCATGCTAATTAGAGGTTGAATATGATTAAGGTTTGCCAAAACATTATAAGGTTCCATTCCCTCTGTTAATTTCATGGCTTGTGGAACTTTACATTTTGGTAAACTTTGTGAATTAACTTATAGATTTACCTTTTTTGCAGGTATTTGATAAAAACTAGGTAAAGGAATAGGAGTAGTTCTAGGGTTGGTTTCTTTGGGTAATTTCACCATTGGATTAAATCCTTATCTAAGTAATCTCTCATGTCTTTCTTTCCAAGTCATCTCTTTATCATGATGAATTGGATTCGTGGATTCTTTGTTTAATTGCACTTTTTATGGTTCTACTATCGATTCTACTCCTATGGGAGTCTTAGTTAGTAATGATGTTATGGTTTCATTATCATTACTACTAGGAGTTTGACTTTGTGATCAATTTTGATAAACTTTTGTTGCCCTAGTGGCCACAAAAATATTTTCCGAATGAGTCTTTTCTTCCGGAATAGTATGTGAGATATGGTTAGAGGGTCTAGAATCATCTAGTTCTTGGAATTGAACTTGTTTATTCCTAGGATAATCCCTCTCAGATGGTGGAAATTTTCTAGGTGGGGTAGTACAATCTTCAGGTAGATGACCTTCTTGGGGCCACACCATGGCGTATATCCCACTTGTTTTCTAGAGTTGGGACACTCATTGGCATAGCGGCCTAATTCACCACATCTATAACACACTAAATGATTCCCTCTCTCTGTGTATTTGGGTTCACTACTAGAAAATTCAGATTTTTTGTTGATTTGGACGTGTTGATTATCAACATTTTTCTATTGATTTGGATAGAAATCTGTTGATCTGGACAGAATTCAAGAAATTGAATATGAATCGGATGAAGCATTAGCAAAAGCTAATACTAAATCTTTTGCATAAAATAGGGAGGTAGTAAGGACTAGAAGAAGTACTTCTAAGAAACCTAGGGTGTTGATAAAAAGGTAAGGTTTGCCTTGGCAATGGATTCATCCAACTACAGACACTAAACCATATATTAGAAAATGTAGTAACAAATTAAAATACAAAGTACAGAATTTGCAATTGGAGTTGTTGAAAAACAAACATAAGTAGAACTTACTCACATAAGTTAAGTAGTGCAACATCTTCAATTGAAGAGTCATCATCAATCTCCATACACTAATAGAAAAATTAGCGTCCAAATTGACAAAAATGTGTTGATTTGGACATGTTGATTTTTGTTGCTTAGGAGTGCAAGGCTCTAACCATCGCACCCCATGTAAATAAACATGATTTAAATAGGAACAAACAATTATTTATTTCCTTTTTTCAATCTTTTGTCATTTATTTTTTCAACTCAACCAATTTTGGAGGCTGTTTTTGCATAGTATAATACCTTTTTTCAATAAACTTTGAACTCATAAAAGTTGGAAATTATAGTTAACTTTCATCTACAACAATCCATTTGTGATTTTGAGTCTCCAATTGAAAGTTATGGACAAAATTCAAAGAGAGTGTTTACAAATGTAAAAAAAAAATTCATTCCAACCCCTCTCTGAATTTTGTCCATAACTTTCAATCAGAGACTTGAAATCACAAACAGATTGTTTGAGATGAAAGTCAACTTGATTTTCTAACTTTCCTATGTTCAAAGTTTATTGAAAAAAGGTACTAAGGTGGGTACACCTAAAAGCGCCACAAATTGGTCTGTGCCTCTTGTGAAGGCTAAATGGTGACTAGTCCATGTAGAAATTCAAAGCGATGTGTTCATGAGGAAGAGATGCACAATCAATTTAGTCATTGTGGCAACTATGAGAGTACAGTAGGCTTGCAAAGTTTTGCAAGTAGGGTGACTTAAAGAGCTCATAGACTACATTAGAAAAGAGCATGGCCATGCCCAATATGGCCATCACAGGATGTCAGAAGGAACACAAATGCTCAGCCATTGTACCATTAAAAAAGAAAAAAAAGAAAGAAGTTTGGGGAATAAAGAAGTAGCAGAAGAAACTATCAAAGTGTAACACCATCCTCTCATCAGTGACATTTAACTCATCATCCTCTAAAATGCTTTAGCTGTCACTTAAAGACTCTTAATGATATCTGTAATCTAACATGAACTCTCTCATAAAAACCCTGACAACTTCTAGAACTGCCTATGTAAATGAATGACCATTCTTTGTATATGCCAAAGCCATTTTAGTGCCTTTTCTAGCTGGCGCTTTTACACACAGGGCAATTTTGGGTGTACCCACCTTATACTATGCAAAAATAGCCTCCAAAGTTTGCTAAGTTGAAAAATCACTAAATTGTGAATTACTAAGTTAATAAAAAAATATTCCCATTGCACATAGAATGTCAAACTTGGTGGTTTGAGCATTTCCTACATGAAATTTTATTGATACAAACTTCAATTTAATTTAAGATATTATTAATATTTGACAAACATTTTACTAGGAGGTGATTTGGTCACTATTCATATTCAAGTTTTTTGTAATTTAGAATATAGAGTTTGAATAGTTCTAAATTAGAATTTGAAAATTCTTAATGTAGAATTTAAATATTTAAGAACTTAGAATTTGAATTTAAAAAATTCAAAATTAGAATTTAGACCCCTAAAGAACAAAGTAGCTTTTTTTGACAATATAGTTAGTGTTTTTGGTCATGTATTTAGAAATTGAATTTCTGTTTTTTGCCTTTAAGATTTTTACGCAACATGTAGTGAAGGGATAGCTTGAAGGACTTACAATTTTTTAACTTTTGATTACATCATGAAAAAGTTATTATATGATGTATGGGTTTTCTAGCTATGTGTGCATGTAAGCTAGGTAGATTTGAATGTACTTTTTAAATAAATAGGAATTTGAAATTGATTTTCTAAAATATTAATCTTGTGAAAAGTTTCAAATTGTTCTATATAAATTAGGGAAGTGAAACTTATGAAGAATTTCAATTTGTAGTTTAAAATGGAATCTCTGCACTAAAGTGAACTTTAAAATTCTTTATTGAATGCAATTTTAAATATTTTCCAAAAAAATCTAAAAAAATAGGGTGCAAATTGTTTATTTCAACATATACATTAGTACATTACAACCATTGGGTTTGAAATCTTTAGTTTCATAACTAGAACTCTTTTCATTGAATATTGGAAATCATTCCCAATTTCTATCAACTTATTATTTTCTCCAAGCATGAATATGAAATATTTCTTGTTTCAATTTTTAATACAAATTTTCTAACATATTTTTTCAACATATGATAGGAAGTTACAAAATGTAGAATTGATATATAAATTAATTTTTGGATTAAATGTAAGAAAAATGAAATCTAATCATTTGGGATGAATGAAACATTATTGTTTTTGAAATCCAAGCATCATAATCTTGCATTTTTTTATTTTACAATTTCAAGAGGGAATAATAGGTCAAATTAAGTACAAGCTAGATTATCTAGTTAAATTTGTTGGAAAAAGAAACAAAAATAAAAATTTCAGCCTTGCTTTGAAAACTAATATTTAAAAGCAATTATGGACCTTAACATATAAAAGAATACGGAGTTTAATACTTCAAATTTGAATAATTTTATTGAGTAGTTCAATTTGAATTTTGATCTACTCAAATTTGATTATTATAAGATTGAAAACTTTGAAATAATCAAATTATCTTAATCAAAGTTGAATTAGATTCTAAATTTAATTAGAATTCCAATTGAATTCAAAATCTATGTGAAAATAAAATACAATCTAAACTTTAAATTCATAATTTCCAAAAATTTCTTAATGATTCCAAAACCATTCTACAAACAATCCAAAAATAACCCCAAAACAGTCCAAAAACATTCAACAAAAATTTATTGATTTGGTTGTTGCACTATTCAAATGAACAAAAATTTGTTAAACCATTTTGTTAATTTGTGCTCAAATCAACAAAAATTTGTTAACCATTTTGTTAATTTGTGCTCAAATCAACAAAAAAAACTGTAAAAATGGTCATTGCAATACCAAATCAACAAGTTTTTTTTGATTTTTTTTTGATTTGGACATAATTATCTACTAGTGATACCACAGCATGTGGTAGTAGAATCAAGAGTCTTGGCAACAATAATAGATGTTTGTAGAGGCTTTAGTATCTCATCAAAGAGTTGGGTGTCACTTTCTAATGCAAGGATATGGCAATTAGAAGAATGAATTGCTTTAATAGAAGAACATGAATGAAAACACAATTATACTAGAATTATGAAACATTAATATTGAAGTTATGATTAAAAAATCAAACAAAAAATAGAGAAAGAAATAAGTCAATATTGTAGACTACAATGCCTATAGAGGTAGTTATGGCTGCTACAATGCCATCTACAAGGCTCAAGCAATGAACAAAAAGATTCATTAGAACCTCAAGCTTCTCTTCTGCACCCCTCCATAACTTACCATCTTCCATTCTACATATTTGAATTATTGTAGTAATAGAGTTGAAGAAGATATCGTCTATTGCTAAATTAACCTCCGGAATTTAGGGATCGGTAGTAATCACAAGATCTTGAAGTTACCTTGCAATGGAGAAAGCAAAAGATAGAACAAACAATAAAGCCTTGAATTTTAGAGTCTCAAAATGCAATAAAAATGCAATAAAAATTGAATCTATACTATAAATGAAAGCTTGAAATTGCTATTTACATTTTTCGTTGGATGCATAGGATTTGCCAAGTGTAAGCAGTTAATGATAATCTATTTATCCTTGATCATCTAAAACTTGCAATTCTTGAAGAATCCTACCACTTCTTTCTTCACCGTCAAACTGTTAGGATAAAATAGAAAGAATGCTCTATCATTATGAAGATAGGTAAGATAGAATGCCATCATTATGTCGAGAAAACTTGAAATGTTGGCATTCTAATGTGGAATTTGAGATGGTAGATTTAAAACCCTTGGAACTTAAAGACCATTTGAGTAATTGGCAATGATAAGGTTCACAACAAGTTTCTTTTACACTTTGCCATCAAAAAAAATTTATGCCTTCACCAATCTACAAAGATAAATTTATAGAATGTTAATTCATGATTGAAGATGTCAAAGTCACAAAACATTATGAATTAGAATAGATGGATGTTGTAAAACATGTAAGATTTCATAACAATGAAAGTATGAAACATGAAATTAAAAATATTAAAAAATTAAAAAAATGAACTCACCTTTGATAGAAAAGTCACAATGTCATGACATGGAGTGCCAAATTACCATTCTTTTTTTTTTTTCTCGATAATTCTAACAAAAGAATCATTCAAGATCAAATTCAAAGATGTATGATTTGTAAACAAAAGAGCCAAAGTACTCATCATAACTTTAAGCTTGAGAGGTAGCTCAAAGATAGGAGAGGAGGTTGGTACCAAAACCACAAAAGTAGAAGCTGTCTTTTGCCGCTTTGAAGAAGGTTCAGTAACTAGGTTCTTGAGACTATCTTAAATCGGTACATCTTCATTAAAATCATTAAGCTAGACCACTTCTTTCTTTGACTTAGGCTTTACCTTTGTCTTTTTGGCTACATCTTTATTTACCGTTGTAACTACAATTGCATTTTCTAGGTTAGGTTCAATGGACTCTCAAAGAGAAATGTCAAAAGTAGGAGGTCTTCTGAGAGAATAATTCAAATACCCACCTACACTTTTCCCAATGCAAGGAAAAAGTAGACGATTTGAAAATGGCTTTAATAGAGAAAAGGATATACTTGAAATACTTGTACAATATCTTTTGCCTGGTTGGTTTGAAATTGAATTGTTTCTCAATCTTATGGTTCTTATGGATTTCTTTATTGACAACAAATTCATGAAAGAATGCAATATCCTACAACTATATGCACATTGTCCTTACATAATCAAAGATAGTGGGCAAAAGATCCATACCATCTAGAAGATAATTAGTAGATACGTCTAGATCAACCACTGTAACATAAAAAACTTTTTAGTCTCAACAACCAACTGCTACATACAAAATTTAAATTAAAAAAATGATATGGTTGAATGAAAAGGTTCAAAGTAAAAATATTAAAATACTAAAAAAAAGACAAGTATTCACTTGAGTTCATAATGTAGCTTTATAAAGCCACTGAAAGAAGTTAATATTATTGAATTTTGACTTAGGAAATTTGAGAGCCTCATAAAAAGTGGGAGACTTGTTCCACCTCTTTAGCTAGTTGATTTTCATAAAAGTGTCCATTGTTGAAGTTGCCAATGTCTAAAGTTTCTCTTAAGTCATCTATGGACTTTCATCATGAGTTTCATAGTAAAACTTCATTTGCTTTAAGAAAGTCATTTTGTGCTTAGGATTTGAAATAGAGAGTTGTTTCTTCAATTTAGAGTGAGAAGCTATCTTGACCTTGTCAACAACTTTGGAAACCCATTCATCAACTGCACTTAGAGTCCTATTTGTTGGATTAGATTTTTCATAAAAAATTTTTAGAGAAACAACAATGTCTCTCCAGTCTTGCTGCATAAAGTAAATGATGTATAAGAATAAGCAAAATGGCACATGATGACAAACATTATGCATAGTAGAGCAATATAATATTAATTCAAATGAACAATATGAACAAAAGAAAGGTATAAAAATTGAAACAATATGAAATGGACAATCAAACTCTAGAAATTTACTTGGTATAAGATTTCAATTAGAGTCTCAATATTTAGAGTAAACTATTTTTTATTTATTTTGACTTTTGCTTTGCTTTAGCTGCACCAAGCTTTTCTTTGAAGACAAGTTTTTGAAATATGAAAGTAGTTGCCTAGCAATACTCTAAATGTGATAAATTTTATAAATAAAATTTATGGAAACATGAGATTTCTAGTTTCTCCTCGCAAAATAAGATTTATTATATAAAAATATATGAAGTGAACATCAACAACAACAAAATTGAGATTGCAATGTTCTAAACCAAATAAGCTTTAGAAACTAAGAATTGAGATGAAATTAAAATTGATAAAGAAAGAGAAGAGAAGAGATTACCAATTGACTTCACATAATGTTACCAATATAGTTGCAATGTTTCCCTTGACCTCCAAAAGAACACTTTTTAATAGCATAATGCCTCATAAAGTGGTTTGCATCATTGTGGTTGATAATAAACAACCATGCTTGCAAACGTGGTTGCTATCCACACCGTAAACATCTTACTAGAATTTTTTTTGAAGTTTTCTTCATTTTTCAGTTATTTCTTAAATGGAGCATTTGCCTGCATCCAGTTGGTACTCTATGGTTTAATAATATCATCCATAACATCTACTGTCTTCTCCTCATTGTTCTCCAAGACCACATAGAAAAAAATCAATTTCTTTCTATATAACTACAAATAACAAAGTATATAGCTACATTCATGACATCATTATTTAAAAGAAGCCTCACAACTAGCCAAAAATCATACAATATAAAGGAATATTGATTTTTGATTTTGCCCTTGAAACTTCAACCGCTTAAGACGAGAAGTGTTCACAATCTCCTCTTTCAAAGAGTCATGCAATTGTTACTCTAATTGATCTTCAAAAAGAGGCTGAAGTACGACATCTAACCTTCGTGCTTTTGAATCTTCTTGTGTCAACATTTCTACAATGACATCCAAATGAAGATTAATATGGAACTCAATGTAGTAACCATTAATTGTTGTGGTCTAGGAAGGCAAAAAAAAAATAGCATTCAACCAAATTCTAGCATATGTTGCAAGCAAATTTAAATCCCCCAAAGCATAGCCATTAACAGTTGGGGTCTAAAAATGCTGAAAACTTTAGCATTTGATCTAATTCCTAGCATTTAGTAAAAAGAAGTCTAAGTCCCCAAAAGTGAGGCCGTTAACAACTGGGATTTAAAAAGTCAAGAAAATTTCATCATTTGATCTAACTCCTAACATATAATGGAAGGAAATCTATGTCCCAAAAAGTGTGTCCATTAATGGTTGGCATGTAGGAAGGTTAAAAATCTCAACATTTATTGAATCCCTAGTACATAGTAGAAACAAATATCAATCCTCCAAAGCATAGCCATTAAGAGCTAGGGTCTAAGAAGGTAAAAAATTTCAGCATTTGACCAAATCCCTAGTATATAGAAGAAGCAAATTTGGATCCCCAAAAGTGTAGTTATTAACAGTTGGGGTGTAGAAAGGCAAAATAAACTACATTGTTTGACTAAATCCTAGCATATATTGCCTTAAAACGAACCCTCAAAAGTATGGATGTTAATAGTTGGGGTCTAAAAAAAGAATAAAAAACCTAAACCATTGTGAGTCCCTATTTCATCACTTAAGACTCATGATTTTTTTTTCAATTTTATAATTTTAAATGTAGTTTTATATACAAAATGTCCTCCAAAAATGTAAAATCAAAATAGGTATGTCATATGCCAATATAGCATTTGGTCTTAAATAGAGTATTTTCCTTTAAATAAATCCAAATTTTACATGTAAATATGGTAGAAACCTGGAATTTATACAAATTATAGCTATTTTGTAGGAATTGCCCAAACTGCCTATACTTACTTTGCATGCGACAATTCATGGCTAAATTAGTTTGAGGAAACCTATGTGAGAATCTTAAGTTGATTCCCAAAGAGAGGTTTTAGTTTCTCATTACATTTTGCAAAGCAATAGATATTCCAATTGTTAACCTCTAAATGAAGAAAACTCAAGATGGTCCACAGGAGGGCATCTACAACCGAAGAATGGTGCTTTGAGGTGAAAATCACATTGGAAGTTCACTCATGTTTTAGTTAGTGAATTTTTTGCCACAATTGATTCCATAAGTGTGGTAGTTTCTTAACAATTCATTGCCACTCTATAAATGTAGCATTACCTTTGAATTTAAATTGACCAATATAAAAAATATTATCAAAGATAAAACTTGGTTTTGAAATCCTAAATGGAACTCCACAATGTTGTGGTGCTCTCATATCTGATTTATCAAATCAATAAATACTAGATTAAATGATATGATTGTGATTATAAATACTATAATCTAACTACTATATAGTAATGTAGGCTATTGTAGACCATGAGGCTCAATTTACACATGTTTTTTGGGGGTCTTAGATCTATACATAGTTCTCAAATTCTATTGATGTCAAATTACTTTTAAAAAGTGATTGCAAAAAAATGATTGAATGGACTGATAATTGAAAATCAAAGTGTTGATGGTTTTGAACTTATTGTAGGTGATGCAAGTTATGTTGGAGATAGAAACTTATTGGTGCCTTGGCTTTAAATTCAAATTCTTGTATTATACAATGAATACAATTTTGAGCATTCCTCTAAAAATATGGCAGTAAAATAGACTTTGGGGATCTTTAAAGAAATGTGGAGGATTCTCAAAAATTCTATTACAAGTATTCCTAGCTAGCTTGATAGTAGCATGTTGTTTATTCCATAATATCATCATTGAAATGAATGATATTATTAACAAGTCAATTGTTTTATTGGGACATCATAATTTAGGATATATGTAACAAATAGTGTGAAGTCCACCACAAAATGATGGTGAACATTTACAAATGACAATTGCAAGGCACTTGAATGTACTTCATAGGAGCAATGCACTTTAATGAATAAAATGTTGTGATTTATTTTCCTTTGTGAACCATTACATGATTTTTAGGATTGTTGAAGGATGTGAAGGATTTTGTGGCCCGTTTTATATTGTGCACAATTATTTGCTTTTGGGATCTTTTTAAAGATGTAGATGATTTTCAAGAATCCTATTACTATGGTATAAGAATACTATTATAGTACAATGTCCTTATGTGTTGTATTGCAATGAATAAGTATAAAATGATTCCAAATTTGAAAATAAGTAGATTCAATTAGTTTGACAATAATTTAGGAAAATTCTTGCAAATTCAATATAAATTGTAACATCAGATTTAAACTTGTAAATCATAACATTGCATATAAATTGAAACATTGGATTTTTTTCATCCAACTTTTTTTTGGGATAGTTTCATGAATGTGTATGGTGCTTTTGGATGTTGAAAAACCCTCATTGAAGAAGTGCAAATTTTCTAAAGAAGAAGATGCATGAGCCATGGATCACAAAAATGCCTTTTTAGTGAATTTGGCAATTTCTACCTCTTTGCTCTTGATTTGAATTTTAGCCATGGAGTTTAAAAAAAATTTGAATCCATCTAATGAAATGAAGCTTACAAAGTCAAATTTCTAATTCAATTTTAAAAGCTGAAAACTCCTAAAATTGAATATTTTATTATCATTTGAATTTATGGCCTAAAACCATGGTCTATTGATTTTCTAATGGAGGTCATCTAAGGTCCTCACATAAAATGGAAATTGGCTAGGTTGGTGGCTCTTCCCTTTTGTTTTTGTACAAAGTATACAATACATTTGCTCACTCACCCAACATAAAAGAGGCTCTAAGGGCATCCCTACACGTGGCTTGGTCCAGTAATCTATACCATGATCTATACTAATTGATCAAAGTAATAAGACTAACTAAGCTCTACGAATTGTCTTATTAGGGTGGGTGAATGAAAAGAGTAAGATTTCATATTTCATCAAAATTAGTGGACAATCCCATTGGTCAAGACTAGTCAATCTTAAGGAAATTAGTGCACTAAAATTCTTATTATATTCCTCCCATCCACCGGGTCAGGATTGCTATAATGTGAACCTAGGATCATGAGAATATGAACTTAGGGGTCTAGATACCTATATTATTAGATATTTATATTCTAAAACTCAAAATTTTTAGAATGGTAGGAGTGCAACAAACTCTACTAATAGCATGAAATTATTTTTTAAAACGTTATCTTTAGCCTTAATTTGGAACATTTTGTATAACATGAAGATCATTTTGGGACAAAGGTAGTATTATATACTCATATGTTGAAATTTTCAGATCTAAGTTTTCAGATGTAAGTTTTTCAGATGTAAGTTTTCAGATGTAAGTTTTTCAGATGTAAGTTTTCAGATGTAAGTTTTTCAGATGTAAGTTTTCAGATGTTTTCAGATAGATTTTACTATTTAAAAAAAATTCACCATAATCTCAAATATCTTCAAACAAATCTGAATTTTTTAGAACTTATACAAGATATGTGATTTCATCTTAGAAAAATAAAAGTAAAAAATTTCATTGAAATTTAGTTGAAAAATGAACATTCCATATCAAATGAATTTGAAGTTTGTAGACATAATCATAGACTCTAACATTCCAAGATTAATTGTGACCATGCATGACCAACTTAACTTTGGAGGTCTCCAATGCTCACCCAATGCCCTCAAATAAAATGAAAATTGGTTGGACGGATGGTTTTTTCTTTACCAATTCTATGCAAAGTACACAATGCATTTGCCCACCCACCCAACATAAGAAGGCTTGGCAAGGGCCTCTTTATGTGGGCCGGTCCAATGATCTATGCTAATTGATCAAAGTAATAAGATTAAATAGGCTCCACCAATTCTTTTCTTAGGGTGGGTGAATGAAAGAGTAAGATTTCATATTTCACCAAAATTGGTAAACAACCCTATTGGTCAAGACTAGTCAATCATAAAGGAATCAGTACATGAGAAATTCTTATTGTATTCCTCTCTACCCATCAAGTGAAGATTGCTATTATGTGAATCTAGAATCATGAGCATACGAGCTCAAGGGTCTAGATACCTATGTTATAGGTGTCTATATTATAACAACCTTCCATGATTATAGGATAATTTTGTTGTAAGTACCTATATTATAAATGTTTATCTTAGAAGCACCTTCAATGAAGGTAGGATATCTACTTATACTTAGACTCAATGCTCATATGCTTACATTTCTATACTCATACACTAGCATTGTCATTCACCGAGTTTTCATGAAAGTTCAATTGCTCTCTTGACATGTAGCACCCTATGTGGTTTGCCCATAGATGGAGTGTGTAAGAGCATTGCCATTGTGGGATGGCCAATCATCAACAAGATAGGCAACTTACATTGAAATAATTCCAATCACTATAGAATTTTGCTGCCCTAACGTGCGGATGGTCAAAGCGCTCCTCACTGTGGAATCTGACTAGTAACTCTATGATTTGCTATGAGTGTTTTTCACCGTATGACCAAAAAACCCTCTACAATTGGACCAATGGGGAGTGTATGTAACACCTAACTAGTTGGCCTTCCAAGCAATGGACTCCCTAAGTGAATTGCTACAGATTACTATTTTTAGACTTGGCCCTAAAAACACTATCAACCATACATTGATACCACCATTTAATACTAAATGTGACCACACGATGAAGCAATCAATTATAAATCCATAAACTCATTCACACCCATACTACTCAAAACCACATAATCTAAGAAAAGTAACAAGTTTATCAATGATGCAATGAAAATTGCAAGTAAAACAAATGTAAATACTAAGAACATTGTACCACCAAGTTTTGTAGTAGACTACTAGTCACTAAAATAACCACCACTGTCTTGTCTTGTGTCCAAATGAGGTGTGGCTAAGCTTGTTGGAAAGCTAAGTGAAAGATGCACAACTCCACCAAATTTTAGCTCCAACCTCTTCACCATCTTCCTAATTTTGCCCTCCAAATTTGTTGGTCCCATCTTCTATGCGGCAGTAGACCTACAAAAACGACCACCACTTCTTCTTCCATGCTCCAAATGAGATGTGGCTAGTCTTGTTGAAAAGCTAACTAAAAAACGCAGAGCTTTATCAAATTTCAACTCCTAACTCTTTATTGTCTTCCTGATCTTGCCCTCCAAAGTTGTTGCTTCCATCTTCTATGTAGCAATAGACCTCCTTCTACTAAAACGACCACCATTTTCTTTTCCGTGTTCCAAATTAGGTGTGGCTAGTCTTGTTGAAAAGCTAGCTAAAAGGTGCAAAGCTCCACCAAATTTTAACTCCAAAATCTTTACTGTCTTCCTGATTTTACCCTTTGAAGTTACTACCCCCATACTAAACTACATTCCTATTTCTAACTTCAACCCAACCTCCTTCAAGCCATGAACATGATTAAATCAAACCTACTTGGCAAATTTTCTAAGTTGCTACTCATTTCTAACTTATCTTCTTCTAAGTGCTCCCCCAAACCCTCTCCTCCTAGTACTTAAGAGAGAAGAAGCAACAACCAAAACAATAGAGAGAGGTAAGAAGGAAGGGGAGAGTTAGGGTTCACTAATCCTACTTTCTTCTATCTACCCCCTCCTTCATCTTCATTTTTTCTAATCTTCATCTTCATTTCTTCTAGTCTTCATCTTCATTTTCTTAGTCTTCATTTTTATTTCCTCTAGTCTTTGTGTTGTCTTACTTACATTCGTTCACTTCTAATGTAAATTTTGAATTGTTATATTTTATTTTCAATTTCTTCACATTCAACCATTTACTTATTCTAATTGATTTTCAATTTCCTACTTAATGCCTTTTTGGTTTGAAATTCTTAATTCTTACTTAGAATTTCCTCTACATCTTTGCCCAACTACATTTCCTAATTTCACACCATTGTTCTAATTTTCACTTTACTACCTAATGGAAGACCCTTAAATTGTAATTTATGCATGAAATCTTCTTCCTAATCCTTCTTAACTCCTAATTCTCCTTAAATTATTATATATGCATTAATTCTAAATTATGAGCCAATGCAATGGCTCACACTTGCATTAATTTTAGCTTGTAAGGGGATAAAAAAATATTCAAATTTTCCTTAGAAGTCACTATAATGATGAATAAAAATGTTTTTGAGGACAAGAATGTTTGAAAGCATAGAATACATGACAAATCTTATATCTTTGGGTACAAGTTAAAATTTCACCATCCTCACTGACATGTGGAGAAATTTGGAAATTTTGGTGCAGCCAACTCCAAAATAGGCTCTGCTAGCATCATGGTGGGGGGGGGATTTGAAGATTGACTTGCCTTTTAGTTGTTTTGGCTCCATATACTAGGCAAAGGTGGTGATGCTCTAAGAGCCAATTTCCATTGGAGGCCTAAATGTCCGATTCTAAACGGGTGGGAGGACTCCAATAGAGACTAGCACTACTAGAAAATTTAGTTTTTTTGTTGTTTTGGTCGCGTTGATCTGGTCAAAATCTGACAAAAATTTGTTGATTTCAACAAATTTTTGTCAGATTTTGACCAGATCAACGCGACCAAAACAACAAAAAAACTAAATTTTCTAGTAGTGTAGCTCTATGGCGATCCATTTCCAACCAATTAAGGAATTGAGCCTATCTTCCGTTGGTGTATGTTGAGGGCAATATTTTTCCCATGTAGTGAAATTGAATTCAAGAGAACTTGAAAAGTTTCTAAATTTTTTTTCATCAGAAATGAAATTACCTTGAATTTTTTTCAAAAATATTTTGTAAAACCTATCTGCCTCATATAGAGTATTACATTTCCAACCATAGGATGGTTGAATAACAAACTATATAGAATTTTTTAAAGTGATGAATGTGGCATCCATTGTATTTTCTTTATCCAGCCCATAGAGTAGCCAATCTATTTCCACCACCACCCGTTTCCAATTTATAGACTGTCCTATATCCGTGAGTTGTGGCGTAGTTTGAGCGAGAGTTCGAGGAATAGTTGTGGCGCATTATGATTGGCTACAAGGCTGTCAATATTGCAACTAGTCCTAGGTCGATTTTGCAATTAGCCTATGGATAGAAATAGAAAGGTCTATACAATCATTATAGGTTTTAGAGAATCTTCTATTAAAAAATTCATAGTAAATACATTTTGTATAATAAAATTTTGGAAAAATATGCAATCCTTCCAAACTCTATTTTTGTACATAGGAAAAATTCCACACACAAAAATCTGCGCTCCAAATATATGCATAATTGCTTAAGTGGTTGGAAATGGGTTGCCATCCCATACCACAAAGTTTAGGCATGTCGGGGATGCCTGGGAAATACAACAGCCTATAAAGTAGGTGGCTGGAATTCCATCCCTCTTCTTCAAACTGTCCCCTAGTTGGCTTTAAAATGGACCTTAAGAGGTTGGTAAATGGGTAATCAATATTCCTTTAATGATGAAAGAGCGGTTTATCATTTACCAATTATTTGTTCATACATTGATAGGGGACGTAATTAGAGCCAATGTGGGTTCATTTCTAAAAACATGTATGCACATTCAAAAAACACTTTTTCACTCAAACTTTGAATGTTAATATCTTTTAATCCGTATGGTCAAACTTCATGAAAATTTTACCACATGATCTCACACAAGTAAAGTATAAGATCCTACGGTTAGATTTTTTAAAACTATTTTGTTTGTTGTGTTTGGATGAATTGAGCAGAAATGGCAGTTTTGAGTTATTTTTGACCCAAAATAGGCCTTGTCACTTTAGGAATTAAGTTTAATACAGATCGCATTTAGGAACCTTGTCTATTACTTTTTACATGCTACAATGCTTGATTTCAGAGCACATATGTGTGGGTTTTGCAAGGCCTAGGGATCCTAAATAGGTACCTATGACAAAACTCTTTGGAAATTTGCAAGTAATTCATAAACGCTCTGAAAAATATGAAACCGCTTGGGTGAGGTTCCAAATCAATTTTTCTTCAAGTGGAAAATAAAGCCAAATAATTTCATGCATCTAAAGACCATCCAAAAGGCCAACCAGCATGTAAAGGGTCGCTTCATGAGCCCACTACCTTACTGTGGAAATGGGGGTTGGTTGGAAATGGGTCGCCTGAAGGAGACCCTAAAGCTCGTCAGCGAAGTTCTCCTACAGTACTGTACTCATGCATTCCATAGGGATCTGTGGACCCAATAGAACAGGCCCAAAGACCTCAAGCCCCCCAAAGAATCTCCTTCAGGATTGCAGGATTGTAGTACTCCAATTTCTCACAAACTCATTGGGTCGTGTGGAAGTGAAAGGCCAACATTGGCTGCGCAGGACCCCATCTCTCCCGGCCGCCAGATGGCCCGCCATTTCCAACCAATCCACATGGCAGGCTCCAACTGGCCAAGAAGGATATACAGCCCCAACCATGTCCAATCCCAGGCCATGCAAACGGATAAGGCTAATCGCGCGCCACTCGCTGCCTCCCGCCGCCGCGCGCTCGCGACAACTTGCGGCCCTGCTTCCATGGCCGCCCGAACGCCCCATATGCGAATTGCTCTCACTCTCTTGCACCAGACACACACGATTGTTGCATTCCAAAGCTCCATAGCTTCGAACAGTCAAGGTGGGTAACCTACAGCTGCACAGGGGTGGGGCAGTTCAAGCTTTGCAGCGATGGCGGTGACGAGCAGCATGGCGGTGTCGCAGGTCGCCGCGGTGGCTCGATCCTCGTTCGTGGGGTCGTCAAGGAGCTTGCAGGCCAGCCCCGTGGTGTTGTTCGGTGTCAAGAATGTGAGCCGCGTCGTGGCCATGGCCACCAAGAAAGTCTCCGCCAAGCCAGCGGGCGGAAAGAAGTCGTGGCTGCCCGGCGTCAGGGGCGGGGGCAATTTGGTCGACCCCGAGTGGCTCGACAACTCGTGAGTGGCGATTCTCGCTTTCATTTCTGGGTTTCAATTTTGGGGTGCGTTTGGAATGCTGTGGATGTCTGTGAGGCGACCTTTGTGTATCTGGGTGGTGCATTTGGGAGTTTTGCTACAATGTGCGTTGGGGAGAATGTGGATTGGTATGGGAATGTGGGCCTTCGGGTGAGTGTGGATTGCAGTCTGTGGAATTCGGATGGTGGATGAGGGTGTGCAATGTGAGCTGGAGTTGGTGGACATGTAATGAATACGTACATTGGTCGCGTTGTAGGCTTCCCGGTGACTACGGCTTCGACCCTCTGGGACTTGGTCGGGACCCTGCTTCGTTGAAGTGGTACCGAGAGGCGGAGCTCATCCACGGGCGATGGGCGATGGCTGCCGTGGTGGGAATCTTCGTCGGCCAGGCGTGGAGCGGCGTGCCATGGTTCGAAGCCGGGGCAGACCCAGGCGCCGTGGCGCCGTTCTCTTTTGGGAGCCTTCTGGGAACTCAGCTGTTCCTGATGGGGTGGGTGGAGACGAAGCGTTGGATCGACTTCTTGAACCCGGGCACGCAATCCTTGGAGTGGGCGACACCGTGGTCCCGGACGGCGGAGAATTTCAACAACACGACGGGTCTTCAGGGCTACCCGGGCGGCAAGTTCTTCGACCCGTTGTCGCTTGCTGGGTCCGTGAACGGTGGCACCTACGTGCCTGACTTCTCCAAGCTGGAGAGGTTGCAACTCGCCGAAATCAAGCACGCTCGCCTGGCTATGGTGGCGATGCTCATCTTCTACTTCGAGGCCGGTCAGGGGCTCACCCCTCTGGGCGCTCTTGGCCTGTAAATACCAAATCCAATTTTGTGTTGCTGTTGACGATGTACCATTCTTAATATGAAGCCCACTGTTTCGCCACAGAAAACCTCCTCTCTCGGTTCTGGCTCTTTGCATTCATTGTTACATTTGTTAGTGCATTTGAATTCGTGGTTACATGTGTTAGTGATGTGGAAGTGGAATCTGTGTGTTTTTATGTTGGCCTCTCCTTAGTGTCTGTAACAGGTCAAGTCGATCGAGGTGTATCCAATTTTGACAACGACTGTGCATTTGTGATAAGGATGCCAATTTGCATTGGGGACTTTATGCTAATTGTCATGGTGGATTTGTTTCCGTAGGGTCTGTCCACAATGCGAAGATTATGATGTGCGTTCCCTTTTTTTTTGTTCTTCTGAAATTTGTTATTTTGGCATTGACTAGTTAATACATGGCTGTGTAATCGTGTAGTTGCTAAACTATTACTAATCAGCAAATCAATGGTTTCTTAAAACATTGTAGGCTGCTTCACAGTTCAATTCAATTCGGATTTGCAGTGACAAGCAAGACGGAGTCAAACTTTGGGGAATCCGTCTTGCTTCAAATTTGTGGCAATTCGATTCATTTAGCTGGTACCCTTTCGTGAATTGAAGAACTAATCGAATTCTAAAATTGTTCTTTCTATTATACAAGATTGACCTTACACGTTGGCATGTTGCAATTTATTGATTGATTATCCCCAAGAGAACCGGCTTCTATGGGTAGTTGATGAATTTTTTCAATTGCTTACTGTGAATCACAAAAATTCGGAACTAATTCCATGAAGGTCCAAAAAATATGAAACGACTTGGGTTAGATGCCAATTCCACTTGTCTTCCTACAAAAAAAAATTCTGAAAATTGTCATTTTCAAGGAGTTTAGCTTCCCTAAAAAGGCAATCAGCTCTTAATTGGTCACTTTAAGAGCAGACTACCTTTTAGCATGTTTCAACTTTTAAGCCTACTGGTTACTTCACTCTAGGCTATTGAAGCCAAGTTTTTTCAAACAATGAGTGTACAAACTAGGTAAACTCTTCCCAATAGACGATTTGACTAATTTGTTGATATTCCTTGGTATAGTATTTTAGAACCAGCAAGAGTAGAGTCATGAAATTGGAAATTCTTGTAACCTTCTCCTTATTTCCAGTGATACCCTTCAGAACGACATCTCATAAAAACTAGAGAGTCCTTGTTGCACTCGTTCTCAATTGCCAAGAAAAGGAATCCTGTACCCCTTATTAACAAGTAAATAAATGGCCTCCACAATCAGATCAGACTCCAGTGGGTAGGGTTCACATAAGTTATTGCCACATATCTTCATTCAGCGTCTTCATTCAGCGTCATGAAGGAAGTTGTCTTGCCACAGTTGACATGATTAATGTATAGACACGTGCATTAATTAAACCTCTTATTCCTCCTCTGATGAAGTCTCTTCGTCATGAATTTCAACTGGACAATAATCTTGCGTGGGTTCAACAGAAGGCCTAGTACGAAACTCCACGGGAGTTTGGGCATCCTTGTACGCTCTTGCAATTGGCAGCCTACGAATGACAATCTCTTTTTTGTAAGTGATCAATTTGGGTCTCTGCCTTGGACTCATTTGGAGCTTCGCAAGGTAAGGGCTTCTCTTCAGTCTCTCCAGACCTACAGACACTGCCTTTTCTTTCTTTCTGGGGCTCTTGTCGTCGTTGCCTTCAGACAGAGCGCCAAGTTGATGAATGTCCTCGAGCTTCAATTGGTGCTTGAGCCCTAAGTTTGACAGTTTCATTATTATTCCGGAACCATGAATCCTCGCCGCCATAGCTAGTTCCGTTCGGAAGTGTCTCGATCACTCATGCAATGCGGAGCTCCGCTTCGATCATGCACTTTTTGCGAAGCCAAGGTTATTTACACGCTTCGCAACATCCTCATGATCAAGCAACCCTAAGCCTGAATTTCTTTTTTAAAATGCTTTTGGGCATATTGTCACTCACTCTTATTTTCGTTCCAAATTAGGTTTTTTTTCTCAACAGACCTCAAATGTACGTGATCCAAGTTCAGAGGATTAGGTTATAATTCAAAATGACTCACTTTTTAGGGTTGGAATGCGTGAAGACACTGCTGTCTTGAGATTAATACTTTCACGGAAAAGATACTTACCAACAAAACACAAAGCTGCTACAGTGTTGCAAAATCTCAGCAAATGATGGAAATTCCAACGAGTTGTCGATCCAATTTGGAAACTCGTGCTTCACATTCATTTGAAGTCCAAAAAGGTGTTGCCAACACATGATCAAATCACAGTCAAAGAACAAGTCACGGTGAAGAATGGTTACTGTCCAATTACAATTAGCTCGAATGTGTGACAAAAACAGAAATCCAGTGCCAAGTGAGGGTTTTAGGTCGAAACGGCTAACACAGAGATTATAACCGAATGTTGAATCCACAACATGGCACAAGTGTTCCGAGTTTGAAAGGTTGATGCCGATTCAAACAAAGAGGTTGCACCGTTTGTCCCATTAAACCAAAATTTCGATAAAATGGCGGTATCCCATAAACTCTTGGCACTTTCACATTTAGACCATGCGTTCCGAAATCTATACCTATCCTAGACTTTAGAGCTAAAGAAGGAACTCAATGAAAAATGGCATATGGAATATCACCATTTTAATGGAATTTCCCATCATTGTCCTCAATTATGTTCTCCTTGTAGTGTAACTTATGCACTCAACTCCAAATGAAAACAAAAGATACCACAAATGAAACAAATGTTATAGAAAATGAGAAACAATAGAAATGACAAGAAATGACATTCATTTGGAAAAAGAAAAAGAAAAAAAAGGAAACTAAGTTCTATTGTTCTTTATGCTACTAGTCACAAGCAATAGATGATTTAGAATTCTTGAAATACGGAAAGCTAGGCCTCTAGGTGTAAAGGGGTTGGGATCAATTTTAAAGTTTTGTCCAATCACAAGTGAGGATTCTTGACCTTTTACACAACAAATTGGCCTGGCCTCCAAGTGTAAAGCGACCTTTAACATCACCATTAAGGGTCACCTTACGTATGAGCCAGTGGGTAAGTTTACAACTAATTCAAGCGAGAAGCCAAAATTGACAAGAGTGGGCAAGAGAGGAGTTGAGGTTTGATATTAGTGGAAAACCTCATTGATGGAGACAAGTTAATCTTGAGAGAATCTAATATGTGTGACTTTCCTATTGTATCCCTCCCCAATCCCCACCCACCACTTCCGCATGAAAGTGCAATGGCTATTTTTCCATGAACACTCACTGTGAAATTCTGGCCTATACATGTAAGGAGGCCCTAAGAGGTTCATCAGGCGGTCTTCCAGTCAATCCAGTGATACCGACCACACATGAATTTCAAACACGAACACTCTGTCAAGCACCATTTCGGGAAGTGCAAGTGTTTGAGCTTGAAATTGAGCGACTGAGTCAGACCCAACTCCTCCACAAGAATCGAAAACCAACAGCAAGAAACTCAAAAGTACGTTCAAACTGTGACCATCACTCACCACAAAGCCTGTTGCAGCGCGATGCGCCACAAGCTTCTAGCGCAGCCATCCCAAGAAGACCAACCTTGTTTCGTCAATTTGTACTTCTCGGACCCACACTCCCAAGCTTACCGACAATTGCTCACCGTACCAATCCTCCCCGCGACACCTTTCCAGCGCCAAATTCTAACCCTCCGTCCCCGTCTATCTTCCCGAGCCATCGCGAATCCGATCTTCCTTCCCCCGGATTCCTGGAGAAGGGTTGCGGACTTGCACTTCTGCACAGCGTCCTTCTATCACAGAAGATCACCCATTTCCGGCCACTTAAGCAATTTAGCCTACGGTATGGGGGAGGTTGAGGAAAAAATTTCCCAGTTATAGAAATAGATTTCAGAAGGATTTCGTAATATTTTACATTTTTCTCCTCAAAAACAAAATTATCACCAATTATTTTATTGAAGATTCTGTTTGTCCAATCTCAATATATAGGCAAATCTATTTCCAACCACAGGCTAGTTACAAAATCAATGTAAGTGATAATTGTGGCTTTCAATGTACAGGTGTGATCATTATACGTTTTCAATGTACACGTCTTGGACATTTCTACTCCTCACGTTGGTCCTTTTCTATGTGAAAATATACCAGCCTAACTGCTGGAATGGGTGATCTCCTTTTAACAAGAGAAATGTGCATGTTACCTTTGTAATGTCACAGCTTGGTACTCTCAATGCCACTTGCTTCCTAAATTTAGCACCCACACTGGAACTGAAACTGTTGGGTTGAGTTAATCTTATTTGAGAGCTCCATTGAAGTCATGAGAGTGGACTGTGGCCAATTGAAAATGATCACAAATGTTGGCATGATTAGGGACGATCTCGGCCGTCTGTGGATTAGGGTTTAGGCTCGTCTCTCTCATTTCGGCGCAGCAAAGTTTCATTCTCTATCCGAACGTTCAAAGCAATCTCCCTGTTATCTTCTTCCTTTCCCGTCGCCGTCAAGGAAGAGGCGGGACCCCGCCGACACTTCGTACCTTGTCCAAATTGGCCACAGCGTTGCCTCATCGCTCTTCTCACAACTCACTTTCTCGATCGACCCCAATTTCGCCACGTCCGGCTGCCTTTACTGCTTCAGGCGACATCAGGTGAATCTCTTGGAGTTCGCTGTTGATTAGGGCCTGTGCCTTGCAATACGAAATAATACGGGTGTTATGCCGATTCGAGTTCCATGAACACAACTGAGTCTCATTCCGTTTAGTTTACTGTCGTCTTTATAGTTCTTTCCTAGGGAAGATCCGCCTTTGAGATATCCTCTTGCGAGAGTTTGTTCGGCTTGTTTCGCAAAAAAAATTGTGTTTCAGTTGGCACTTTCTCTCAGCCTCCGGGTTGCTGTTTTAGAGTGCACAAAACCGCTGGTGAGCGTAGGTTTTATTATTAGACTGGCGAAGTTTTTATATTTTCTTGGTGACTGTCAAGAGATTATAACGCACCAAAGAAAGCGTCCTTTGGATACCGTATGCAGAAGTTGTGGAGGTTTACAGATCTTGTTGATATATGTTCTCAAGTTGTCATTTGATAAAGTGGAGATTTTCTTAACCAATATTTACCAAATTGCCTGAAGTTTTAGTTTCGTGGACACTCTACAATCGCCTGAGGGCTGAATCCAGGGTTTAGGGTTTAAGGACCTTGCGAGGCCGCCGACTCATCTGTGTCGTCCCTCTTGCTGCTTTCTGACGAATTCTTCGTGGACAAAAACAGAAAATTTGCACGGCGTTTGTACGAAGGAGTTGCCGCCGCGGTCCAGTTGCGATGGCTTCCAACGGTGACTTCACCTTGGCGAGCGATGGCTTTTCGGCCGCCGCTTTGTTCAAGCAAGGTTTCTCCTACACTTACGACGACCTCATTTTCCACCCGGGGTTTATCAACTTCCCGGTGGACGCCGTGGATCTCACGACCTCGCTCACACGCAACCTCCGGTTGCGGACGCCTTGCGTTTCCTCGCCCATGGACACTGTAACCGAGGCTTCCATGGCGGTCGCAATGGCCGCTGTTGGTGGAATTGGCTTCGTGCATTCCAACAACACACCTCAGGAGCAATCCACAATCGTGAGGCGTGCGAAGCAACAGCGAGTCGGTTACGTTCCGAATCCAGTGTGCGTTCACCCCTCCGATTCCATCGCCACTCTGGACGCCTTGAAAGCGAGTTTAGGGTTTTCCTCCGCGGTCGTTACAGAAGATGGAGCCCTCGGGTCGCGCCTTGTTGGTGTGGTTACAAGCAGAGATGTGGATTTTGTACACGACCGGAGCACTGAAATCCGGGAAGTCATGAGCCGCGACGTCGTGACTGCGCCTGCGGGTACAGCATTGGAAGAAGCTTCTAGGGTTTTGATTCAAAGTAAGAAGAGTTTGCTTCCCTTGGTGACGGAGGATGGAAAGTTTGTGGAGCTTCTGTGTCGGACGGACCTCAAGGCGCATCATGAGTTACCACCGCTTGGACCTCCATCTCTTGGTTCTGATGGGAAAATTTTAGTTGGTGCGGCAATTGGCACACGGGAGAGTGACAAAGAGAGGTTGGGAATGCTGGTGGAAGCGGGGGTGAATGTGGTCATTCTGGATAGCTCCCAGGGGGATTCCATGTACCAGAGGCAGATGATTGAGTATGTGAAGAAGGCGCACCCGGGGGTGGATGTCATTGGAGGGAATGTGGTGACGGCGTACCAAACCAAGAATCTGATTGAGGCGGGGGTGGATGGGTTGCGGGTTGGGATGGGGTCCGGGTCGATTTGCACGACGCAGGAGGTTTGTGCTGTTGGAAGGGGCCAAGTACGTCTTACTCCCAAACCCTCACAATGCTCTTGTCTTTTTGTCTAAACAGGCAGTCTACTTAGACTCGTTAATGCAACAACACTAAATAGTTTTCATGAGGTGCAACGTTTCATTGAGACAATGTTTGGATCCATTAGGATTTAGCAAGAACTGTGCGTATGGAAACGTGAAAACGTGGCACAATTTGCATGTCATATAAGAGATTGTCTGCACCTAGAACGCAGGCTTTTGCCATGCAACATCACCAAAGAGTTTCCACCATTGATAAAAATCGTTCCACAGTTTGCATTTAACGTAAGAGATTATCGTTCTCTTGTAGTTCCTGCCGATTGCGGATCTTAGGTAGAGCATCGCTTGGGTGGATTCTGATCACATGGGCTGTGGTGAATGCAGGGAACTGCCGTCTACAAGACCGCAGCAGTGGCTAATGCATTAGGAGTACCTATTATAGCTGACGGAGGGATTTCCAACTCAGGGCACGTAGTGAAGGCTCTATCGTTAGGAGCTTCAACAGTCATGATGGGCAGTTTTCTTGCTGGCACGGATGAGGCGCCGGGCAACTTTTTCTTCCAGGTAACTTTTCTCACGATGTATGTCTGGAGCCTGTTTGGCTCTGGTATGGCTCTGATATGGGTATGAGACACGGTCATAGTGAATTGGTACTTCTTTTTTTTCTTAAACTCCTTCAATACAGGGAAGAATATACAAGGAATGTGCAATTACAGAGTGTGTATTTTGTGGTCGTTGTCTCGTCTCATGGCTCCTAGCTCCTTTGAATTTTACTCTTGGTGTGTAGTCCTAGGTGTGAAGGTGATACTGTTATTTTTAGTGCCTTTCTATTAAATGAGGACGGAACATATGCGTGTCAAAACGCTGAAATATTATTTGGTTGTTAGGCTAAACGATGACTGTATCTTGGATGGGGAACCTGAGGTCTTCATTGCAGGTTATTGTTTTCAGCCTCTTAGAGCTTGACCTTCTCTAATTCACTGTTTTCTATGGATTATATTGTTTAGGATGGTGTGAAACTCAAGAGCTACAGGGGAATGGGTTCGTTGGAAGCGATGACGAAGGGTAGTGATGCCCGCTATCTTGGTGACAAAACACGCCTGAAGATTGCCCAAGGAGTGTCAGGCTCTGTAGCTGCCAAAGGCTCTGTGCTTCGGCTTGTCCCGTACACTTTGCAGGCTGTGAAGCAGGGATTACAAGATTTAGGGGTGCCCTCTGTCAAGGCCGCTCATGATGGTCTGAATGCTGGTGTTATCAGGCTTGAGGTGTGTATTTTTCTTACCCATTGGTAGTCGTCAAGCGTGGCATTTTGCAATGATGGGCATTTTCTACCTTCGTTGACGTTTTAAACTGACAAAATGATATCCATGGTGGCAGGTGAGAACAGGTGCTGCTCAAAGAGAAGGTGGAGTCCATGATCTTGTATCTTTTGAGAAGAGGAGGTTTTGAAACACAATCATATCCTATTTACGAAACGAGTGTTTGAAGGTCTGTTTTGAAAGATGGGTACAAGTACAAAGGAGATGCCTAGAACTGGTACATCCTTCCTGTATGTTTCATCTGCAAGTAATGCTGAACTCTCATACACAAGGGATTCAGAAAGTGACTCAGATTTGAATGGAGTATCCAGCCCATACCTTGGAGTAGTATCTCCTGCATTTGTTATCGGGATTACACTTATGAGCTTGCTTTACTAGCATAGGGAAAACAACCCTATATAGTCAGTTGAATTTTTGTTTCAACATCAATTTTGGGCACTGACCTCGGTTGAGATACTGTACCATAATACCATTCCTCTGAAGGAGAGGCACTATTTGCTACTCATTTTGTTCGTATGTCGAGAGACTGTTTGGTTGGAATATGCATGTCTGAACTTCTAGCGTGGTGTGGCAGTGCAACGTAGTCAGCAATACTTGGTCGCATTTCGATACCGATCACCTAATGTCTACAGCTTCTATATCTCGATGTATCTAGAGTAGGTAGTGATGCGTGTTTACCCTTGGATGTTTTTTCCATTTCCACGATCTCAACGATTCACGCCTTCTATCTATATATTAAATGAGCTTGTTTTTTGTACTACATTTAGGTACCGTGTTTTGTTTTGTTTTGTTTTGGTGAGACCTTTGGAACCATGCGTCCTCCAGTCACGTTCTTAGTATCATCTGAAAGCTCCATGCAAGAGGGGTACCTGGATTTAGTTTTGTGGCATTCTAATTCATGGTAGAAAAGATATTGAATTTTGAAGTTTCATAAACTTAGAGAATTACTTTTACTTTTATTTTGGCTAGGGCATTGGCACAAGGTACACTAGGATTGAAACTGTCTTCTTGATTGTTGAATACATTAAGGCAAATCTTCGAAATGAAGAAGATCTATTGTCATTTAACCTTGAAAGGATGGACCTTGTGACCATATGGTCTAACTTCAAAATCCTTGAATTTCTATGGTTCATTTTATGATTAAATTTAAATGAGCTTTTTTTAAATTTTTATGCTTGAAGATGTAAAGTAACATATACTAGAGTGCCTTGTGGCATTGTCACAATCAAAACAAAAGTAAAAGTAATTTTCTAATTTTTTTAGAACCAAAAACAACTCAAAAATCCATAACTTTCTCACTATGATTTGGAATGCCATGAAACCAAGCCTGTGCATCCTTCCTCGCCAAGAGCTTTCCAACAGTACCAAAATTGTGACCAAAATATAAGAAAAAGTAATTTTCTAATTTTTTTAGAACCAAAAACAACTCGAGAATGCATAACTTTCTCACCGTGAGTTAGAATGCTACAAAACAAAGCTCATGCACCCCTCTTCGCTGAGGGCTTTCCGATGGTACCAAGATTGTGACCAAAATATAAGTAAAACTAATGTTTTAATTATTTAGTTCATAAAAGTACTTCAAAATTCAATAACTTTCACACCGTGAGTCAAAACGCCACGAAACCAAGCCAGTGCACCCCTCCTCGCCAAGAGCTTTCCAACGGTACCAAGATCGTGACCAAAATATAAGTAAAAGTAATTTTTTTAATTTTTTAGAACCAAAAATAACTCGAAAATGTACAACTTTCACACTGTACGTCCGAACGCCACGAAACCAAGCCGGTGTACCCCTCCTCACCGAGGGCTTTTCGACGGTATCAAGCACGCGACCAGGGGACACACGGTTCGGGAGATCTCAACGTAACAAACAAAACAAACAAAACAAAACACCTGTCTTAATAGAAGAGATGTCTTCTTTAAGTCATAATAAGTTATAGAAATCTAAAAAAATTTGTAAAGATTTGAAATTATTATAAATTTTTGAGGAAAAATTGAAAAAAATTCATATCTAATACTCCCTCCATCCCAAAATGATCCTCATGTTGGCTTCAATTTTTTTGTCCCCAAATTATCTTTCTATTGTACTTTGTGATGTTGAGAATTAGTCAAATTCAACTTTTAATTGTTATCTAGGACCAACAAACAACTCCAAGCAATAGTTTTCCCTCCCTCCATGCAATCAACAATTGAAAGAAAAATGTAATGACAAAACTCACTAAAGGGATCAATTGTTTGTTCTTATTTTTTACATCTCTTTGAGTATTTTGTGATTGAAGAAGATGAAGCTTTGGAAGGTGGTGCATAGTCTTTGGCCCATACCAACTACCCACATTCAACAATTAAGTGTCCATTGGATCTCTTTGAAAATGCCCAAAACAATTTCACTTTTCAATACTCCCAAACTGCATTTGAAAAGGATTTTGAAACTTGAAGTTTCTAAGACACTAGGAGTGCACTGAATTCTAATTATAACATGAAACGGGTTTAAAAAATATTATTTTCAGCCTTAATTCAAAACATTTTGTGCAACAAGATCATTTGGGGATGGAAAGAGTACAAAGTAAACTCAATTTTTTTGACAATTTCTACATTATGGTGTAGAGCATCATGATATAAACCAAATTCTTATATCTTCTATAATTGAAAATCAATAGACCATGGGAATAGGTCTTGCATTCAAATGGTCATAAATTTTTGAAATTTCAAATTAGACTAAAACTATATGAGTAAGCCTCATTTCATTAGTTGGACATAAATTCAAAAAAGTTTTATTTTAATGGCTAAAATGCAAATGAAGACCAAGTTGCCAATTACACTAAAAAAGGTATCTTTTATGATTTGTGGATTTAGGGATTTCTCTACAATATTCTCTACTTTATCAATGAGGGGCTTTCCTCTACCAAGAATTTTTGCATACTCAAAAAACATTCCCCAAAAAATTGGATGAAAATCATTTGTTTTGATTAAATTATAGCACTATTTGACCTTTCATTAGCCATAAAATGGTTGCTTATGCATTTCAAGGTTGATCTATCAATCTCTACTAAATTTGTGATAACCTGTCATGATTATCATTTAATAGAGAAAAGTGAAAAGTAAATTGGTACAATATGATACAATTAATTTGAAATTTCTTCACAAACAAAGTACAAATAACAATGAGAGAGTGAAAATTTTAAATAATTGTTTCATTGTTTGCACCCTAAACCCCAAACAATTATATGGTACAATAATTAAAACCATTTTACAAAAATATCATTTATTTCTACATTATAATTTGAGTTAGTTTTATATTCTTATTTTTAATAATAAGATCAATATTAATGATCATAAGCTTTTCTTTTAGTAATGGAGGAATATATAAAGTTTGAGACCTTTTTAGTGTTAAAAAATTAATCATTAGAAAAGATTATGGATGTTTTTATCTTTTTTTTCTACTGCTCAATGTAAGTTAATATCTTACCCATTCATATTAAATTCCGAATTGTAAAAATGATATGTAATTCTCAATTTTAGTAATGACCTCAGGTTGGAAGTGATTTAGTGGATTTTTGAATGACCTTTGGGATTTTCTTATTGATATATATAGGATTTGCTTTGCCATTATGGAATGCTTTTGAGGCACTACAAGTAAAATGAAATGAAGCTAGAATGAGAATGGTGGAATGAAGTCAAGATGAAAATTGTAAAATGAAGCCAAGAAAAAAATGATAGAATGAAGTCCAAACAAAAAGGGATGAAATGAAGCCAAGACAAATTTGGAATTTGAGTCAAAAAGGTCTATTTTGCAACCATGGAGTTCAAATCTTTAAAGAATGCACTATCTTTTCAATTGAAGAAGTTAAATTTTTTGAGGGAACAAATAAGAACCTTTGAGATTCAATTAATTTTTGAACCAAAGGTCATTAAAAATTTGGATGGGAATTGGATTTGAAAAAATATCAAAAGTAAAAGAATTCACATTTGCCAAGATTTCTATGTCAATTGAACGGTTTGAAGACTTTTACCCCCTAAAGGACCATGCATTCAACTTTTGAACACGGATTGAACACAAACACATATTAAGCACACAAAAATTCATTTTTTTCATCCATCGATTGTGGGGGACATGGGAACTTTGCCAAATCAATAGCTTGATGTGGCCTCAATTCACTACTAGAAATTTCAGCAATTTCAGTCGATTCGGTCACGTTGATTTGGTCATTTTTTTTAAAATGACCAAATCAACGTGACCGAATCGACTGAAATTGCTGAAATTTCTAGTAGTGATTGTGCCCCATACATATATAGAATATTTGCAAAGCAAAATCCTCAAAATATTAGAAGGGATTTGAGGCTTCCAAGAGATTGTTTCAAAACTATTCTCTTTGTTGTGAACCACTACAACATTGTTATATTATTAAATTATATATATATAACTTCATATTGAATTCTCCATCCTTCAAGATTGATTTAAATAACAAAATAAAATAAAAGCCTTCAAAAATCACTAAAGTTAGAACTTAGTATTTTGAAGTTAAAGGCAAAAAAAATCTTATCAAAATCAGAAACATTCTATTTGCAATCAATTTTTGAAGGAATTTTCAATTTTTGACTTCAAATATTATTAAAAAAATCTTATTTTTTTGTACTAGTTGATCCATATTTTACAAATATTTTTTGAAAAATTATTCTTCAAAATTACATTTTATAATACATCTTTGTAATTTTGAAAATTTGAACTACCCTTAGTCTTTTAGGAGTTAATCCTTCAATTACAAACTTCATTTTGCAATTTATAATTATAAATGGCTTTTTGTGTTTTGTTTCAAAAATCTCATTGCAAATGTCCAAAGCTCAACATTACATATTTTTTATGAACTTAAAAAAAACATGTCATCTAAAATAATTGGGTATTCAACAATAGTTAAAAGATTTGGCAAGTAAGTGATATCTCATTAGCTTTGTCGACAATCTAATTGCACATCTACCAACCAACACAAGCATAGAATTATATTGCTTTTTGTTAGAAGATGTAAGACAAAGATGAGGAAAAAAAATTAAATCCAGTTTGGCACTTTGATTGATTCAAAGCGTGAACCAAAACTCACTTATTCTAAATTTCCTAATAAATAGAAAACCTTTCCCTCAAGGAAATGCCATAACATTATATAGACCATATAACATTCACTTTCAAAAGTTTAAAATTGGAGTCATTCTAAATACTACTCTAATTCTTCTAAAGATCATATTATGATCATAGACATATGTGTTTACCTTAATTTAGGAATATAATTATGCTAATTATCATCCAAATTGAAAACTTTAATAAACCAAGGTTGTTACAATTAAGTCTATTGAACACAATTTTTATACTTAATTAGCAAGCATGGCATCTGTAAAGAGCAAATAAGAACTGTGTCATAGTTACTTCACACATTATACTACGTAGTCAATCAAATGTTAAAACTTGAGTTAAAACCTCATCCTACCCTTGGCCCTTCAATGCTCTTAACCCCTCAACGCCCAAGCGCCCAAAATGTGGCCTCCTACTATGAGTCATTTGACCATTATAATGTCCTAGGTTTTATGGTGAAAACTTCCACAAATTTCTCCAAAGATGCCCTCCCTGCCTCTCTTGCAATCTAAACGGTCATGTCTCTTGGATCTTATTTTTTAATTGGTGGGGTCTACTTGAGTGGCAATTTGTAGCTTGCTTTTGGAATTTTCGCTGAGCACTCAGGGGTTAAAGGCCATAGATCTCAAAGATGTCACAACTTTAGCGAAATTTGAAAAAATATGTCCAATAATCATCTCAAACTTCCAATGCTTGATTGATAAATTCTCTACTATATCTATCGTATCAAATATGTCATGACCCTATCCATCACAACTCCTGTCACAAAATCCATCATGAACATTTTTACTCCAAAGAAATGTTGTTTAATTATTTCATCCAACGTTCACGACGAAATCCTAGAGTGTGATAAATAAGCATTTTTCCTCACTGTGAGTGTTGACAATTAACTGCAATTTGAAGTTGCTAATGTACATAACTACATATAAGGTAAAAACTGTCGATAATCGCCATCCACCCAATTTCACCACCTAGGAAACCCTTCCATTTATATCAATGATCCACCCATTACTACCACAATCTTATCAACCTTTTATCATAATGGCAATGCACTTGGAAAGTAAATACATCAATCCATGCTTCAAAAAAAGTTTGCCCATACTTCAACAAAGGTCTATTCATGCTTTAACATTTCACCTCTAAAAAATCATAGAAAATTCAATTCTTGTCAAAATGTCCAACTTCATTCTTTTCACTAATGACTTCTTTCAAACTTTCAACCTCTGAAAAATAAAGGGAGCTAACAAATAGCTTCTCCAAAGTACCTAGATAGCAAATATGTATGAAAAATAAAGGGAACTAACAAATAGCTTCTCCAAAGTACCTAGATAGCAAATATGTATGGTAATGAGCAGTTCTACCTTACATACATTAACATACAGAAATGAATACAAGTTTCACAATGTCTAAGGGTATGTCCACACTTGGTGTTAGGGGTGATATTTATAATGTGAATCCAGTTCAAAAGTAGGTCTAAATTTGTTCCTAAGACCATAGTAAGAACACTCTTTAAGACCAAGTGAAAACAAACCTTAAATTCAATCAAATACATTGATATCAAAAGGATACAAAATTAATAAACCTTGACATTTGGGGTTATGTATTATTGCCATCGATTACAAGGGGGGCCGAGCTCGTTCCTCGGTGGAAATGTAAGAATGATAATTGAACTACTCCTTGATGTGTGGGTATCATGAATGAATTGTATTGCCATTACAACGAATAACGAAAATATGAAAAAAAAAAATTCAAATGAGTCATGGAACCCCGCGACGGTACCCGGGAAAGGAAGGGGAATGGGGGATGGAGTGTTGGTTATCTCCCGGGGGAGGGTACCCCATGGGGCTGGGCCTGCCGAACCGCCCGGGGGCTTGCAACAAAAACCTCCGCCCTGCTGCTCCCGCACCACACGGCGACCACGACGTCCGCTTCCACCGGAAATGAAAAGTATTCCCCTGCACTCAAATGCACCATTCACGCCAGTATGAAGAAGAAAAAAGTGGCTCAATGCGACAGAAAAAAAAAACTTAAAATTTAAAAAAAAAAGGAAAAAAAAAACAAGGGAAAAAAAAAGAAGAAAAAAGAAAAATTGGGGGGGTCTTTAGACCAGCACGAATGATGAGAATATTGGGTACTCTTTTGGATTACTATGTCACATGGACAAAGCCATAGCAAGAAAGTGCCTTTATTGCAGCAACACGAGGGGAAGCAGGCCGAGGGGGGCATAAGTAAAGTTATGGGATGTTCACACCAAGTGCTAGCTGAATATGTAAATGAGTTTAAGGCCTCAGAAAAATTTATGGGAGAGTTTAGATCACTTCAATGCAGGGTGGGGTTTTTTTGGTGTGTAAATGCCAGTTCTGACATAAAGAAACAAATACCTTAATGTCCCTCCAAATATAATACAATGGCATGCTGCCAGGAACACAAGTTCTACAGTAATAAAAAAGAAGGTTGCTTCAATCAATGTAAGTTATCAGACCCATTTGTACCTACCAATCCGAACCGCTCACACCATTGAAAAACCAATCCACTCTATGTCCCCTTACACCAATAAACACATTTGTGAGAGTGACATATTGATGTCAATGTGTGATGTTTGACAACTACATTGTTCTTATCATACCATTCCAATGTCATAATTTCAAGTGTCATTTTCAAGTACTCTCTCCACTACTACGAGTAATTAGCAATATTTTTAAAAAAATTGGACCTTGGATTCTAAACGAGAAAACTTGGATTCTAATAGCGAGCAAGCTATTGATCTGAAAATTTTGAAATAATGACACGATTGGCATTTTGTCATGGTTCTTTGTAAATGTGATGTTTTGCATTTAGAGTCGACACAAGAATCAAATTAAATTCATCATTTTGATTCTATCAAATATTTGCACTATTCTACCATATGTAACAATAGAGAGACAATAGGAATTATTTGTATGGAAATAAATAATACTTCAAAAAATTCCAATTGAATAGAGGTGACTAATCTTGATCCAATCATTGTAAAAGGGTTCAACTGAAATTCTAGTTCCAATTTTCAAAATAGAAATGACATTCTTGAGTGGTACTAGCAAACTTTCCTTTAATTGCTACAATACTCTTCCATAAAAATTTACAACTAGCTCATCTCTAGCATCTAAAACTTCATTTGAATGGAAAGTTCTTCTATAAATCTCATTGTGCTATAGATGAACTAATTTTGCTTTAAAAGAGCTCCAACCTAGTGCTTCAATAAAGATATAAAGGGTGCTTAAAGCTTAATACAAGTGCCAAGAGAAGAATTAGAAATCCCCAAAACTCGCTAGATTTTGATAGAATACCAAGGCATGCACATCCAATATCAACACTACCTAAAAAGTGTGACATTTACACTTGGATCAAAAAGAGTCACTTTTTTCTTAAATATTGATGACACAAGATGTATAGAATCAAAAGATGAAGGTCTATGAGAGTCTATTGCTAGTTTTGGGTACACCTTGAGACAAAACTTAAAGAATCCATAACTCACTCATCCGGTTTCCAAATAATGCATCCTAAAGTGCGTTGGAATTCTCTTTCACTTAGCTAATAAAAATAGTTTATGTTCAAATATAGTATCTACACTCAGTTGTAACAAGTGACGATTACAGGTGAAAATACATCCAGGGATTCATTGTTCATAATTTCATCTCCATTTTCTTTGTGGTTATTCAACGAGTTTTGCCTATTCCCAGTATGTGAGGACTGAGGACCAATCCACAAACATTGAATAAACGATCTAAAAACTACAAATTGACCTTCAATCCTGAAAGCCATGTCATTCCAGTCACGTATCGAAACATTCAAGTGCGCAACGGAAGGGAAAACGGACTCACCAATAAATGCAAGTAACTGTTCGGGTCAGAAGCCTGTTCGCTGGGATGCTGGGGAAGGAGAAGTGCCGAAGCTGGTTCCAGGATTAAAAAGAATAATGCGAGGACGACAACTACTGTCAACAATTGGAAGTTGAATTTGGGTGACAAAACCCTCCAACTCCTCCTTTGCCCTGCATTCAAAGCACACACAAAAAGAAAACACCAATCAATCCATCAACCCATCCAATCCAATCCAATCCACAATCTCTTCACGTTCAATACGATGGATCCAAGAATTTTCATGCTTAAACCCCTGCCAATTCAAACGTCAATTCTCGTTAACGTGATGAGTTTCCACACAACTACGGCACTCAGTTTTCATGGTGCACAGCCTGCTGCAAACGTAAGTGTATTCCTGGCCTCGGCGTTCAAGCTTTGTGCAGAAAAAAATTACCACTCAATGTTTGTTGCCCAGAACTGATTGTGTGCCAATTTAAGAAACTACTGAAGCCATTACTTCTTCGTTCAAACTACTGTTTTGTTCAAAAGATATCAGTTTCAGATCTCCGCAACTTGTGCGTGACGTTGCAATTCAAGGACCTGAAGCTTTGAAACTCAAGCCTTTCAAGTGCCCCAGCCGAGCTCTGAAACCTAGGACGTGGATAGATCTGAGCGAGGTTTTCAGTTGAGCAGTTTCTTTGTATCTATCCCTGAGTTTCACTGAAAATCTGCCCTTGTAAAACAACAACAAAACATGAGGTGCAATTTGAACCTTCAAAGGCTCTCACAAGAAGTGCTCATTTGTATACAAATCTCCAGTCAGTCAGTCAGTCAGTCTCTATCCTGTCGTGAACAAGCAGCAATTTCATTCTGACAAAACTTGGAAATTAAGACAACAAGTGCAACCTCTCTACGGATTGGAAAAGATTGGAAAAGATTAAAAAAACACATTCATTCAGAGGGTTGAAACAAAGATGCAAACTAAGTTACTGACTGACTGACTGACTGACTGACTGACTGCAAGAAGAAGTAGAGGAGAAGGAGAAGGAGGAGAAGGGAGCTTCAAACACTCACGTATGGAGTTATACATCTTCATGAGTTTGCAAGAAGCCATTGCTCATGAATTCAGCTCGACGCCACCAGCCTTGTCACACTCAAAGATCTTGCTGGACACCTGAAGAAGTAAGTAAAGGAAACATGGATTGAAGCAAACTCGGAACCCAAAAAATAATGGTTTATACTGGAATGGAAACAGGGAATGGGAACCGACACATGTAACTTATTCTGTTTTTCAGTGTTTTTTTCCCCTTCCAAAAAGCTAGTCAGTCAGACATCATGCGAATTTCTCCTTCACATGCATAACAAAAAAACGACCAAGTTACGTCTCCAATCGGGCCCCGCTGCAGTGTAGGTGCCCTTTTTTGCTTGCTTGCTCCAAGGCCATCATTAAGGTTGGTATACCAAAAAAAACACAAAAGAGTCAACCTAAAATTGAGCCACACTATACTAGTATGTATCACCAGCGTACATTCATTCAAGGTCTCTCAAATGTACGCAAGCAATAACTTAAACTTACATAAATATCTTTATTTTGTTTTCGCATCACTAAAAGACATTCAAAATTCTTTAAATGTGTTGGTTTTTGGGTTCGTTATGTGGTTTAATTTGAAGATATAACTTAGCTAATCTAGGCTTGGACATGAGCATTCAGGAAAGTGCCATTTCCTTGGTGGCTTTCATTAATTACTAGAGGCCCAGTTTTCTTTTAAAAGCAGAGAGAAGATTTTTTTGCATGCCCAGATGGGCCACACTATTTTATTATATATATATTTTTTTATGGAGAGCAGATGGAACTCTTTTTAGCTCAGAAAAAGGAACTCACAGAGTTGGTGGTGTAACTCCTTCCACGGTGCTAGAAGCCTTCTAGAGTCCCATGCCAAAGATAAGGGAGTGTGTGAGGATAAATTTTTTTGGGGTGGCTCCCAACTTTGATGTTACCCTGACTCTTGTTTTTATGGGTATAAATGCACACCAGTAAATTGACACTTCTTGCAAAAAGCTGAGAAAAAGGATCAGCTGGAATTTGAAGGAGGCATTCACTTCAGAAGAGAGCATCCATAACTAATACTCCAACAACACAAAAAATAAGTAGATTACTTATAAACCAGCAACAACACCAAAAAATGGTAGATTCGATCATAAAATGACATTATTTTTTCAAACAGCTTCATTGACTGCAAGTTTTTTTTTATGTGTAGGGCAATCACTGAGGCAGAGGGAATTCTAAAAATAAACAGGGATGACAAGGAGGGCAAAGGCGGACAAGGAGGGCAAAGTCTGATGAGGAATGCCTATTTATTTTCAGAATTTCTGACAACAAAGAGATTGCCCAATGTAAACACCCGTCTAGAAAAGATGAAATATGTGATCAATTAATGAAAAATCCATAATCACCGATCATTTATACAGATTTCATGCATTAGGAGGAGATTATAGGAAATAAACTTGTCACAAAATGAATGAGACATTTCTTGGCGGGGGGATATGTCTTCCTTAACCCCTAAAGCCCCAAACACCTTTTTCGGCATTATAGATACTTTGGGCAGCTCACTACAAAGAGGACTTTTATTTATTTTTCTTTAAAATTTTCACACAACATGTGGTCGAGGAGTAGCTTTAAGGCCCAACAATTTTCATAACTTTTGACTACATGGTTAAAAAATTATTGCACAATATGTATTTTTTCGCGAGGGCGGGCAGTTTGGACAGTCCTGAAAAAGTTACTTTTTCAAGAAATAAAAATTTGAAATTGGTTCTCTATATTTATATGTAGGTGGAAAGCTTTGAATCATTCCATTTTGATTAATGAGATGAAAGTTATGAGGATATTCGGTTGTGGGTAGTTATGGAATCTCTACTCTAATATAAACTTTGAAGTCCTTTATTGAACTCATTTTGAAAAAAAATTGAAAAAAAATAAAAACATTGGGTGTAGATTGTTTAGTACAACATTACAACCATTGGGGATTTGGGGTTGACATTTTTCAATTTCATGAATGAATTTAGTATTTTGAATCATTCTTGACTTTTTTGAGCTTATTTTTTTTCCTATATGTTGTATAATTCCAAATGATACAAATTTTTTCAAGCATGTAGACAACTTGCCTTGAAGAATAAATTTAAAAATTCACCACCATTTTAAAAAAAAATTCATACAAATGTGACCTTGTGGAGTGCAGCTACCTAGTTTTTGGGAGAGCAAACAAAAGTTTTTTTGTCACTTCAAACCGCTAATATCTTGCAATCTACACGGTGAAAATTTCTGAATTTTTTTTCACATCTTCTAAAACTAGTGTACTACAAGATCCTACGATTACATGTGTCCAAAAATGTTTTTGTTTTTTTAAATTTGGTACTTGTATTAGAAATGGCAATTTTGGAGTGGTTTTGGTTGAAAACAGTCAAAATTCTTTAGGGGGTAACAATTCATGCTTAAATTTTGGTTGATGATTGACGAAAATATTTAAGACAAGGTCAATCCCACCAAATCTTACGGAAGTAAAGATGAGGGTTGATGTTCTCATGTTTCGCCATCGTCCAAATAACATGCAATTAGACTTAATTGATAATTATATTTGAATCCCTAACACACAATTAAACTTCATTGACAATTATGTTTGAACCCCTAAAGGAGCAAAGAGCCTACTTTGAGCTTTTTGAGAACTTGGGTAGGTTCTATTGAATTCATAATTTGGAATTTTTGCATGAGTTTTTTAGGATGGATGCTTCTCATCATAATCTACATATGAAACTTTGTTTTGTGTCATTCCAATAAATATTGCAAAAGTTAGAAGTTTTAAAAAAAATATTTCAATGTCAAAATGGTCAAGAAAAAATATATTCTAAGAAATTATTAATTATTTAAAAAACAAATTTAGATTGATACCTACTAAAAAAAATTGAACCATTGAATTCCAAATAATGAAGTAAAAGTTATGAGGAGTTTTATTTAATTTGCGGGCAATGAAGGTAGGAAAAACATATGATGTTGCTTTCAATTTTGAAAATTTTCAAATAAAAAATAAAAATAAAAGATATTCATTGTTCACTAGAACATTCTCACCATTGAGATTAACAATTCTAAATTTCTTCCAAAAGTTATTAGCATATTAGTAATATATTTTCAATCCATTTTTCAACTTAGTGACTAAAATGCACAATTTATAGGACATATGTGTTTTTTTCCCCTAAAAACATTGAAAGACAAAACTTCATCTTTTGAAAGAACTAGAAAAACTTACATTTTGAAGTTTAGGCACATTGAACTTGCAATTGGTGAGGATATTCACTCTAAAATTTTGGAACAATGTACTTGACCAAATCAACCAAAAGATCACTTGGTTGGTTTTGTTGAAAAATAAATGTTGATGAAGATTTTTGATGAGATTTTTTACCTTGCTTTGAAGACAAGTATTTTGAAAAAGTTTTGGGCCTTTAACCCCCAAAGGACCAACATGCATTTTTTGGTTGTATAGAAATTTTGGATAGGTACATGTGGCTAGAGATTTGCATATTTCAGACTAAAATTTTAATAGAAGGTGGGGGTGAAAAATATCTTTTAAACGCACTAAATTTCATGACATTTGAAAATATGAGTAAAACATTATGGCCAAATATGTTACTTTTTTCACTAATAGGGCAGTACGAGCAGATCAGAAAAAATCCCTTTTTTTTAAAACAAAAATTTGAAATTGGTTTCTTAAAATTATATATACATGGAAAGCTTTGAATCATTCCATTTTGATCAATGAGATGAAAGTTATGAGCAATTTTTGATTGTGGGTAGTTATGAATTCTCTACACTAAAATAAACTTTGAAGTCCTTTATCTTACTCAAGTTTCAATATTTTTTGAAAAAAAATAAAATCAGAGGAAAGTGAGCTTGTGAAGTTCAGTTGCCTTGTTTTTCGCAGGGCTAAAAAAAATGATTTCAGTGAATTTGAATGCTTATATCTTCCAATCCATGTGGTGGAAACTTCTGAAATTTTTACCACACGTTCTCAAGTCAGCATACTGCAAGATCCTACGGCTACATGTGTCAAAAATAAATTAAAAAAATTTGATACTTGTACTAGAAATGGCAGTTTTGGAGCACTTTTTTTTAAAACATAGTGAAGGAACTTTAGGGGTACGGTTAAACACAATGATCCTTTTTAAAGGTTAACCCCTTGAGGATGTTGCCCTCCAAAAGAATTGGCATATGTTGTCCATATATTGAATTTATTGAATCCTCTCCGAAACACTCCAAAATTCTCAGTTGACTAGTAATATGTTTGTGACTTGGTCTGAAATTTACAACTTGAATGCGATTCATGTGCTACTCAATTTTTCCTTTTGTGCAAGTGTACAACAAGGGAGAGCATATACAAAACAGCAACATCCTTGCAAGGGTTAAGCAGTAGGTCGTATGGGACGAATATTTTGGGTTGAATTCAATTAATTTATGGGGCTTTGTACGTGCCATGCTCTTCACACTGATTCTCATGATATAAAATTTGGCCCCATTTGGATCATCTTCTTTTCGATCAAAATGGTGCCTTGCTTTCGAACACCTTTGAACTTGAGGATGGGCTCTCCCATTGGACGGCTTCAATGACGTCGTAATTGCAAATGGGGCAGCCCACATGAAAGCGCAGAAAGAAAGGGGACGACTTTGCGGACTTCAAATTGAAAAAAGGGAGTCAAAGCCAATTGTGTGTTTTGACACGGAATGCAAAGTTTTTATTTATTTTATTTTATTTTTATCATGTCACCCTTGAATGTTGAATGTGTCCTTCTCATGTCAAAACTACAAAAGTCACTGCACTTTTGGCAGGTGAGGTAACAACACGGACAGAATTAAATGGTATCATCTTGAAACTGGATTTGGGGGAGGTGAAGCTTCTTGAAATGTTTTTCAGTAAATTTTCCTTGAAAGACAAGTGGAATTGGCACCTAACCCAAGTCGTTTTGTATCTTTTGGAGCTTCGTGGAATTAGTTATGAGTTTTTGAAGTTGAATTGGCATAGGGCTTGAAAATCGCCCACCTCTTAGAATGTACATTGTTCGTGTACATTGATGAAGGCTACGAAATAACAACATGTGCAAATAACGTAAATTTGAAGAGGTGGGTGATTGTAGAGTGTGTGCACTTTTAGAACCTCCTACTTCAAAGATAAAGAGATGTTTTGCGTATGTTTTTTGGGAGTGGCAAGTGCAAAATCACTCAATAAATTAAGAACGACAAATAAACATCATTGGCAAAAAATTTGGCATGAAAAGGGAATCAATATAAATTATGAAAACAATTATAAATCACAATGGTAATAATTCTATTGAATCTTCAACCAATACTCCAAATTGCAAAAGAGTTTACTTTTACTCCGATCTTTGTCAAATGCTACCAAGAGAATTTTTGTGCATAAGGAAAAATGCTTATAAAGCTAACGCAAGTAAGTTGGTAAATTTTGGAGGCATAGTGAATTAGTTATAAACTTTCAAAGATAAAGATTATAGAAGAATCTAAGTGCAAATTAGGTGAATACAAAATCCATCTAATGCACAATAAGAAATTTATAGGAAATATTGTTCAAACATCCCTTTATAGTCACATAACCAACAACCACCTCCATAGTATCATAAATGAACCTATGCATTATCTCACCCAAATTGAAGGCCAATTACACATCCTATCGTCACCCTTCACCAAAGATAGACAACCCCTTTCCAACCACTCAAGCAATTGAGCATATTTGTTGTGTGGGTATGGAAAGGGGAAAAATTTCCCCATTTACAAAAATAGATTTCAAAAGGATTTCATATTATTTTTACATTTTTTTCCTCAAAAACAAAAATTACCATGAATTCTTTTGGTGAAGATTTTGTTCAACCTATTCTTATTATATAGGTCACCGTATTTCCAACCATTGGTTGATTACAAAATCATGATAATTGTGGCTTCCTATGTACATCTTGTGGTCATTGTATGCTTTCAATGTACACCTCCCCAACATTTGTGTTGTTCTTGCTCTGTGTGAGCTGTCACCTAAACCACAACTGATAAAAAACAAAGCAGCCTAACTAACGAAAATGGGTGGCTGGTCAGAAAGGGGTCAGCTCCCCTACTCTCCATTTTGTGTATAATACTCTGGTTCAATTTTTTTTCCCCCAAAAGAACACATCACACTTTGTCAGAGTCAATATTCAGTGCCTTACTTTAGTCACCGCCTGTCTGAATTCAAAAATGGTTCTCTGCCAAATTCTAAATAGGTTACATATGCCACTGACTTGCAGTGAATGTCCACCATTGATTTGCTTCAGAGGTACAGTGCAAAGAGTTACACTGGGATGCATTTGAAATGGCATAAGAACTCCGTACACTGATAAAGAAACAACCTGAAATAAGTTAACTAGAGCTGGCTCTTGTAGTACCAAAAGTGCTCTCTGCACAGCTGTGTACATCTCCCGAAAATCCCACCACAAATTGCTTAAAATGCTTGCCACGAGGTGGATATTGTCCTCTTCCTTATCCATAGAGTTGTCATCCTCCCGGAAACCAAGGACTGCAGTGAGAGTGAGAGGAAGAAAAAGGAAGGCAAGACCTTGCAGTGGGTTGAGGAAACAGTTGCATAAATAAGTTATTCCCGACGGGAGGTAAACGCAGTCATCTACAGTCTGATTACAAAGTCATTTTCTATCCAGCTACTGAAGTCCCGATCAGCCATCAGACCATTTACATCTTGAACAGAAACTTGAGGTAAGAATCGAGTCAGCTACTGAGGAAAGTCCAAGAATATCAGATGAGAACGGCAAGCTTTCTTACATGATTCCTCAACAAGAGCCAAGTTGAAAAACCAACAGTAAGACTAAATCACTGCCACCTGAGGAGAAAATTAGAGAAAAGCTAACCTATCATTCTACCTATGACTGGTAGTCGTTCCTATCAACTATGGACTGCAGGACACTAGCCTTCTGCTTTCCGTATGTAAACCGACAAATGTTGAGAGCACGATGATTACCAGCCTTAAATTGAGTCGACTTCTTGCCAAAAGTTCTTCTCGCAGAATCTTTCGCCACCACCGCCATGTGCAGAGTGGTTTCGCTACCTGGGCACACCGTTACCAGTGCTTCGACAATGGACTCGAGATGAGTGTGCAACTCATGGTCGCCACTGATCATGTCAATGTAATGCAAGAACGACGAGCGCACCCAATTGTTCTCAGCTGCGTTCAGCTTGAAGTCCTTCAGCTTGCTCTCGAGCTTGTGGAAGAATTTCAGTGCTGCTGAGGTCTGAGTGTCGGACAGCTGTTCGTCGGTTCCAAATTCTGACTTGGATTTGCTTGCAAGCTCCATCTGCACAAAACAGAAATCAAGTGGCTATTTAACCGAAGATTCGTACTAGTAAAATGACCGATTCCATGTGAAAGGTATAATGAGTGCCAAATTTAAATGAGTGAAGATAATTGCAAGCGGTGGTCAAAACATAAATAAAATTGAACAAAAGAAAGCTTGCATATGAGCTACTCCAAACTGCGAAACAAAAATGAGGACCAATTTGCGCTATTTCCTTCTCAAGGGGAGATAAGCGAGTCATGAAAAGCAATGAAGCCCACATATATGAAAAAGATAAAGAAAAGCATATTACGAAAGGAATCAGCCCTTGCTTGTGCACTCACCAGTTTGGTGTATTGTTCGGTGACTTTAGAAAGGGAACTGTGCAATGCATCCTCGAGCTTGCAACGTGGACAGTAGCAAACAAAACCCCATCCCTTGGCACTGAGCTCCTTCCGTTGATCTAGAGGCTGGAAGATGTCGAAATAGGCGCGAGTTACTTCCTCGCCAGCTCGCAAGTCCCGAGCTGCAAACAGAAAGAGGGCTTTGCCAACCAGAATGGGGGAAGAGCTGGGAAGGCACGAGTGATTAATAAAAGAAGGTAACCACCATAGCCCCCAGTGCTCTACCTGCAAAGCCAACAATCATGCTTTCTTCTCAGTAAAAAACAAAAACCGACAACAAAATAGATCAAAGGTAGGGAACTCATTCGCATGATGTCTCTTTCCCACGGGCTGAAAAGTCACCCATTCAAAATGCAAGCGAGATCCAAACACATGATGAGATCAACTCCTAGGTCCTATCACAGGCAAAGAGGCTTCGTAGATAAAATACTCATGGTAATCTACCCTCATGATTGGGATCCTACTATTGAACTTTCACCATAGCTTATTCATAAGCAATGCAAATGACACATAATTGAGAGCATTAGAATCCTCTCATAAACGGAACAAGGCCAATCCAAAAAATCGATGAAAGTTTAGTAGTAAACCCACACTAACCGACCTTGTCTTGCTCACCAGAGCCAAGTAAACTGTTCTGCACCTAATACTGCTTCAAACTTCAACAATTTATTGGCTCTGGACCGAAGGGGAGGAGGCTTTGCATCGACAGAAGCTACCCTGAGGAAGAAGTTTGAGCAGCTTCCCTATTCAAAAAACGAGCCAGTACTACAGGGACAGAGCTCAAAGTGCAGCTGCTTATTACTTATTCATACAGTATCCAAATAATAAATTCTTGAGAGCGTTGGAATCCTCTCAAAACAGGGGACAAACCACACAAAGGAAACGCAATCCATTCTAATAAAAGAAACCATTCTCAAAAAATTGGCATAGGAATGAATTCTCTACCTTCTTGTCCTGCTCCCCAGAGCCAGGCAAATTCTTCCATCCCATGGTAGCATCCCCATTGATGGCATTGAGCTGGATGATCCGGCGGACACGGGCATGATCCAAGTGCAGCTCATGCTCCCCAGACTCCGCGTCCGTCTGGTGCACAGACGGAGATGGCAACGATTTCTCCCCATCACAAAGCGTCGGCAGCTTCTCCAACCCTTTGTGATGTGCAGTTTCAAACACATGGCGGAAACCTTCCTGCACCTTCCCGTCCACAAACGCCTGCGAGATATCACGCCGAGTTTGGTCCACATCTTGTAAGGCTAGAAACGCCATCGGATTCGACACCAGAAGAAGCTCACCAGCTTCCACATCTTTGGTTAACACTAAGCCACGCCCTCGCCCTCGCCCGACGTCGGTGACGATCACGGGACCCACATAATCTGCTGAGAAGGGCGACTCGCCGGCTTGCTTCCCTTTCAAATAGTAATGGGCCAAGTCGTAATGACCGTGGCAGCTTTGCTGGACGCCCGTGCTGCTCTCGTGGAGAGCCGCTTGTAGGTCCCTGTCGGTTGGCGCTCGAGGTGCAGCTGCCTGAAACACAAGCGCAAACAGGAAATTTCACCAAAAAAACTTGGAGGAGCGCCGGTAAAACATCAAAACTTAGTAGTCGAACTCAATAGAGAAAATGCAAGTAAGCTTTCAAACGTTTGAGAACTTTGAAGAAAGCTTGCACACTTAGCCCTACAAGCATGTAGTAGCATTCAATATTTCCAAATTCAGAAGAGAGATTGCACACCGTTAACCCTTATACGCAGTGGCATTCAATAAAGAGATTTGTGTAAGAATTCTTGCACATGTATGCATAACCGGAAGAAAGTGTGCACAACCTTAACCCTAAAACCCTGGTAGCAGTGCACGGAAGTTCAACAAGGGCAAATGCAACACATCTTTTACAGTTATGCAAAATCAGAGGAACGTTTGTAAACCCTTTAACCCTAGAAGACATTGCAGTAGCAGCAGCAGTTGCAGATGCACATACTTCAACAAAGAAAAATGTGAGAAAGCCTTCGGATGAAAGAAGGCATTGCCCACCTGCAAAGTCGTCAAGGCTTGCTCGTACTGACTCAATCCTAGCAACGCCCTTCCTTTCCGAAACAAGCTCTTCAGATGACTCGGATCCCTAGACAGCGCTTTCTTCGCATCGGCTAACGCCTTCCCGAACTCCTGAAGCCGGATGTACGCTTCGGCTCTGTTGGAGTAGCCAAGAATGATTTCACTATTTCGCACGAGCTTCCCTTGCCGATGCTCCTCGGCTTCGGCCAGGAGAATACTCCTCGTGTACAGATCCGCCGCACCCACGAAATTTTCCTCCCCAAACATCATGTTTCCCATGACTCGTAACTCATTAGCACTGTGCGTTTCCAAAGCACCACTAGATGGTGGAGTTGTGGTAGTCGTAGAACTCGTCTTGCTGATCGGAGCAGCAACCACCTCTTCTTCCACCTTGATGTTACCGTTGCTATCAGGGATTTCAGTTTCAGCGGTGGTAGGCTCGTCACGAGAAGCTGCTGCTGCTGCTGCTGCTGAGTCCCCGGGTGCTCTAGCTTTGGAGTCTTCCACGTCCTGGACCGCTAGCAAACTGTCGCTGCGCTGAAACTGCTTTCTCAAAAGCGGCCTCTTGATCTCTGGAGCCTGGGCTTTGTCATTTTGTAGGGTTTCGAGCTCCTCCATGGAAGAAGGGTCTTCCTCGTTAGTACTCACTGAAGCTTCAGCGATGGTGGCTTCAATGGCAGGTTGTTCTGCTTCTACAGTCTCCTCAACCGCAGCAGAAACCTCCGGTTGTTCGGCGACCTCGGGTTCATCTGTAACAGCATCTTGAGGAGGCGCCTCCTTTTCAAGCTCAAGGCTCTTCGGCAACGCATCGGGGACGCTTTCGAGGGATTCTTCTTCTGGAGTATCGACATCCTTGGCTCCACGACGTTCTTCAGCTTTGGGAGTGGTGGGCTCTTCCACGCTTTCATTTGGCAGATCCTCTTTCACGGCTAACTTAAGTTGTGGCTCTTGCGCAACTACAACAGGTGCGGGACTGGGTGTGGGCTCCGGAGATTCAACAATTGGAGATTCCTGCAATCTGTCAACCACGACTGTTTTTGATGAAACAGGTTCTTCCGCTTCGTGCAATCTGTCCACCACCACTGGTTTTGATACTAATGGTTTTGACGCAACAGATTCTTCCGCTTCGTGCAATCTGTCCGCCGCTAGTGGTTTTGATTCTACTGGTTTTAATGCAACAGGCTCTTCCGCTGTGACTGCTTTCACCTCCTCCTTCACTGGTGACTGCACTTCCTTCGCTTCCGCCTTGGGTGGGGAGCTTCTGGCTGCTGCTCCATGTGCATGCTCCTCCCGATGATGCGCCACTGGCCTTTGAAACATCCCCGACATCCGACGCGAATCCAAGCTTTCCAGTTGCGCCAGCTGCTCCTGCTTCATCTGCTGCTCGAACAAGTGAATTTTCCTTGAGAAGTCTTCGTGATCACGGCTGTGGATCCTCTCATCCTCGTACCCCACCGCACCGTAAATCAAGTGTCCATTGTCGCCCGTATTCTCAGGCCGTGACAGAAATGCGATGTCATTCGGTCGCTCCACCAGCACTCCAACCACCCCATCTGGAAATCGCGTCAGATACGGATCCCGCACGGTTACCCTTGATCCCTCCGGATAGCAGTTCTGCGCTTGCGCCATGCTCGCTCTCACATGCAATGCATTTGTCAAAATAAGCTTCGTGGCTAATCCTGAGTCTTCCTCCAAGACATTTACCACGGAAGTCACTTTGAGTGACTTCGCACATAAGCGCCCTTCCAGAGCGTGTCTGCGATGCGTCTTTCCCACTTTCATGTCGGCTAGGGACAAAAGCTTGAAGTCCTTCCATGGAGACTCCGCGTACACGGGCGGGATGGGAGGGGCTTCGCTGTTGGGAAGGGAGGTGCCGGGGAGTAAGCCGCGTTCGAGCATGTAAGCATCGTGAAGGGCTGCGTGATGAGCCGCGAGTAAGCCAGTTTTGTCGAATTTCTCACTTGCGTGGACAGTCTCGGCGTGGCCGGGGCCAACGAGTTTGCTCGTCACGGAAGAAGATCCCCCCGGCGACGCTTGATCCATGTGGGGCGTGACGCTCATTGGCGACCAGAAGAAGGGGGCTCAGGGATTTGGAGGATGGTGAGGATGAGCGAGAATTGGAAGCTCACGGGGGACACCAATTGCTCTCTTGCCATCCGCAAAACATCTACATCTGCACCTGCACAACGGAGAAAACGTCAGACCACAATAGGGAGGCAAATGCTCGGGATGGAAAGCGATCTCTAGATCAATTTTGTTTCATCAATTTCAACACGAATGCAAATGCTCCGGATGGAAAGCTCTCTCTCCGGCAATTGTGTCATCGATTTCAACACCAATGCAAATGCTCGGGATGCAGAGCTATGTCTACAGCAATTGTCTCATCAGTTTCAACACCAGTTCCGATGCAAAAACTCGGGATGGAAAGCCCTCTCTCCAGCAATTGTGTCATCAATTTCAACACGAATTCCCATGCTAAAGCTCGAGATGGAAAGAAATCTTTGCAGCAATTGTGTATCACTTCATGATTAGATCGAGGATCCTACAGAGGAGAGCAACGAGTATCACTTCATGATTAGCTCGATTCCAACAGGATATCTAGAACACAACTTCGCTAGAAATCGAACACCATCTTTGTCATTTTGATGACAAAAAGCTCGTTTTCTCAGCCCGGCGAGACGGAGAATCTTTTCTGCTTGTTGCCCGGACATCGCCCGCTGAAAAGAATCTGACGCTCTGCATTTGTATGTGCACATTAAATGTGCACACTCAAACTAAAACTGTCTCCAATTGACTGATCCCTGAGGCTCATCTCCTCCAATAAACTTGGTAAACTGATCATCAATTAGCTTTTTGAGTGTAAACATGACTTGGATATTCGACTGTGGCCTCTGATCTCTGAATGAAAAAAGGGTCTGTCTACTGTCCCTTCAGTAGCGGTCTAAAACCTTCAACTTTAAATGATTGCATTAAAAATTCTACCATGGGTAGTGATAAAAAAATTTGACAGTTTGACTATTTTAGAATCCAAAATGATCTCACCAGTGAGCGCAAGAGCGATCTCCCAATGAAAGCACATTCCAACATACGCACATTCCTACATACTGGTTTAAATGCTTAAATCTGGACACAAAAAGAATTCGTCCCCCTCACACTGAAAGACTTCCCAAATCGCAAAGCAGAGCACACCGAAGTGGAGCTACTCTTATTACTCCTCCAACATCGCGATGAAGTCTACAAATACGAAAGCCTGATTTCGAACACCAAATATCTTTATTAATTTTATTATAATAATCACTCTTATGCCTCTTTTCTCCGCTAAACCAGTATCATATAACATCAGATTCGCACCCTCGCCATTGATTTGAACACTGAAACTCTTGCATTCACAACTAAAACAGCTCCCCAGTACTCACATTCCTGGGATTCGTGATTAGATGATCTTTCCCCCAGCAGCATTACGGTCGTTCTTGTGAGACCGGCGTGTTTCAGATGACATTTCAAATGCAGCGAGCTCTCAAAACTAAGACCGGTATAGATCTGAACTGCGCCCCTCTGGAAAAGTGCCAATCTCATTGAAATCTTTTTCATTTTAACACTCATTGTTCACAAAACTCTTATTACCCCCGATCGACTCGTCAAAACTAAGTCACTTGCTCAAACCCCCAAAGAAGTGCTGCTCTAAACTACTACGTCCAGACAAGCGCCTGATACAAATTCCGATACAATTACATCATTATTAAATTATTATTATAATCACTAATCTCATCATCCTCTTACGCCTCGTTTTCTCCGCCCGACACCAACACGGAGAATCTACAGTCGCGACATCGCCAATGCATTTGAACCCGCCCGCCCCCTCTTGCAAATGCACTCACTACTTCATCCCTCCTCACATTCACTTCAATTTCAGGGGATTCCTGATTAGAGAATCTCTGCCGTAGTAGCAACAATTAATTCCAACATCCACAGTACGAAACACTCACACAACAATCCGTCATTCACACAACAACGCCCTTCGTAACTAACCTCGACGATCGACTCCCAAACCAAAGAAACAAAAGTCACCACCAAAGAAATCCTCGCTCAATCCCCAAAACAAACCCCAAAACCCAAATCCCAACTGCCCACATTCCCACACAAACAGTAACGTACCTCGCGGCTGCGGCTGCGGCTGCGGACCCGATCTTAGAGCTATAACCCAGACCTCTGCGGGAGCAGCACCCAAGACAAGCCGAATGGATTCCCGAGTTGGGGCGATCGATCGATCGATTCCAAGCGGGATGGTAAATCGGCAATGCTGGTTGGCAAATGCTGTCTTGGCTGGTGGAGGCGGACTACCTTATTGCGAGCTCTGTTGTGAGCTCTGTTGTGAGGATTGATTGTTGCTGCGGAAGAGATTGTTTGCAAGGCGGGAGAAGAGAAAAAGAAAAGGAAGAGAAAACGGGGTGGCACCTTTCTTGCAAAGGATTTGGCTGCGAGACGATCGGAAAGCTAGGGGAAGAAGAAGATGAGGTTGCCGTGCGGCAAGGGGGGACCTCGCCGAAGAGGTTGAGCTGCGAGCTTAAAACTTTACTTGCACTCCTTTTCTGCAATTCTTCTGTTGCTCCTAGATCCGCCCCTTGCGGCAGCCTGTCTGGCTCTCTGGGATACGCTCGCTGATACCGACCGATGGTCGGGACGGACGTGGGAAGGACGTGGCGGGAGTCGGTTGAGGTTTCGACCGATGGTCGCGGAACTGGGTACCTTCCCCGTCCTTCCGGTTCGGTAATCAGCTCTCATCTACCGACCGATGGTCGGGTCGTTGCTGGACGGACGGAGGAGTGGGAGTCGTCTTCCCCCGACTGATGGTCGCGGAACTTGGGGCTTCCCCCCGGCTTGTTCCCATGTTCGGCTCGTGGTTCGCGTGCGTGGCTCTGTTCCCGAGACTCAGGTACCGAATTATTCGGCCAGGAGGATTGACCCTTATTTGCAGCGAACTGAAGGGTAATTTCAAAAATTACCCCCTATTTTGTGCCGCGTAATTTTTGTATTTCTTTACCTCACCCAGCTAATTCGGGGCCCTTAATTTGCAAATTTCATCATGGACTAGAGTGATGTGGCGTTGCCACAATCAAAACAAAAGTAAAAGTAATTTTCTAATTTTTTTAGAACCAAAAACAACTCAAAAATCCATAACTTTCTCACCGTGAGTCGGAAGGCCACAAAACCAAGCCTGTGCACCCCTCCTTGCCAAGAGCTTTCCGACAGCACCAAGCATGCGACTAGAGGATGTACGGTCCAAAAGATCTCAACGTGACAAACAAAACAAACAAACAAACAAAACAAACCACCTATCTTAATAGAAGAGACTAGAGTGCCCTATGGCGTTGCCACAATCAAAACAAAAGTAAAAGTGATTTTCTAATTTTTTTAGAATAAAAAACAACTCAAAAATCCATAATTTTCTCATCGTGAGTTGAAAGGCCACAAAACTTTCTGACGATACCAAGATTGTGACCAAATTTTAAGAAAAAGTAATTTTTTAATTTTTTAATTCATAAAAATACTTCAAAATTCAATAACTTTCACACCGTGAGTCGGAATGCCATGAAACCAAGCCGGTGCACCCCTCCTCGCCGAGGGCTTTCTGACGGTACCAAGCATGTGATTGGGGGACGCACGGTCTCGGAGATCTCAACGTGACAAACAAAACAAACATGTTGTCTTAATAGGCCTTGTGGCATTGCCACAATCAAAACAAAAGTAAAAGTAATTTTCTAATTCTTTTAGAACCAAAAAAAACTCAAAAATCCATAACTTTCTCACCGTGAGTTGGAATGCCATGAAACCAAGCCTGTACACCCCTCCTCGCTGAGAGCTTTTCGACGGTACCAAAATTGTGACCAAAATATAAGAAAAAGTAATTTTCTAATTTCTTAGAACAAAAAATAACTAAAAAATGCATAACTTTCACACCGTACTTCCAAACACCACAAAACCAAGCCAGTGCACCCCTCCTTGCCGAGGGCTTTCCGACAATACCAAATACATGTGTCTTGTGCCATTGCCACAGTCAAAACAAAAGTAAAAGTAATTTTCTAATTTTTTTAGAACCAAAAACAACTCAAAAATCCATAACTTTCTCACCGTGAGTCAGAATGCCACGAAACCAAGCCTATGCACCCCTCCTCGCTGAGAGCTTTCCGATGGTACCAAAATTGTGACCAAAATATTAAAAATAATAATTTTCTAATTTTTTTAGTTCATAAAAGTACTTCAAAATTCAATAACTTTCACACCGTGACTCAAAATGCCACAAAACCAAGCCGGTGCATCCCTCCTCGCCCAAGGGCTTTTTGACGGTACCAAGCATGTGTGTCTTGTGCTATTTCCACAGTCAAAACAAAAGTAAAAGTAATTTTCTAATTTTTTAGAACTAAAAATAACTCAAAAATACACAACTTTTTCACCGTGAGTCGAAACGCCACGAAACCAAGCCCATGCACCCCTCCTTGTCAAGGGCTTTCCGACGGTACCAAGATTGCGACCGAAATATAAGAAAAAGTAATTTTCTAATTTTTTAGAACCAAAAACAACTCAAAAATGCACAACTTTCACACCGTACGTCGGAACGCCACGGAACCAAGCCGGTGCACCCCTCCTCCCCGAGGGCTTTCCGACGGTACTAAGCACGCGACCGGGGGACGCACGGTCCTGGAGATCTCAACATGACAAACAAAACAAAACAAAACAAACCACCTGTCTTAATAGAAGAGACTAGAGTGCCCTGTGGCATTGCCACAATCAAAACAGAAGTAAAAGTAATTTTCTAATTTTTTTAGAACCAAAAACAACTCAAAAATCCATAACTTTCTCACTATGAGTTGGAATGCCATGAAACCAAGCATGTGCACCCCTCCTTGCCGAGAGCTTTCCAACTGTACTAAAATTGTGACCAAAATATAAGAAAAAGTAATTTTCTAATTTTTTTAGAACCAAAAACAACTCAAAAATCCATAACTTTCTCACCGTGAGTCGGAATGCCATGAAACAAAGCTCGTGCACCCCTCCTTGCCGAGGGCTTTCCGACAGTACCAAGATCGTGACCAAAATATAAGTAAAACTAATGTTCTAATTATTTAGTTCATAAAAATACTTCAAAATTCAATAACTTTCACACCGTGAGTCAGAAGGCCACGAAACCAAGCCGGTGTACCCCTCCTCACCGAGGGCTTTCCGACGGTACCAAGATCGTGACCAAAATATAAGAAAAAATAATTTTCTAATTTTTCATAACCAAAAATAACTCGAAAATGCACAACTTCCACACCGTATGTCCAAAGGCCACGGAACCAAGCCGGTGCACCCCTCCTCGCCGAGGGCTTTCCAGTGGTACCAAGCACGCGACCGGGAGACGCACGGTCCGGGAGATCTCAACGTGACAAACAAAACAAAACAAACAAACAAAACAAAACAAAACAAAACAAAACAAACCACCTGTCTTAATAGAAAGAGATGGCAAATAAAAAATTTCAATGTTTTCTCTGGGGATAAAATATGGGGCAATAAGGGGGTCAATCCTTCTTGACCAAATTATTTTTACCATTGTAAATTTTTTGCCTTAGCATTGTCATTCACGTGCTCATATTATTTTTTGTTGTATTTTTATATTTGTGTTTTATAGTATTTTTATTTTAAGCAATATTTAATGAATCTCCACTCCTCATTTGGATGAATTTTGCAAAATGTAATAAAAAAAATATCCAAACATATCTATACACCTATCAAAAAGACATGAAGCAGGTCAGTTTTTGCAATAGATCCCCCCAAAATACACTAATTCCTACCCCTTGAGGATTTGTAGGCACAAAAATTGATGTAATAAATGTGAAAATTGTGGAGAAGATGGGAAGTTAACCCCGTAAAGCTTCAATGTCTCAATTTTGATAGTAGGAAGGGAGAGGTTGAGGGGGCTTTTTAGACCCCAAAATTCTCATTCGCCCAAACCAATGCTTGACTTTTAAAATAAAAACTTATTATATGGTGAATTTTATGAAATCAAGATAATTAATATACATTTATAAAGATATAAACAAAAAATTCAAGGAAAGATTAAAAATAGTTGAAATTTTTTTTAATCAATGCTCTATTATATATTATACTCATTTGTTAGAATCACAGGTGTCCAAAGTTATACTCCCTCCATCCCCAAATGATCTTCATGTTGGCCTTAATTTTCTTTTCCAAAATATTAATCTTCATGTTGGACTTTGTAATGTTGTGAATTGGTCAAATTTGGCTTTTGATTGCTATTTGGAATTAGCAAAACAACTCCAAGTAGTAGAGTTTTTCCACAATCCATGCAATCATCAATCTACAAACAAATGAAATGATTGAAGGAATCAATCATCATTGTTCATTCTTATTTTTTTGCATTTGTTTCAATATTGCTCAATTGAAGGAAATGAAACTCTGAGAGGCAAAAAAAGGTCAATAGTGGGCTTGGGCCCATAGTAACTGCCTACAAAATGATGATTTCACACTCAACAATTAAGTGTCCATTGGTGCTCCTTGAAAAGGCCCAAAATTTTCACTTTTTAATATTCCAAAACTACATTATGAAAAAGGCTCACAAACCCAAAGTTTCTAGGATACAAGAAGTACACATAACTCTATTTATAATGCAAAATGGGCCTAACCCTAAAGGACCAACATGTTTAGACTTTGGAGGTCCAAAACTACTTGAAAATACTTGTCCCAAAAACAAGGTCAAAATTTTCATTAATATTTATATTTAGACAAATCCAACCATAGTAACCTTTGATTAACTTATTCAAGTAGATTGTCCCAAAATTTTAGAATGAATATTTCCATTGATTGTAAATTAAATGTATCTAAACTTCAAAATATAGGCTTATCTAGTCCTTCCAAAAGGTACAGTTTGGTTTTTTGACATTTTTAGGAAAACAAACAAACATGTATGTCCTATAAGTTGTAAATTTTATTCAATGTGTTGGAAAATGGGTTGAAAACACACATAAATTTTTTTAATCAAAAATACTTTCATATTCATCTTTAAAAAAAATTGTAAAGTAGAAGGTAGTATTCAATGAAAGATAAACTAATTTGCTAGTAACCTTTACAAGAAATCAAAAATCATGAATTCAAATGGTGAAAATGTTTTAGTGAACAGTTAGTATCTTTTATTTTAATTTTAATTTTAATGTTTTCAAAATTGAGAGCAAAAGTTGACTTTATATGATTTTTTTCCTCATAACTTTTACTTCTTTATTCAAAATTGAATGGTTCACATGTTTCTGAGTAGGTATCAATCTATAAAATTCCAAAAAATAATCAATACTTTTTTAGAATATATTTTTTGTTGTCCGATTTTGACATTGAAATCAAAAAAATGCTTCTAACTTTTACAATATTGATCAAAATCACATAGAACAAAGCTTCTCAAAAAATCCAAAGAGTGTTTCTTGGTTCTTTAGAGGTTACAAAATGTTATTTTCAACATTAACCGGAACATTTTGTCCAACAAGATCATTTTGGGGATGGAGGGAATACTAGTAGCTTTCCAAGATGGGGTGAGAATTTTTTTCCACTCTTGTTTATGGATGTAAACTTAGACCCCCAATTTGGATCATTAAAATTGTTTTTTTATCTCTTACAAGGAATTGAGAGTCTTTGATTTCATATACAATATAAATTCAAATTTTCAAATTTTGTCATCCATAGCAACTGGTTAGTTCTTACATTTTTTCCAAAGAAAGCTCATTGTCGTAGTATAGTGGAGTCTATCACAGTCAGCTTTTTTTGCCAAATAATTAATAGTTAAAATTGGATAGTTAAAGTTGAAAAATGTGATTCAACAAGTTGCTTTAGAATAGAAAGATTTTTTTTAATAAAAATGATGTTTTTGAAAAACAATATGTACAAAATTGCATCATCAACTATTAAATTAATTTTTTACCAACCCTAGCTATTGATTATGATTCATATTTTTTTAACCTCTAAAGTTTTTTGACTATATTTTCACCAAAAATGCACTAAAACTGCCATCTCTAGTATTAGTACCAAATTTTTGAAAAAAAATATTTTAGACACATCTAACCATAAGATTGTATAGTACTTAGGTTTGAGAAGATGTGGACAAATTTTCAAAAAAATTCACCTTGTAGATTGCAAAATATTAGCGTTTGAAGTGACAGAAATCCTTTTTTTAGTCCCTGTGAAAAATCAGGCAACTGCACTTCACAAGTTCTGATCATTATGTAAAATATCCAAAATGGTTGCAACTCTTTGGATTCATTCTTCAAGGCAAGTTGACTACATGCTTGAAAAGTTTTAAATCATTTGGAATTGTACAACATATAGGAAAAAATAGTAAGTAGAGAGAAGTAGAGAATGATTCAAAATACTAAATTGTTAACAATTTATTTATGGAATTGAAAAATGCCAATCCCAATATTTGTAATGTTGTAATAAACAATCTATGTCTAATATTTTTATTTATTTTTCCAAAAATATTGAATACTAAGTTAAAATAGAGGACTTCAAAGTTTATTTTAGAGTAGAGATTCCATAACTACCCAGAAACTACCCAGACCTTTCATTCATTAATCAAAATGGAATAATTCAAATCTTTTCATATATAAATAGATTTAGAGAACCAATTTCAAAAATTTATTTTTAAAAAAGTTTTTTTATTGTCCAAACTGCCCACTAAATGCTGAAAACTATATATCATACAATAACTTTTGAACCATGTAGGCAAAAATTATCTCTATAACAATGGTTTGATGTTCAAGTAAACTTTGTTGCATATAATAGTTTTACCAATGTAGGGAATCTTAGTTCTAAAGCCTCCCATGCCTCTCTCTAAACTCATTGAAAACTCATTGAAATTATTAAAGTAGAATACTATGAATGAGCACTTAATACTCACCTTCAACAAATTTGGTGAAGATTCTTTATTCAACTCAAAGGGAGTATAAACTTTTCCCAAACTCAAAGAAAGCAATGGTCACATCTTAGAGATGACTATGAGTCCCCTCAATGCAAAGCCTCCTCTCCTTCCATCCAAATTCTAAAGCCAACAAAATATGGTCTTCTTTTGTCCTTGAATGATTTTTCTAAATTTGAGTTTTGCATAGGCTTGAATCTCTATCTACTTCTTTCATTCCCACTAGTATATCATGTGCCATTGACACAACCAAAATAAAAATAGAAATAATTTTTTAATTTTTAATTCATATAATAACTTTGAAATTGAATGACTTTTCTATTCTAGGTCCAAATGTCACAAAACAAATCCCATGCACTTCTCTTTATAGAGAGTTTTGTAATAGGACCAAGAATAGGACCAGAGACACATGGTTCCACATATCTCATCGTAACAAACAAAACAAACAAACAACCTCATTTTAAGGTAAATAATAGGATTACAAATTATTCTTAGAATTGTCATTAGCCACCTTCTTTTCATATCTATTCAAAGATCATTTTAGAATAGAGGGAATACTACATTATTGTATGATAAGATTTTTGTTAGCTAGGATTTTTCAGACTAATATTTAAAAAAATTTAACTACTGTTTATTACTTCTATTTCTCTAAATGTTTTTTAGACTAAATCTTTAAGGTAACTGCACCTAAAATGGACCATTTCTCAAAATTGATCCCTATTTTTGAAGGAAAATTGAATAGGGAAGATACCAAAAATGAAGCACATGACAAGGACAAATGTGAGGTGAATTTTGAGTAGTATGTGGCTCTATTCATAGTATTGTAGTGGTGGCAACCTTAGAAGTGGACAATTTTGGGTACACTTTCTATTGCTTTAACTTCTTTCCTAGTATCATTCTTCATGTGCATCAATTGCATTTTGACATCACCTACATGACACTCTTAGCACCCTATACCTTCCATCTTTCAAAATTTGTACCTAATTGACAATGTATTCAAAAATTATGGAACCACTTGCATTTTGATTCATAATCCTTCACCAATGTGCAAAAATTGTCATGCCGCAGAGCTTATTCATGCAATTTTAGGTGTAAGGTAGAATTGCCTAATACCATCATCCACCCAATTCCACCACCTACAAGATCTTCCCAATTGTGTTAGTGGCCCATCTATTACCACAATGTTCACAACCTTTTATCATGATAGCAATGCACTTTGGGAGTGGGCACATCAACCCACCCTTTAACAAGGGTGTGCTCATGCTTCAACAAGGGTTTATTCACAGTTTAACATTTGAGCTTAGAAAAATCACAGAAAATTCATGTTTTGTCGGAATATCTTCATACTTTTTGTGATCAACTTCTCTTGCACTTTTCAAACTCTAAAAAAATATGGAAAGTGACAAATCACTTCTCCAAAGTACTTAAGATAGCAAACATGTGTGGTAATGGGCAATTCTACCTTAGTTACCTTAAGGTAGAAGGTTCAAGAATGGCACATCTAAGGAGAAAAACAAATGTATGGAAAAAAACTAGGCAACCATTGATTTCTAATTTTTTCGGTGGACAAAAAAATGGAAAAGAAACAAACTGCAATTGAAATTGAATTTTTTTGAGTTAGAATGAATTGGATATGATTTTTGAAGAGGAGAGTCCATAGGTTGCTATTGATGTTTATAGACTTCAATAGAAATTGAATTAACCCCTAAAAGTTTCTTGACTATGTTTTCACCAAAAATGCTCCAAAATTGCCATCTCTAGTACAAGTACCAAATTTCTGACAAAAAAGCATTTTTTGACATATTTAACTACAGGATCTTATAGTACTCTAGTTTGAAAAGACGTGGAAAAAATTTCAGAAATTTTCACCATGTAGATTGCAAGATATTAGCATTTGAAGTGACAAAAATCCTTTTTTAGTCCCTGTGGAAAATCAGGCAGCTACACTTCACAAGGTTACATTTGTATGAAAAAATGTCCAAGATGATGGTTACTCTTTGGAATCTTTCTTCAAGGCAAGTTGGCTACATGATTGAAATTTTTTTAAATCATTTGGAATTGTAAAACATCATATTACTAAAATCATAAGTCCCTCTGGAATATCACAAATGCTACCATTAATACTAGGGGTTCATGCTTGCTATGCTATGCATTTATTGTATCACATATTAGTAAAAAATTTGATGTATTTGAATAGAATGTATGATAATGATTTCAATAAGTCTTTAAAATAATTATTTTATAAAAATATTTCCAATCATGCATATATAGAAATCATATTTTCACACAATGTGATATTATTGAAATAGAGTAGCAATTCACAATCACCTTTGTAATACCACTTTTTATAAAGGGTGATATTATAAAAATAATATAGTTGTTGCAATTGAGGTGCTATTAAAGAAGATCAATATGGTGATATTATAAAGGTAACAATTCTATTGCTTTTCTTGGCTTTATACTTCTTTTGCATTTCTATGATTTTATGCTTTTGTGAGCTTTGAGCTTCTGATTTCAATTTTCTATTGCTACTACCAAATGATTTGAGAAATTTATTAGATTGAACCGATTTTGGATTTCACAACAATTAAATTGTTCACAAAGCTTTTGAGATTTATAAGTTTTTCCTTTAAATTCTTCTATTTGGATTACCATTGTTTGTAACAATTGAGTCAAATTTCTAATGCATTCTAATGTATGTGTATCTTTTACAGTATTCATCAATGCATGTATATCATTCATCATTTATTAAATTTTTTATTGTTTATATCAATATATGTTTATTTATTAAAAAAATTACATATAGATTTTAGTAATAAATCTGAAGATTTATTGAAATTCTTGCTCTACATTCTATTTAATACATAAAAATTCTAATAAAAATTCTAATGGTGAATGCGTAGCATAGCAAGCGCCAACCGCTAGTATAGGAATAAATTAGTAAATAGAAAGAAGTAGACAATGATTCAAAATACTAAATTGTTAACAATATTTTTGTAGAATTGAAAAATGCCAATTCCAAAGGTTGCAATGTTGTAATAAAAAATCTACACCTAAAGTTTTTATTTTTTTCCAAAAATATTGAAAATTGAATTAAATAGAGGACTTCAAAGTTTATTTTAGAGTAGAGATTCCATAACTACCTTCAAACTACCCACAACTAAAACTCCTCATAACTTTCATCTCATCAATCAAAATGGAATGATTCAAAGATATCCATGTATAAATAAATCTAGAAAACCAATTTCAAATTTTTATTTCTTTAAGAAGTTTTTTTTTCTGCCCAAATTGCCTGCCGAACGTTGAAAACTACATATCATACAATAACTTTTTAACCACGTAGTCAAAAGTTATGAAAATTGTTGGGCCTTAAAGCTACTCCTTGGGCACATATTGTGTGAAAATTTCAAAAAATAAAAATAAAAATTCCATTTGTAGCAAGCTACCCCCAAATCGCTATGTTGCCCAAAAAAAAAGGCCATTTGATCCTTTAGGGGTTAACACGTGCATCTGAAAAGAACAGAACAATCCCCCAAAAGATGAATAGGGTGCTTAGTGAGTTCAAGGAAGTTTCAGAATGCGTGAATGCCATGTCCTAAATCAAGCAAGGGAAAGATGTATCCTGAAATTACTATATTATTTTATCACTTCTTTCTAACTGTCATTTTGAATGTTGTGTTCACAATTGAATGATGCATTCAAGATTCATATGTGACACATCGTACAGTAGTGGGTCCAAAAGCACTACTCACAACCCTAAAATCACTCACTTGCAAGCCCGTTTCCTGACCTCAGAGAGAGAATGAAAATTCATTTGAGCAACCACATGCAGTCATTACAGACTTGTCCTGGGGACAATTGTAAATGCCCGCACTGTTTATGGACCTCCTCCTATAGTACCCATGTTTCCTTTGTCAGTAAAAACACAAAGAAAACGTGCGGTCCTCTACTGGTTCCTCTTATCAATGGAAATTGTCCATGTGTTTTAAAAATACACACATGAGTGGCGGACAGTAGTCTAGTTCTTTTACAAAATGAATTAATTTTTTTTTTTCCATCTGGTCACAGGCTGGGTGAGGTGCCAGCCGAAAGGTTCAGATCTGCGCCCGCACTTTGCATTAAAACATAACTTACTGTAAGTTACTGTATGTCTGAGCATTTGTAAAGCATTTTCAGGTACTGCTTTTATTATCTTTTTGTGATATTTTAGAACCCAACAATTAATTACATAAGTTGGATAAGAATGTTCTTCTGCTAATTACAGCATGCATGGTCTGTGCCATAATCTGCTGATAACATTTGGAACCCACTGCACATATTGTTATTATTATGCTTCTTAACCCCTGAGCACCCCAGCGCCCCAAATGTGGCCTCCTACTATGAGACATTTGACCATCATAATGTCCTAAGCTGTATGGTGAAAAATTCCACAAATTTCTCCAAAGATGCCCTCCCTACCTCTCTTCCAATCTAAACGGTCATGTCTCTTCGATCTTATTTTTTTAATTGGTGGGGTCTACTTGAAGGGCAATTTGTAGCTTGTTTTTGGAATTTGCGCTGGGCGCTCAGGGGTTAACCCCTAATACCCTTAACCCCTAATATCCTTAACCTCTAATACCCTTAATCCCTAATACCCTTAACCTCTAATACCCTTAACTCCTAATACCCTTAACCTCTAATACCCTTAACCCCTAGTATCTTTAACCCCTAATATCCTAAACCTCTAATATCCTTAACCTCTAATACCCTTAACCCCTAATATCCTTAACCCCTAATACCCTTAACCTCTAATACCCTTAATCCCTAATACCCTTAATTCCTAATACCTTTAACCCCTAATACCCTTAACTCCTAATACCCTTAACCTCTAATACCCTTAACTCCTAATACCCTTAATCCCTAGTATCTTTAACCCCTAATATCCTAAACCTCTAATATCCTTAACCTCTAATACCCTTAATCCCTAATATCCTAAACCTCTAATATCCTTAACCTCTAATACCCTTAACCCCTAATATCCTTAACCCCTAATACCCTTAACCTCTAATACCCTTAATCCCTAATACCCTTAACTCCTAATACCTTTAACCCCTAATACCCTTAACTCCTAATACCCTTAACCCCTAATACCTTTAACCCCTAATATCTTTATACGGTATATTCACACTTGGTGACTTGGTATTAGGGGTGATATTTGCTATGTAAATCTAGTTCAAAAGTAGGTCTAAATTTGTTCTTAAGACCAGACTCTTAAAGACCAAGTGAGAACAACCTAAAAGCCTTTTCAAGGATGTTTTTCCTATTGAAAAAAAAAACATGGACTTATAATTATCCCCAATGAAGCAATTTTTTTTCTTTCAAGATCTAATTGTATAGATGTGTAAAGAGCTTGCTTGTTGGTATGCATACCAATGTTGAGTGTGAAATTGTATAGGGGTTGTGAGATCACAACAAGAGAAATGTACGCATTCTTTTTTTGTATGTTGCCCCTTCCTACAATATTTCAAAAAAAATTATATTAAAGTTTTTTGAAATGGGAGGTGACATGAACAACTACAAATAGTGTTAGTACACTAAAATGCACTTTTAAGAAACTTAACCCCTCAAGGCCCATGGACATTTTGGGTCTAAAGACATCATTGTTTTTCAAGCCTTATAAGTTTACTTGTCACTAAGGTATGAAAATCTCAACCGTGCAATCTTGTAGTGTACATATTGTAGATGACGTGGATCAAATTTTGAGCCATTTGACCTTATAGATTGTAAGATTATAATGTTTTAGTGTTGAAAAAAGATGCTGAAATTTTCCTAAAAACACATTTGGAGGTGAAATTTGATTTCTAAACCTACTCAAATGAAAAAACTTTTAACTAAAAAGTGTTTTGAAATCAACATAAAAACATATTGGTGAAAAAAAAATTCATAAAATTGACTCATTGTGTTTGCAAAGTAACTTTGAAATGTCAAAAAAATAGCAAAAAAGGGTGAAAAAAACACATTTAAGGCTGAACCTACTTCTATTAAAATACTTCTCAGTCACTTGTTACTTCTTTGATTGACACAAAATTTTAGCCACACCAACTAGAAAAGTATGCGCAACTTTTGCCTCCAAAATTTTTGAAAACGGATACAAGATGAAGAAGTTACAAGCCACCGAAGTTCACAATAACCAAAAACCGTTAGGGTTTTGAACTTCGAATTGCTACCAAACATTCAAAACAATTTGGATTTCCATGAAAATTTTACCACACAAACTAGATTTCTAGAGGATCAAAACCCAACAAATTTTATTAAAAACGGACTCAAGATGAAGAAGTTACAAGCCCCCAAAGTTGCAGCCATGACAATACAGTGTGCTGAACTCAAATTGAACTGTGAACTTCGAATGGCTGCCACAAACTCAGTTCATCTTGAATTGCTCTGAAAATTTTACCACACAAACTAGACTAGTATGCGCAAATTCTCCAACAAGTTTTATCAAATTCAGACATTAGATGCAAAAGTTACAACACTTTGAATTGTATTCCAAACTATGAGGGGCGGCTTTTGAGCCCCTTGGGCGTTGAGGGGTTAATCCCACTTGAAGAGCTATCTTAAAAAAAAACTCTTTTAAATTGAAAC